>CM034157.1:204512978-205112978 GCA_019776745.2 Taxus chinensis
GAGTGTAGTTTTCGTCCTTAAATGGAAATTAATTAGTTCATTTTGAAGATGAGTTAAAAGATAAAATGTTCCACACTTCAGAAATTGACAACAAAAAATACACTGTGAAATAGTTCGAGGAAACATGGATTTATTTAGAGATACTTGACAAGTCCCGCATGGAAAAGAGTGATGGAATCAGTACTACTCGATCGAGCAATAGTTTTTGTTTAGCCATATTTCATGGCAGTTGCAGGCTTTACAGGTAGTTAGACCACATAATAAATTGCAAGGAGAATTCACATCATGAAGGTTTCAAGGGTTTAGCGTAGCACAGTACATAGGATTTGTGGTCTTCAAACCTGCAGAACCTTTCTAGAGGTAAGGGTATAAGCCATACACAAGTTACTAATTAGGAATTGTCTCTATAGCAATAATTAGGGAATTCAACAAGTTGTTTCTCTTGAGTTATGTAGGCACATAGATTTTCTAGGAATTTGTGACACATAGAGGTGAACCGTACTTCAAGGAAGTGCCTCACAATAGGAAACATGGTGTAGCTTGTGGATTATTTCGGTCAGATGCTTGCAATTGGTAGCTCAACAATTTGTCTGAGTTTACATACCCAATAGTATAGAATAATACTCATTTGCGAAATGTTGTTAATGGATAATTATGAGAAATAGGATAATGTTGATTGGACTTAAATTACCCAAGGGTTGTGGTTTCATGAAAAATTAGGACGTGTAAGCCGCTTCTTATGATATTAGCTACTACCAATATCAAATAATATATTTTTCCTCTAAGGAATACTAATCGTGAGGCACGTATGTTTCTTACAATGTGATTAATGTAGGTGAAGCGGACTCATCAAGAAGATATGAAGCTCAAATGTGACATGATTTTATCATTAGAGTTTATCACTAGAGAGGTTTACTAAGATGGTAACTTTTCAATATTCTGAATTATACTTCCCTGGGATCTGGTAGTGCAAAGTGACACATAAGAGGAATGAATTGAAGTGAAGTTTGCAAAGATTATTGAATTGAAGATATTTTGAAAAAATATACATGCCCCACGATCATTCCAGGGAAGTGTATGCATTGATTTCCCCCAACATATATATGCTATGTTGTTCAACTAGGTTTTCTCGAGTATCTCTTGCATTATGCAACATACATACTGCAATTGTCATTGTGCAAAGGGCACGTCAAAATTTGTAAAATGAGGATGCCATTCATCCCACAGAGAGATTGTTTATTTTTCTGTTTCAATCTCAAGTACTTGTAGCAGAATAGGTGATGTATCGGTAAACTATTAGTGGGAATTAACACTATGTACATTTCCCGCAGCCATTCCCCGACTTATAGTTTGGTTCTTGTGTAAACAATAGATGATACTCGTGCACTCTACTCTATCAACTCATTGGTCTCATGCCTCTATTATTAACATGGGATGCAATTATCTTGTTTCTTAAAGGGGCCAAAATGTATATTAAAATGTGATAGAACCCCAACAACATCATCCCTGGGTTCATTGTTCAAGGTCGAGAATAGGCATACGCCTTTCAAAGTAAGAATAATTCTTATGAAAGATATCTACTCCTTCACATGTTCTATTCAACGTATCTAAGCATATAACTGTGTGTCTTATTATATTCTGTAATCATTGACAATCCATAAATATTGTAAAGAATAAAAACACATCTTATATTAGAATCCCATATATAATCAATATGCAGTTATAGAAGTATGCTAAGATACAATCATATTGTATTCAGGATTAGAGATTGGTTATGCATCTAAAATTAGACATGAGAATAATCAATGTTTCATCTGTAAAAACTTAGAGTAAGTGTAACTATTAAAAATGACATCAATCATATTCCCTCAACCGCTCACAATAAATACATGATAATTAAAATCTAACGTTTAATTTACAGTGCAATGAAATGTCGATAAATATCCTTCCTTAAATCTATGTTGCATGAGATGTATCCTTCTAATCGAGGTAGATGCTCATTAACTAATTTGAGAGCAGATACCTATGATCCACTAATTGTATTTAATATTTATACACTTAATCAAACTAAATGATTGCCATTGTGTTGGTGAGTTCCCAAACTAACTCAGAACCTTTATGATTGGCGTACAACATGGGTGATAGTGGCACAAGGACATTGACAGTGATCCATTTTGACCCATGCATCATGTGGACTAAATTGATATGGTGCATAAATTTGACGCTGAAGGATGAGGATTAATAGCTCTTGTCAAAGGCACAAGGCATAATCTCATCATAAAAAACACTGCATTTAGTGCAAAAATGCCAATTTCCAGTTCAAACCTATTTGTTCTTGTTTGTGCTAAAAACATAATAATTTAAAATATTGAGGCCTAAAATAGAACATCCACTATAAAATCAGGTTGGGTGTCCTTATCCTCTTGAAACCTAAAAATCAGCAATAGTGTAACGCCCGTAAAAATGACATTTTAGGAACTCACTTTAACCTAACACTTAACCCAAAAATGTGACTGATTTTTTTTAAGTTATAAAGAAGGTTACAAGAGTTCTTGAACCTTTAGGGTTCATTAACTTAACTTAAACTACTTAACTCATCTTTACGGTTGACAGAAACAGGTCTAGTTAGAAGGTTAACATCTTTTTAAAAGTATCTCTAGGGTCCATTAACCGATCATACAAAAGGAAGGTAACAAGGTTTAATTAAATTAATTACACATTTACTTCTCTATAAATATTGCTCAATTTTAATATGGTTAACCACATACTTAATTATTCTACTTTCATTATCCTAATAGTTTAAAAGTCCTTTAATGTAAATTCCTACAAGGCATGCTAGGGATTAACAAAGGACATAACACCCCTAAGGAAATTTAAATGGCCCCACTCACTCATTTACACATACCCTTAAGGATTTTACATTAAAAATTTCAAAAAACATTTCCACCTAATAAATGGAGGGTCAATTACCCTCCACCCTTGGATCAAATCCATCTTGGCCACTAGATCCTAGGGTTCCAAACTTAGCCCTAAATTTCCTTATGAAATTCTATTAAATCCTTTTTCTTCATTTCTATTATTCTCATTTGGTCTATTTCCTTTTGTTAAATTTATAGGTCGAAGAGGAGGAAGCCATGGGAGAAAAGAGGAAGAACCATGGAAGATTCTACATGGAGATTTATTTTAGACTTAGTTTAGTTTTAGCTTTATTTATGTAATCTATTTCATTCAAGGACTAGGAGGGATTTCCTACACCAATATAGTTTTTATTTCAAGATTATTTGTGTGTTGGGGTTTTAAATCTGGGGCAAACCCTTCCCTCATTGTTATAAATGAAAATAATAATTTATAGATCCACCACTTACATGTTTTATTGTTCAATATCAATGGGTTTCACTCATTGTTTTACTTGTTGGTAATTATAGGTTAAATTTTATAACTTATAAAATTAGTACAAACTAGTTAAAATTCTTACGCAGAGGCAGCAGATCCGCGAAATTCTATCATAAGTGACAGAACCGCTGCCCCCAGAGTAGAACGGTGGTCCTAGGACTGCTGCCCTGACCTGGGTGACAAACCATAGACTGCCGCCCTACTGGAGTGGCGGTTTTGAAACTACCACCTCACTAGGGTGACAAACCCTAGACCGTCACCCTACTGAGCGGCGGTTTTGAGACCGCTGCCATAGCCTGAGCGGCGGTTACAGAGACTACCATCTTTGCATAGGGTGGCGGTCCTGTTTCTGAAAAACAAAACCTTAATGCCATAGATTTTCACAAAAAATTAAAGTTACTAAAGGATGTACTAAAATGCATTCTGAAGTTTGTTTTATGTTCATTTCAAGTTTCCAAATTTGGATATTTCATTGCTCTCTTAGTTCATTTCTTAGTTAAAATCTAGTCATTTTAAAGTGTTTTCAACTCTAATAGTAACAATCCATCTATTTACAAGAATCTATTCTCATTTACTATTTAACTAGATTTTTTGTTCCATTATCAAGAGAAAAAAAGGAATTTATATTTATTTCATTACATTGTTATCATTTCCATTTCTATAAAATCAACATTGCTAAATGCAATATAATCTAACTTGTCTCTTCCCCTTTTTCACTTCAACTACAATAACTTACTTTTACATTCAAATTTACTATGCATAAAATAAACATATTATCACTTTTCCATTTCAAGTTTGTTAATTTACAAGAAAGCTCAATCTCACTAACAATTTCTACATTTTATTATTTCACATTTACAATACAATAACCCATTTCTTTCAACACAAAGTACTACTTTTCTCATAATACATACCAAGATTTCAAACAAGGAGAAATACTTTCTTTTCTATTTGCAAAAACTAACTCTACATTATGCCATTCTTTCTTCTTTATTTCCTTATTTGTTTCTTTCCACATATAATACAATATCACTAACTACTATTTAAAACACAACTTTCCTTTACAAAATCGATTACAACGTCCTCCACTTGATGTGGGAAAGATTATAAAAAAATACAAGCTAAAATAATGAACTATCAATATTACAAGTTTCCTCCACTCTAAGTGGGAATAGATACTAAGAAAATTTCACAAGATTTCCAACCAAGACTCTAAGCTTTACAACTCCAAAAAAATAGATCCTCCAAGGATTTTCTTGATTCATAACAAAATAGGGGGAGAGGAAATGCTCTCCACCCAACCAAGATATCCAATGAAGAGGAGAAGCCATCCTCTCCATTGGCCCCTGAGCCCCAACCACATTACAATGAGAGAATGGATTTCAACTCATGGCAACAAACAAGCTTCCACAACACAAAAGACATATTTCACACAACACATCCAGAAACACATTGCGGTTTGTAACATAGGAAAACAAAACAAAAACAGGCTTCAAGCAAGCCAAAGAATCAAACAAAGCTTCGTAACAAAGGGGAAAAGGGCTTAGAAAGAAAGCCAAATAGATATAAGACCTATGGGGATATATATATATATATATATATATATATATATATATATATATATTAATCTCCTTCAAATGTCAAAACCTTGGCAGCTCTTATGCATCATGGTACCCCTTATACCTCCCATTTCCAGGACACTCAGAGGCAGATAGATAAATCATGTATGTCAAGGTTTTGTATTGATTCTCCCAAAGGGAAGCAATCTATCGGGAACTTAGAGATTAGCACTCAGGTTATTTTGAACAGGGGTGGGGCCCTTAGCACCTTAAAAGGATGTGATCTGATCTATCCTAACTATTTTAGGTTGTGCCTTTCAACCAAGGTAAGAGAACCTATTTTGAAACCTCTATTTATTGAAGAACAATGATAAATCCTTCTTTTGCATAAATTTTATAGAGAAGACCTTGGGAAAATATGATCAACACACCAAATCTGACTCTCACGAGTTGTCACTTCCAAATCATGGAGATATTTTCACAACAAGGAAAAGGTTACTAAAGACATTTGAGACCCTAATTGCTTTTGCATGTTTTGGTAACAGAGATTATACATTTGTATGCACACAGGACAAAAAGGGGGTAGTACAGTAGGATTGGTTGTTTTTGGATGATTTTTTTGTGGGAGGTGGGGCAGGATGAACTTGATTCACCAGATCCTTGAGGAATCTTACAAAATGGAAGGTTAAACCAAAAAAATGCCACAGAATATCTAAAATGTTTCTTTAACTAGAATATGTGCTTCAATGGAGACCAAGATTAGCACTCTTTCACACAATATTTGAGATTCTATCATGAAGGTTCAAGTTAGAAAATCTGGAAAAACATCAAGATCGGAGTCAAATCACGCCTAAGGTACACCCAGAGGCTTACAGACAATCTCTTTGTCAATAGATGAAAGAAAAGTGATTTTAAATCGTTTATTCCAATCCCAGATGAAAGCTCTTCTGAGAAATGAAATTGCAGATGCCACTAAACTGTCACAAGGATTGAGGCATGTGTGATTGAATCAGATTTAATACAAGATTGCAACAGAAACAAGAAAAAATACTCGCATACATTCAGAAATAAAACAAACACATTTTTCTCAAGACAACATAGAATAACTCGAATTTGATTAAATCTATCAGTAGGGGAAAGTTTCTAGAATAGTCTCAAAGCTTGTCAATGGCTATACACTTGCAACCACTTTGACATGATTAGATTTAATACAAAATAGATATACAAGCTTCTCAAATGGATTCTCAAAATGATGGGCTCTATCAATCTTTTTCTATTATAAAATTCAGTGCTTACCCCTAACACTCCAACCATTTACACGAAAAAATTGTGCCATTTATAACATTTACAATAGATACCCCTTTTCCCTTCCAAAATCTAGACCTTGAGTGCTACCAGTGCTTGCCATGATAACGATCACGATTCTTAGAATCAGATCTGTAAAAATTCGTCAGGTGCTCGAGGGGGAAGATCTCATTGAATATCTCCCGCATTCAACTCCTTCCTCTGGTAGATCACTCTTTCTTCAATTTTCCAACCACTTCTGCCCCTAATCTGTCAAATTTGACTCCTTGCATGCTCAGGAGAAGAAAAATGGAAAATCCAATCGAGCATGATAATTAGACCATTTTAATGGCGAAAGATGTCTTCCAAATATTCCCACCAAAATCAGATATCAATATTAACTCCCCTCTCTGCTTGGCGTGTAGGAAATACCAGGAAATCATGAAGACTCGCACTTCCAGGCATGTTTTAGAAAAAATGGGGGGAAAATCATATTCAGACTCATCAGCTTTCTGTTGATCTTTACTTTGAATTTGGGCTTTCCACGTGGAAGATTCAAACTTAAAAATTAGACTTGGGGGCTTCCTCTGAATTTTTACAACTTTTAGGAAAATGGAAAAATTTCAAATTTTGTTCCACACCTCCACCCTTGAGAAATGAGCCTGACATGTGTATTGAGGTGGGTCCCAAAGGAACTGCGAATAAATTCTGCCATTTGACCATCTTTTTGGAAAAAAGGAAAATTTTCCAAGTTTTCCCCGTAGCTCCGCCCTTGAGAAATGCTTCTGACATGTGTCCCAAATTTAGGTCCCAACGGCACCGCACTTCCGTTTTACTTTTAACTCTCTTTCCCACAAAGGCAAAAATTCCCAAATTTACTCTGAAGGCCTGCACCTCCGCTGTTGGCTAGAGCAAGTTTTGACCTTTCTTCTATCGGGCTTGTGGGCCATTTTGATGTTTTGATCCTTTGAATATTAGGGGGCAAAAATTGCAAGTTACCCTCGATGGTCCACCTCCTTGCCTCTTTGACTTGAAACAAACTTTGACTGATCCTTTGTCAGGATTGCGAGCCATTTTGAGATTTTAATCCTTTTAAGGACAAGAGGAAAAAAATCCAAGTTACCTTCGATGGTCCATTTCCCCATCCCTATGACTTTTCAAACTGCCACGTGTCACCATGGTGCACCTTGAGATGGTCCCTAAAATTTGATACCTTGAAATAGCGTAAGCTCGCCACGTGTCTTGGCCCAGGAAAAATTTGTCTGAAGGCTTGAATCTCAGCAAGAGGCACCATGTGTCATGTTCTAAGGCATTCTCCTTTGGCCATTGAAAATTCTAAGAAAAATGTAAAGTGAACGGAGGCCTCCACGTGTCCTCCTGGTGCTTCTTCAAAATGAAACTCAAGGGCTGGTCCCCAAACATGTGTGGTTCCTCCACATGTCTCCATGGCGCAATTTCAAAATGGTACCCAAAGCGGAGACCCTGAATGAGCGCAAGCTGACCACGTGTTCTCGTTTTCCACCACACTGTTTTAGCTGCATAAATTTTTTATAAGTATGGGCAAAGTAGCAGAAACCTCCACGTGTCCTCCTAGTGCTACTCCAAGGCCAAACCAAAAATTATATCTTCAAACAAGTTTCGTTCCTCCACGTGGACACATTTTAAGTTGAGGGGATTCATAGAAATTTTGAAGTACCTAGCTGAGCCACGTCCAACCAAAAGGTACCACGTCCCCTGTTGATGCAAGGATGTAAATTTGACTGGGAGAAACACCCGTCAAACCATAAAATACAGAAAAACGATCATTTGAGCCCAAAAAAGAAACTTTCTCCAAGGAAAGAGAATTTAGAAATGTCACAAGGCTCAAATATGTCCATCACAGACACATCCATTCATTTTTCTTCAAGTATTTAGGGAAGAAATGATAAGGAAGACAAATCCCAACTGTGGAGAATAGAAAACATGGGAGAACCCGAGTTTTTAGATGAACAGAGAACGAGAGACCCAAATTACAAACCTTTTCCAAAGGAACAAAGAAACAAGGAGAAAACCATGGAACCATAAGTGATCTACGACCCAGGAACATATTAAGAATGGTAACAAAGATTAACCAGGCACAACACGGGGACAAAGAAAGTGACAAAGGCCGTAAATCGATAAATTTTCAAAGGAAAACTGGGGCGAGACTATTTTGAGCACCAACATTGGCTCTAACTCGGGGATGGGCACTCCCTGTGAGTGCCACAAAAACAACGGTAGACCACATTCCAAAAATATCCATCAGGCAACGAAGTCAGCTTACAGAGCAAAGAAATAGAACCATTTTCAAAAATGAAATAGAGAAACCAGCAAAAACAGGTCACCGAGGACCAGAATGAGCAAAAACACAAAAGATAGGGAACAAACAACAAACTATACATTATACACAATATTTTTCCTTGATTCATGGGAATCAATCCAAGAAATGCTTCAATTGCCTGTCATTAATAGGAAATTTGAGCAATTCACCATCTAAGTCCTCGAGGAAGAAGGTGTGCCCACCAATCCTGATATCAATGGAGTATGGGCCCATCTATAATGAGTCAATATTTTCATGCTTGCCCTTATCTTCATGCCTACTATCCCATAACAACACAAGATCACCAACATTGAAAGCTCTGGGAGTGACCTTCTTGTTAAATAACTTCTTCAGTTTCTCTCTAAACTTTACATGTGTCTGGTGGGATGTCCTCCTTTCTTCATCAAGCTCAAAAATCTGGTTAATGCGAGCATCATAAGGACTTACCTCCTGATCCTCCAGCTATTGAATGAACTGATAAGAAGATAGTTATATATGAAGGGGCAGCAAGGCTTGAGTCCCATATACTAACTCAAATGGACTCTTTTCAGTGACCCTTTTGACAGTGATCCTATCTACCCAAACAACAAACTTCAAGTGGTCACCCTACTTTCTCTTCTTCTTCTCCAATGTTCTTCTAATAATATTTAGCAAGTTTTTATTACTGGACTCAGATTTTCCATTCCCTTGGGGATTGTAATTGGAGGCGTATGTCAAGTTGATCCCATACTCCTTTCACATTGCCACCAAAGGTTTAGCTCTAAATCTCATGGCATTGTCAACAACAATCTTGATTGGAACCTACAAATGATGTTATTTAGCACAAATTCCATGACAACTTGGTGTGTTGCCTTCTTAGTGGGGATTTCCTCCACCCATTTAGTAAAATAATCAGTTGCTACAAGAATCATCTTATGGGCAGCACTTGAAGGGTCTGAAATCTCACCAATGAAATCCATTCCCCATTGCTTGAATGGATCTTCAATTGATATAGGATGCAAAGGAAGGGAACCTGAAGCTTTCAGTCTTCTAGAGAAGCCCTGACAACTTTCACATATTCTAAGCAACAAGGTTGTATTTTTTGAAGAGAGTTGGCCACCAATAACCATCCCTCAGGATCTTGTGTGCTGTGACTCTTGCAGCAAAATACCCCCCACAAACTCCTCCATGGAGATCAGCAATTATCTTGGGGGCTTCTTCTTCAGTAATGCACCTTAAGAGGACTCCCTCTAGGTTCTTCCAAGCTAACCCATAATCAATGATGACATATTTCTGGGAATCCAACTTAAGGGCTCTTTTTTGGTTCTTACTTAAATACTCATGGCAGTTCAGATGTCTAAGATAAAAATGACATCTTTGTAGCACTCAGAATTCATCAATGTTTGAAAAACACCTACCCTACCTTCTTCTACCTCATTTACCTCAATAGTTTGCAAGTTTCTCTCAGCCATAAGCTTTTCCAGGCCCAAAACCTCTCACCAGCTTCGTGGTTTAGATGTCCATGTCATATTCTTTCAACTTTTTCACCCACCTGCACCTCTTGCTTGAGACTTCCATCTCTGATAAGATGTCCTTAACCATGGTGTGGGGAACATAAGCAACAATTTTAGAACTTAGAATATAAGGCCTGAAAACCTTTGTTGCTTTTACTAAGGCAAATGTCTTCTTCTCCATAATAGTGTACTTTAGCTCAGCCCCCTGCAATGCCTTATTGAAAAAGGAAATTGGCCTCTCAGCCCCTTCATCATCCTTCTGCAGTAGGACATAAGCAATAGTGTTCTCTGAAGCAAAAGAGAATAGTTGAAAGGGTTTCTTATAATCTGGAGCTGCTAGAACAGGTGCATGCTTTAGTGCCTCTTTAATCCCATTGAAAGCTTGGATGGCAACCTCCTCCCATTTGATGACCTGGTCTTTCTTCAACATGGAAGTGATTGGAATGGTCAACTCAAGCAAAGTTTGATATGAATCTTCTAATAAATTTTATCTTCTTGAATAAGGACTAAATTTCCTTCTTAGTCCTTGGGATTGGGATCTTGTCTGATGGCCTCTACCCTTTCTAGATCAATCATCACCCCTTCTTGTGACACAATGTGACCAAGAAATTTTTCCTTCTGCACTCCAAAATGGCACTTCTTTGGATTGAGTGAGATGCCATATTCTCTACATCTTATCAACATCTTCTCCAAGTGTAGCAGGTGATCACTTCTCTTCCTAGAAAATACAGTTACATCATCTTGATAAACTACAATAAAATCATTGATGTAACCAGCAAAAGCAACATCCATTGCTCTTTGAAAGGTGGCTCCAGCATTCATCAGACCAAAGGGCATCCTGACATAAACATAGGTCCCCAAAGGAGTAGTAAAGGTTGTCTTGATCCTTTCTGATTCCTTCACCACAACTTGGTTATAACCAGAGAAACCATCCAAGGTGGAAAGAAACTCAGAACCAGTCACTAACTGCAGCATGTTCTCCATATTTGGTAAAGGATAATTATCCTTCATTGATGCTCTGTTTAGATTCCTAAAATCCAGACACATAGCCTGATTTCACCATTCTTCTTTCTCACTGGCACTAGGTTTGTAACCCAAGAAGAATACCTTGTGGGCTGGATAATCCCTCCATCTATTAGCTTCTTCAAGTTCTTCTTGCATTTTGAGGGATAAGAGTGGATTGATGGGCCTTTGTTTCTGCCTAAATGGATTTGCATTAGACTCCAAGGGAATCTCATGTTGAAACAGGTCCTCTCTGTATGATTTTATTTCAGAATAGGTCTCAAGCCATGCAATCCTGATACTTTTTCAACAATTGGATGTATGAATGATTCTCCTCCTTGCTGAGATTGTTGCCTAACCAAAATTTCCTTGGCTTCTCCTTTGTACTAAGGTCATGCTCCTCAATATCCCTCTGAGGCTGTCCATGCATCTGTTATAATGCAATCAACATTATCAAAATTAGACTCAAGAGCAACCAACCCTCTAGGAATGGTATTAGTCTTTAGCTGGATGATTCCCTTGCCAAACAAGGTTTCCTTCCCCTCTGTGGCACATACCATTGGCTCCCAATCAATACTTTGATCAGAAAATTATCCCTTATTCTGCAAAAATCTTCTGATCTGAGCATCATTATCAAATACCTACCAGTGTTTAATGTTTTCGGGGATAGAGGGTCTTGTCAATACCTCCACATCATATTCACAATATGGGGACACTACACAATTGTCAAAACAAGACCCCAACACTGTAAGTTTTTTTGCCAAGTCATTGAACTTCCTATCATGGTGCACAATGTTGAATGAATCAAACATCTCAATGAAATCCCAAACTACATGCTTGTACTATTTCATTCATTGATTCTTTGTGGCATATAGTTTTCTGACTTGTTTTACTATCAATTATGAGTCTCATTTGAAAATGATGTCCTTGACACCATATTTCCAAGAAATTCTTAAGCCCAACAATAGTGCATCATACTCTGTAATGTTGTTAGTGCATTCAAAGTTGAGTTTGGAGGAAGAAAAAAAAATTCCTGACCTGGAGAAAGTAGAACAACACTAGCACCATTCCCAAACTTGGAGCAAGCTCCATCAAACAATAGAGTCCAAGGGGAGCTTGTCTGTTCAAGACACTTGCATTCTGAAATATTGTGCTCCTTCCCATCATCAAATCCTACAAATTTATCAGCATCAACACTTGTGTACAATACCTCATAGGACACATTGTTGGGATCCTCAATAAGGTGCAACATCTTCTTTTCCCCATAGAACCTGACAAGGCTACCCTCAATTGGGATGGTGGCATAGGACATGTCCATTTGGACACTCCCACCAATACTTGCAGCCCATTTTCTAGACAATAGCATGCCCCACTTGGCTGGGAAATCAACAATAACAACATCAAGTTTTAAATTTTTACCTGGGTAAGTTGCAAGATGCACCACCAGACCCTTCACACACCCTACCACTAGAACCTCTCTAGAGTCCTTAGTAGTACACTTCCCATATGTTGTTGTTACTCTAATATTCATCTCATTCATAACTTCTAAAGGCATGCCATTGCATGATGCCCCTAAGTCAAACATGCAGTTGTGCAACAGTCTATCCTTAATGATCAGGGTAGTGAAGAATGGATCCACATTTAGTTGATATTCCACCAAGGATGTCCCCAAATAGACCTCAAGTGGTTCATCTAGCTCTTCTGATACTGGTGGTACTTATGGTTCTTCAATAACTGGTGGGGTCTCCACAATGTTTATGTTTCTTCCTCCAAGTATTCAAATGCTCTCTTTTTGTGCTCAGGCATCCTAAGCAGCTCAAAAATTGGAATTGAGAATTTTATTTGACTCAACACTTGGGAAATTTTGTATGATAAACTCTTTGGCAAGGAAGTATTGGAAGGAGATTTGACACACTCACTAGGTGGTACAAGATTTTTGACAACTTGGGCATGAAGAGGGGTATGATTCTTGTTTGGAACTACAGGGCTTTCGGCAGGTGCATATTTTTTAGGAGCCTCTTTAGGAATGTTTAAAAGTAAGGGATCTTTTGGCTTGGCTTGAGGCCCTGCCCCTTTGACAACCTTACTTCTTGTTTTATATTCCTTCTCTTGAGCAACCACAACATTCATCAATAATTGCCTATCTTCCTCAGAGGGGATTCCTCCATCACACTTCTTTATCATTAAATCCCTTAAGTATTCAAAGTCATTATTGGGAAATTCAAAAGCTTGTATAATATCTACTTCTAAAGTATGAGAGGGAAGAAGAATAGGTACCCTATGAATGTAGTCCCAAAAAGTGGCAGCAATTTGGGCTTTTATCACCTCAGTTGAAGTTGCCCCTTGTTGCGAGCTCATGGAACAACCCATCATGCATACATCATCATCATTTTCATCACCTACCTATTCTTCTTCTTGCTAATCTTCTTCATAAGGAGCATGGGGCATGAAACATCTATCACACCAATCAATGACATTTGTCTCCTCCACAACAACAACTCTAGTAGCCAGAGGATCAGGCACCATTTTGTTTTCCTTACTTTAGGACTGCCTATTTCAAAATCCAACAGGTCCCTTGCCTCTATCATCAAATATTTGGTGATTTGTGAACATGTCTTAGCCTTGTTACTTTAGGGATAATTTTAGTGGTGAATATTACTAATATGGTGAAAATTTCATTTTAGGAAAATTTGAAAAGGAAAATTATTCGGAGTGGGTCGGTGTCCTATTCGCCTAAAATATATAGTATATTTTTTGGGGGGATCAGCTTCACCTTCATTTGAAAACATATCCTATAAAAACCTAGGTGATTCACCAGGTAGTATACCTCAAGTAGCTTACCAAATTACCAATACTATGAAATTTGAACTCGCATACCCTTAAGCACCAGAGATTACTGTTAGCCTGTGAGGGTTCATTGTTGAAACACGATAGGAAAATTTTTGACACGCGACAAAGAGTTATTATAGACGTGCGACAAGGGTAGTGTTGATGTGTGACAAGGGCAGTGTTGACACGTGACAAGGGCAGTGTTGACACGCGACAGTGAATAGGTTATTGACGTGTGACAAGTGCAGAGTTGACGCACGACAGAGACCTCAAATAGGGGATGTGCGACAGAGACCTCAAACAGTGGACAGAGTCGCTACTTGGTTATTTTGCTGACACAAGACTCTCTTCAGAATAATGGAAGGTGTCAGCTCAAAGAATGTGAATAACCTAAAAGTAAGTAAGAAATCTCAAAAATCAATCTTCAAGTATTTTGGAAACTCTGCGGATACAAATATTGAAAATACCAACCGTATAGATGTCACCACAAAGAATCAAAATACTGACTGTGTGGAAGGTATTATTGAGGTGGACATGCATTATGCATAATATCAAAGTCAAACAAATGAAACCTACAATAATATTCCAGATCTTGAAGATATTGTTACTATTGGGGTGCAACAAGAAGTGCATCAAGATATCACACATACAAATACTCAGCAAAATGGAACATAGAAATCAAATTCAAACTCTGGTCCAAGAAAGAGGAAACCAGGTGATTGTGATATTGCTCAAAATTCTACTCAAAAAAGTAAAGCATTGAAAACAAATAAGAATATGTGGACCATTGGCAGGACATACAAGTTTGATTGGGCAGCTAAATTTCTATTTATTGAACCTATACTATCATCTAATTCTGAAGAGATCCCATCTGAATGTACATGTACAATGTGTACGTGGAAATTGAGAAAGCAACAAATAATGCAACTGAAGCTGGACACTATAGAAAAACATTGTGGAAAATAATATTTAACTGTAACGGGGGCGGATGGCCAGAAAATCAAAACACATAGGTGGAAAACTGAAAAAGAATGCATGCATGTTAGATACGCAGCGGAATATGAGGTAGAGCAGAAAAAACATAGACATCTATTGGAAAAGGGAGGAACGATCACATCGCATATTGGTAAGATGAAAGAAACAAATCTACATGCAAAATTCATACAATTCTCTACTCTTTTTCAAATACTAAAAAAAGGAAAAGCGATTTTGGATTTCCTTGATTTCAAAGTTTTGTATCAATTTAATGGAATGCTGAATGTACCTCAGTCTCATTGGTCTGAAAGTAGTGGATGGGAAATGGCAAAATGCCTCTCGATGATAGAGAAGGAAGATTTGAAAGAGAATGTAAAAAAAGCAAACTTTATCTCTCTTTCAATTGATGAAGTAACAGCAGTCGACAACACTGCAAGGGTATTTATCCACATCTATACTTTAGAAAATCATATAAGGACACCTCATCTGTTGGGTGTTATGAAAATGGTTAAAAACTGCGATGCCGAAAACCTATATAAAATAGTTGTTTCTCATTTGAAAGATGTTGCTGGAATGACTGATTATGAAATTTCTACGAAGTTGGTATGCGTTGGAGCAAATGGTGCATCTATCATGCAGGGTCACCGAATAGGGCTCTGTGTTAGATTACAAACAACATTGGCCCCATATATGCTACCAATTCACTGTATGGCTCACAGAATGAATTTAGCATATAAAATGGTAAGCAACCATGAAAATGTTGCTAAATTAGAATACCTTATAAGAGAACTTCATGCCTATATGTCAAGCAGCCCAAAGCGTTTTCTTGAGTTCCAAAAATTTGCAATTGGAATTACAGATGGAAAAAAACTTCTAAAGGATGTGGAGACTAGATGGATCTCTTTGTATGAACCTACATGCAGAGTTCGTGAGGAGTATCCTTCATTGGTTGGTTTCATGCACAAATACCATCATGAAGTTGATAGGGTGAGGGACTTGTTGTTCCGTTTAACTGATTTGGAGACATTGCTTACATTGGTTGGTATTCTTCCAATGTTAAAGGAGATCAATACACTGATGAATCATGCACATGGCAGATTAATCTATATTGTGGATTTTATACGGATGAGAAAAATGGTATGTCAAAGTCTTGATATATTGTACTGTTCCCAAGATAGTTTTGATGCACCTATTTTTGAGAATTAGAAAGATTTATTAGATCTTAAAAATCCTAACGCCTTTTTGAGATGTAATATCCATGATCACCTCTGCATTACTGTTAATGGGAGGGAAATACCACTGCACATTTTGCAAAAAATGTCAAGATATTACAGGATCAGAACAAGAAGATGTTCTTGTGACACGTAATCTATTTGAGTCTGTTATATTTGAAATAAGAATAAAGCTTAAAAAAATTCAAAAACCTTGTCATCAGAAATTAGGAAATGTTTCTGTAAAGATAAAATTCTGGAAGCCATGGGTGTGATGAATCCTAATTTTTGGAATACTGAAGGTGGCCGTGCAAACTATGTCAGAAAGCATTTCCATAAATCCATGGGTAAAATAATAGAACAATTTACAAAGACCTCAGAGCTCAAGGGTATGGAAATCAAAGGTATATTGAATGTTGATTTATTAAAGTTTCAATCAACAAATTTTGTAACAACAATGAGGAACCAATATAAGAATTTAGACGAACCTTCTAAAAGTGGTGCTATTACAAGGCTGTGGTGAGGAATCTATCAAAGTTCTATCTTACAAGAAGATATCAATGAATATTTCATATTAAATGAGTTATGCCAAACAATGATTTTGGGGTCTGTGGAGGACGAAAGGGTTTTCAATGCATTATCATTTATAAAATCAAAACTGAGAAATAGGTTGGATAAAAATCTGGAAAGTTGCATGAGGTGTTATGTTTCTCGATACTCCATCGAAACTTTTTTGTTCGACAGAGCAATTGTGCATTGGAATTCCCTTTGCGAAAGAAGAGGTGTGAATAATACAGCTCCAAGTACAAATATTCTCAACCTTGAGAGTGTAATTGGCTCATCATCACATTCTACATAAGAAAACATCGAGTTTGATGAAGCTATTGATAATGGATTGTTTCAACTTTAAATAGGTATCTTCTTTATCTTTATCTTAATTCTATTGTTTGTCACTTTACATTTTTTTCAGATCTTTTTATCATTAAAGATGTTACAGGTCTATATATTTAAATTTATTTAACTGCAATCTTTTTATTGGTGCTTCTTGGGACTGAAAATGTCAGGCAATTCACACATGTATCTACTAATCCATTTCTCGTGTTAGGTTTTCTTAAAACACAGATCTAGCACGTTACCAGTGGCAGTGATGATTTCAACTTTAAAGAGGTATCTTCTTCACCTTAATCTTATTGTTTGTTCCTATTCATTTTTTTCATCTCTTTTTATCATTAAAGATGTTACAGGTCTATATATTTACATTTATTTAAATACAATCTTTTTATTTTTTGAAAACGTGGGTTGACATCCATCCGAGGAAGCTGTTACTTCTCAGGAATGACAATGTTAGGCAACTCACTCCTCTATCTACTAATCCATTTCTCGTGTTGATTTTTTTTAAACAAATATCTAGCACGTTACCATTGATGATTTCACAACAATCTAATACACAAGAGGTAAGTTAAACCTAATATCAGGTAATAAACCCTTGCAATTATGTTTAATTTTTTACCAGTGATGATTCTTTCTTGATTTCTTAAAATTATGTTTAATTTATTTTTTATATGTGTAAAATCCTTTGATATATTTTTTTAATTGTGGGATAAACAATACATTATACAATTTTAAATATATGTCCACATAAAATTCATCATCATCCATATATATCATATCATCACCATATCATTATCATAATCTTGAGCCCTAACACTATAATTATTTATCTAATTTAAAGTTATTAAAATAATTCCATGTTTTTAAAACAATTCAGAATCATATCATTACATGTATATCCGTTCTAATTTCATCTATATCCATTATAACACATTCCATTTATTTATCATCTATATCCATTCTAATGGTCATGACTATGATCACAATCATTACAAGTATAGATAGAGAATTATCTTAAAATAAGTTCAAATGTCTAGAGAAGAATCTGTTTATTGTGCTTGACTATAAATCTACGTCCACATTAAATTCATCATCATCCATATATATCATATCATTATCATCTTTCATCATCATCTATCATCAATTATCAATTATCATCATTCATCATCTACGTCCACATGCAATTCATGAGAATCCAAGTAAACAAGAAACATACATATAATTCATGATAATCCCCATCTAATGCAATTAAAATTAAAGACTATATAAATCCATATAATTAAATTCAAATACCATAGTACATACTCAATATTAGAATTTTTCAAATTCAATATATAAAGTTTCCTCAATAATAAAAGTTTCTAATTTTCAAAACCCTCTTAAGCACTATACAATTCTACTCCTGCTCTCTTTCCCAATGGCTTCTTCCACTGTGGATGTACCTCTTTCCCCAACACCAGAAATAACCCCTGAACTTATAAGATCTTCTGCAGCACTGTCCAGATTTTTTATAATTCTTTCTTCTTGATTTGTTGCATCTCCATGTGACAGCAAATTTGGATCAGCTAGCTTGCCTTTGGCTTTGAATAATATGTCAGGGTCGAGACCATGCTCTTTAATTATCCACTTTAGTGTATTGTTTTGTTTGTTAACCAAAACAATATTTTGCTTCAAATTTTTTGCTGCGGATAAGCTGTTCTTTGCTGTTTCCAAGTGAACTTGCAAAACCTTCGCCTGACTCTTCAAATTTTCATATTTCAACTGCACAAAAAGAGTAATGTCAATTCAAAATATTAATGTAAATTCAAAATTTCAAATTAACAAGAATGATTGTTTAAATGTAATAGTACTTACAACCGCTCTATCTCTTTCGGCATTTGTGATTGATACCAAATCCTTGTCCTTGGACCATTTGTTAAAATATGCCTGGGCCTCAGCACTAATATTTTCCAATTTGTTTAGTGCCTTATCTAAAATGTCATCTTTATAGTTGTTGTTAAACGTGACAGTCCCACATCTTACTTGGGTAAGTAAGGAATCCATCTTCGCAGGTTGATTCTAGACTGCAGTGTATAAACTATCCCTTTGCCAATAATTTTCATAATGACTAATAATCTCATTGATAAGAACTTTAGCCCTTTTCTCCCATTCTATAAGCTGATTGGATATGAGGAATAATAAACTCACTGACATGGGATTGACAATCATTACCAATTAAGTTCTCCAAAGGAAAAGGTGGCAACTGTTCACTATCTGAATTTGATGAAGATGATCTTGCTGGAGAAGAATGGGGGCTTTCACCAAGATCAACTGCTCCTTGTTTCTGACTTTGGGTGGGCTGATCCTGTTTTTGAAAAAATTAATCAAGATTTAGATAAATAAATTTAAATCAGAATGTAATTAAAAATTGTAAAGCATATTAAAATTGAAATTTGAAGTATACTTGCTGGCCTTGAATCATCTCGCGGGTATTGAAAAAACCAGTTGGGTCATTGCTATCAATGCCCAAATAATCTTCATCTAAATTTATATTGTTTAAAATAGATATGCTCGTTGCATTGGGCAAGCCACCAAGTGATAGAGTTGGAATTCAAAATGAGGAGGCAAGGTTTAGTGTCCCACTAGGGGCCAGAGCAAAGGCATGCGTTTACCAATGTTCTTTTTCACTATTCCTCTGGTTGGCATTTTAAAAATTAATGGTTGAGTGGGTGTCGGTGCTGTGGTTTGATCATGACTGACATATGCTGAAAAGTACAAGAAAAAAATGAAAAATATTAAAACAATTCATAAAGTCAAAACTATGAAATTAAACGTACTATAGAAAAGTTGTACCTTGTTGTCGAGGGGTTGTTTTTTCAGTGCTACGGGTGGCCTTGTAGGAGTTGTATTCAGTGGTTGTTCAGAAGATATGAATGCATGCGACTGTATGGAGTGAGTTGGGGAAGAAGGTTCCAAAGTCCCTGTAATTCATCAATATTAAATAATGTCAATTCATTTGGTTAAAATTTAAATTGAAAAATAAATATGCAACTTTGGAATTTGTAAATAATATATGAGAATGTATTACTTCTCTGGCATTTAACGAGTTCAAACTGTTGAGGGTTTGGAGAGGAGTGAGCTTCCATTTCAGATTGGGAGTCCCCTGAAGCCTCCGCGTGTTGTTGGCCTCTTCCTCTCGATAACTTCTTTTTTCGGGGAAGGGCTTCAAGATATCTTCTTTGCAAAACATTAAAATTTAAGTTTTAATAACTATGCGTTGTAATGTCAAAAATTGAAATACAATTACAAACTAAATAGTTTATACCTGTTGTTCTTCAAATGGAATTGAGAATTTCATCAAAGCCTCATCAGAGCAAGTAGGAATTTGTTTATCTTTTAAATTTAAAATTGCCTCATAGTAGAAGCTCGAGGAGATAGTTTGTTGAATAAATGAAAGGTTTATCTGAGAGTTTTGAATTTATTATGTCAGTTCTTATTTTTTTGGATAGATATGTGCACCAATCAAATTGTTGTTTTGAGATAGTGGCACAAATGTATGCGATGGCCCAATTTGGTATATCTGTTTGGCGACCCTGCAAAACAATTCTGGATTGAAAAAATGAAATAAGTGCAGCAAGAAAGTGGTGTGTAATTGATTGTGTATCTACACCCCGCCTGGATTTATTGACATGGGCTGCAAATGCGAAACAGTGATAATTACTATAAATTTATAACAACAAATTGTATCAGAATAAAAAACAATAAAAAATATGAATTAAAACGAATTATACTTACAATCAACATGGAAACCGTACGTTGATTTGAGAAATTTCTTGTCTTCTTCCAGGAGTGTTGCCTTGGTTGTAACAATTGGTAAATTTCTGAAAGGAAGGCTCGTAAACCGATGGATGTCATTTTCTTCGATAGTGAATTGGAACATTTGGCCATCATTCAGAGTCACATAAAAAATTGTCCTCTGAATTGTAGGATGATAGAAGGTAATTCAAAATATCCGGATCTGTTTTGAAATGGGGCATATTAACGAGCCCTGTAAATTCACACTCTTCCATCAAAGCTTGATATTCTGAAGACATCTTTAAAGCCGTATGGATGTGAGGGCATAAGGGATTCCTGTAGTTGATCTTGGAAATCGATTGAGTTGGATTCTCTTGATTTTCTTGCTGAACTTGCAATTGGGAAGCATGTGAATTCGACATTATAGCTGTAATTGCGTCTTTGTCAACGATTTAGACCTACAAAAATTCAAGAATGGGAAAACGAAAATGATAAAATGACCGGCACAAGGGTATTTATAAGCTAAATAGGGCGTCACTGGCCCCTATTGACGCGCGTCATTTGATCCTAATGACACACGTCAACGGCTTCTACTAACGCGCGTCAGCATGGACTGTTGTCGCGCGTCAGCTAAGGCCTTTGACGCGTGACACTGGCTCCTAGTGACGCATGACACTGTCACCTACTGATGTTCGTCACTTCCTCCTATTGTCACATGTCAACTAAGACCTTTGACATGCGTCAACAGGTTCAGGTGACACGCGTCAATAGAAGACAGAGACGCGCGTCATTAGTGTACAATGTCACGTATCAATAGATGCTAGTGTCGCGTGTCAAAGGTCTTAGCTGACGCGTGTCTAGCTGACGCGCGTCAATGGGAGCCAGTGACGCAAGTCAGTAGGAGCAAATGACGTGCGTCATTAGGGGCCAGTGACGTGCGACAGTAGGATCTAGTGTCACGTGTGTCATTACCAGACACTGACGCGACAGTAAGAGACAATGTCGCATGTCATTACAATCCAGTGTCGTGCGTCATTAGGAGCCGGCGTCGTGCGTCATTACGAAACAGTGTCGTGCCAGTGACACGTGTCAGTCTAGACTATTGCGTTCCATTGATGCATTTCAGGAGTGGTTATTGACGTCTTGTTTCGCGCGTCACAGATGGAGCCATGAAAAACCAAGTGAAAATTTTGTTTTTGAATACTGTCAAATTCACCTTTCACTCAAACTGGTTATGGGAATATTCGCCGGGTATTTTCCACCTTCAATTTTATACGGGTGTCTTAAAATGAACCCTGTCTTCCATAGAAAATTGTTATTGATATGGTCTTAGCTTCCATGCCTTTTAAAATTCACCAGTACTACTGTTATCCCAATTTTTCCCCCAGGAAAAATTGATCAAACACGACCCTGCATAGGAGATAATCGAAGCATCGGCTTAGTATTGTGAGCCCACATTTGAAATCCAATAGTCACTGTTACAGGTGGGACACTACAATGGAGGAGTAGGGTCGGAGAAGGATCTGTAAACAATTGTGTCAAAGGAGGCCAAAGGATCATAGGAGGAAAATAGGGAAAGGATCGAAGTTTTCAGACTTAGCTGCATATGATAGACTTGCGAAAGGTGCCACTTTGGTGTCTTCGATACAATTCCAAAAGGCGTATTCAAAGTAGTGCATCCAAATGAGCGTCAACCCTCCACATGGTTAGAGCCTCAAAAGGTTTAATCGGCCGTTGAAAATTCTAGGGCCTAGCGGAAAGAGCCATCTTGCCTCAATGGTGCAACTTTAGGGGTAGGACCCTAAAGGAAGTCCCTATACAAGCACGTAGCTTCCATGTGTTTAGAATCCCAACATAATCACTCCTAAATAAGCGGAATGGACCCAACCAAAAGTAGAGAAAGAGGAGCGGGCCCAAATCAACTATGTATGGAAGGAATAGGCTGAAGCCTCCACAAGCTCTCATCGGCACAACACCAAGGTTGAATCCAAAGAGCGTGTCCTTAAATGAGCATGAGGCTCCCACATGTCCCAGTTCTTAAAAGGAGACAGATTCATAAGTTGAAAATTCTAAACAGGGTAGATCCAGCGGAAGGTGCCACATGCCTCATTGGCTAAATACAAATTCAAAAGGTGTGGCCCAAAGGCCAATCCCAAAATAGCACCATGCCTCCACATGTCCAAGGTGTTAAAGGAGACACCAACCATTGAAAAATCATAGCTCAGGACGGGCCGATGGAAGCCTCCACATGTCATCTCGGTGTAACTTCAAAGGAAGAATCAAGAGTGGGTTCCCAAATGAGCGCGGGTTCGCCATGTGGTCAAAGTCAAAGAATGTTGTAGAGTAGGCCCAAATCAACTAAGTATAGAAGGATAAGCATAGGCCTCCATGTGTCTCATCCGCACAACTTCAAAAGTAAAATCTAGAGGCAGTATGCTAATAGACATTGAGCCTCCATGTGTCCAGGGTCAGACATATGGCCCCGCAAAAAAAAAGGGACTTAGCCAAAACACAAAGAAGCAAAGCAAAGCTATGGAAAGAGCCACGTGTCTTGTCTACCTTAACTTCAAAGTCCTAAAATTGATTCCGGCATGTCCTGAAAGTGAGTCATATGCTCCACGTCTCCAGATCAGACCTACACTGACTGTCATACGTGACTTCATGATTTATGGGCATGTCCCGCCAAACACACAGGGCCACACATAAAGGGATCCATGGCGATGTTTCAGGTTAAAGCGCAAAGGCGGGTCGATCGAAGAAAATTTTGAATTTTATCTTTGTTATGAAAATCCTAAAAGTATAAAAGTAAGCTGAACCTCCGCTAACACGTAGAGGCACCACATGTCAGGCCTAAATTATTTGCGGGGAGGTAGGCCTTAGAAGGATTTTTTTCCAAAAGCGAGCCGGCGGGCCCAAAGATGACTTTGGAAAATGAAAAGTTTCAGGGCCACAGGGATTTTGTGATTTTTTGCATCTTTTCATAAAAAGCACAGTTTGTATTTTCAGACCCATGGATCCGCTTTGCAAAGATTACATTTTCACCATTTTGCACAGTCTGATGTAGAATCTTTAAACGGCCATTTGACTAGAAGCTTTTTACAAGAGAAGACTTTTTGGAAGCTCAGATTTGCCAAGAGAAGAATTTTTGGAATTTGTTATAGTGTCAACATCCCGTATGCCATCGAAGCATAAAATATTATTTTTAGTAGGATTTTATGGGTGAAAATTAAGAAAAACGTCTTTCATTCCATTAGTGAAGGATCCATTGCTTCAACTACCCAGATTTGATCTAGATTTACCATCTTTCTTGCTCCAACACACCAAATAGATATGGGGAACAAGAATTGATAGATTTTAGGTGGATTTTTAGGGCATTGATGGTTGGTCATTTAGCTTTTAGAGTAGAATCCATTTTTTTCTTCTTCTCTCAGCTCGACCTTCTATATATTGTAAAAACTTATCATTTTAGAAGGAGAGACATTCTAGGTGTGGGGAAACTCTACTAAATTTCTTTTCCCAACTAAAATTAAGTTGTAAGCCTTCTTCTCTGGTTGGCAAGCAGATTTTATGCTTCACAAAATCCATGTAATGATCTGTGCACCTCACCAAGCAATAAAATCATGTTTTTGTGGTGTTCTTCGTTTCCCCCTTTCATGTTTCCATGTTTTGTTGTTTATCTTGATGCCTCTCCATTTGATTTTTTTTCCCGTACAAGTATTCATGTTTTTTGTGTAAGATGTTTCTTTGTGGATAAATGATGGATTTGGATATGGGTCCGTATCACTTATAACTAGCTCCCTCATCTACTTTTTTGCCCTGTTTCATCCTCCCTCAGTAGATTATCTCACCAATTCATTTTTTCGTGTATCACCACTTAGTGTAGGCTCTCTTTCACTCTATCTCTCTCCCCGTCTCCTTGGAATGATTAGATTAGGATAGATTAGTTATACCTACACTAGAGTATCTTGTGGCAGGTAGTTTACGAAGGAGGATCCAGCCTTCTCTGGAGGACCATCTTAAGTCTGCAAGTCTCACAACTTGAGAGATGGTCCCATGTTGTGCAATCAAATTGAATGCCCCACTTCAGATCCAAGGCCATTCAAGGGGTGTTGTGATTTTGCACTAATAGTTTTGGCACGCCTGGTGGGATAGGTCTAGAGCACATTACCACCAATCAAGTTGATGTGTTCTTGGTGAGATTCATCCTATTTCATCAAGATGGCGACTTATGTGTTCTTGGTAATATTCATGCTTATGAGGCACATGCAAATTTACATCTGGCAACTTCATCTAGTCAATAACCTATTCTCTAAGTTTAGAACTTCTCCCCATCAATTTCTATCCATTATTCCTTCCACCTCTTTCATTTTCTCCCATTCCATGAAGTTGTGCAAGCATGACTTCATTTCCATCTTGGAATTCACACTTGTAGTAGCAATGTTATTCAAATCCATATCCAGGTTACTTTAACACACCTCCAGAAAGGTTTCAAAATGAAAATAAACACTATGGATATCTAGGTGAGCCAAATTCAAATCAGTTTAATCATTTTCCAAACTATATAAGTTGTTTCAGAGCATGGATATACAAAATTTGGAGGTAGTTCCACACTTGAAGAAGCTAATTTGTACATGGAGACTCTTTAATCCAAATAATCAAGGCACTACATGAAAGGTATTGGTAATCAAGGGCCATCAACTTAGATGAAAACATCATCATTTGAACTGGTAATGGGCACCTTATCCAATGGAACGCCCTATGCCAAGACTTTACAACCCTGGAGAAGGTCGACTTCGTGGTTGAAATGTTGCCTCAACTTGCACAGTGGGTTGAGGAATTGAAGCATATGAGCTGCATTTCCTTCATTTAGTCATCTCATTGTCCTTCATTTTCTCTTTCTTAAACTTTATCATTTCAGCATGGTCAAGAGTCAAGCTCCTCACTTGCTGCCCCAAATTTTGTTTTCCCTTCTTCATCTCCTAGTCTTCCATTTCATCTCAATTTTTTTTCCCTTTTCCCTTCTAAGAAATCAACCCCTCCAAAAAAATAATAATTTCCACTTCCCTCTCCACCACAAACAAGGAAACAACGTGGAGACCCCATCCACCACTCCTACTCTCCAAAGTCCATATCAAGGAGATACTCCAAAAACCAGTCAAGGAGAAAAACAAGAAGAGGAACCCAATATAGAAGAAATGATAGAAAATATGAAGATTTGGGCTACTAGATTTGGGTTTACAAATATTCCGTTATTGGTTAAGCCTATGGAGGAGGCTGAGGTCAAGCCACAAGTGATGGAAGCTTGATCCATAGGGATCTGGAAAAACACTCTATTTCATCAGTTTCATCAGCACCAAGAAGAAGGAGAAGGAATAATAAATAAGGTTGAGTAATACTTTCTAGTAAGAAACCACTGCTCTATGTAGAGTGGGTTTTAGAACCGCCAACCAACAGGGCGGCAGTCTTGTGACCGGTCTACTGCATTGGGTAGCAGTCCTGAGACTTTCGAGTAGAAAAGAAAATATGAAATGTGAGTGGACGAATTTTGAAGGTTGTCCATGTCTCTTCTCCTTCCATGACCTTTCCCATCCTCCAGTGCATGGGAGGACATGAGAAAGGCTATAAATACATGGAAGTAGAAGAGAATAGATCATCGAAGCATGAAAGCAAGTGAGAAAGAAGTTCTTAGTGCTGGAATTGAAATTTTATAGAAGAAAGGAGTGTTAGAGATAGAGCAAGCAAGTAATTGGGAGGAAGTGTGAGATATTATCTACTTCTCTTTCATACTTATTGTAATTGTACTTATTGTTTTGAATTGGCCAATAAAAGTGGGAAGAAAGATAATTGCCCTTCCCAACTAGTTTTTCCTCCTCTGGAGGTTTCCAGGATAAAATTGTTGGTGTTTATGAGTTTTATATTCTTTCCTTTCCTATGCAAATTGTGGATTCTAAGCATAAGATAAAAATTCATTCACTAGCTATCTCTGTCATTTTCTAATAGAAAGTAGAACAACAACGTTAATTTGTGATTCGTAGATAATTCCAAAGTTGAAGAGTTTACAGATCATTTTGGTATCAGAGCTAACAAGTATCCAGGACTGTGGTATTTGTTCTTGGATTTGTATGACAATGACAAGATCTAAAGGTGAAGAGGCTTTACCTTGTGATCCAGAATTTCTATAAAGAAGTGGAAACAGAGAATTCAGGGACAAATGGAGGAAGAGAACTTGGTCCATAGAATCGAGATGCTAGAGACCATGATGGATAGGATGTTTAGAAGACAAGAAGAACTTTTAGATTTGTAGAAGACAACTTCTGTTAAGAAAGACTCCATGGACTCAGTGGTTTGAGGCTTAGCTGAAAAATTTGGTATAGGGAAGATCCACCATGAGGAAGATTATGGGGAAGAGCATGAAGAGACTTCAATTGTAAGAGAAAAGGTAAAATCTGACATACTCCTTTTAAAGTTGAGACAAAAGTTGAAATTAAAATTTTGAAGGATAAGTAAATGCATAATTACTTGATAAATGGTTAAAATAGTTAGAAGTCTACTTTAGCATCCATAATGTCACTGAGGCATAAAGGATCACCTTTGCACATCTCAAAATGGAGGGACATGCTCTGGTTTGGTGGGAAACCCATCTAACCACTTGTGAAAAGAAGAAGCGTCCTATTGTGAAATCTTGGCAAGAATTTAAAGAATTACTTAGAGATAACTTCTATCCTATTGGCCACAAGACTGACCAAATGATTAAATGGCAGTATTTTAGACAAGGCAAGTGGTCAAAGTGTGCAGGACTATACTACGGAGTTTCGGAGGCAGGCCATGTTGCTAAACATGGACTTGGAGGATGAGGATATTTTGACTAAGTACTTGGGAGGACTTCACACTCACCTTCAAAGAAAATTCATCTCCACAAAGCCCAAATATCTCAATGAGGCATATGTGTAGGCATACTACATAGATTATGAAAAGAAGCAAGGAGAAGCAGAGCCAAGGGAAAAGCAGTCGACAAATCAGCAGAAAAAAGAGTATGGGAAAACAAGTAACAAGGGTAAGTGGAAAGGGAAAGGTAAACAAGCTGCCACTACTTTAAATACTTGTAAAGATCCCAAGAATTTTTGCAAGAACTGTGATATCAATGGTCATACTGACGCTACATGTTGGAAGTTTCATCCAGAGTTACATCCAAAGAACCAAACCAAGGACTCAAAGAAGTCCATGATAGTTGTAAAAACAGAAGGGGAGGTGGAAATTGAAGATGACTCTGATGTAGATGAAAGGCTTGGATGCACGGCCACCAACATGGACTAGCCAAGAAGAGGAGATGAGTAGACTATTCCAGATCAAGAGAACTAAGGTAAATGCTTTGGTTGATACCGGTTCTCAGTCTAACTTGATTTTTGAAGCAGTTGTAAAGAAGCTTGGTCTTGAGACTTACGAGCATCCACACCCTTATCCTTTGGGTTGGGTGAAGAAGGGTGTTGAAATTCAGGTAACAAGAAGATGTAAGGTCAAGTTTGGGATAAATTCCCAGTATATTGATGTTTTGGAAGCTGACGTTATTCCACTTGATGCTTTTGATGTTGTATTCGGGAGTCCTTACTTGTATATTAGGGATGCTATATTTATGAGAAGGGAAAACTGGTACAAATGGGTCAAGGATGGGATCAGCTACAACATCTGGGCACACCAGCGTAAGACACGGGTTACTATGGTGAGTGCTAACCAAGAAAAATGACTTATTTAGGAAAATCATAATAAATTTTGTTTACTTTTGTTAAAGGATAAAAAATATGGGGTAGAAGTTTTAGAGATTTCTAACCAGGGAAAGCAATATGTGCATAGTATTATTCAGTCTTTTCAGGAAGTATTTCAGGCTCCTAGTGGGTTACCACCAAAATAGGAAGTAGAGCATGAGATTTAACTATTATTAGAGTACCCTCTACCAAACATCAGGTTGTATAGGACAATCCTTCTTGAGAGTACTGAAGTAAAGAAACAACTCCAGGAACTATTCACCTAATGATTTTGAGCACCTCACCATGCAGCCCCTTATTGTGATGGTGTCAAAGAAGGATGGTTTTTGGAGAATGTGCATTGACTACCGTGCTTTGAACAAGATCCCCATAAAGAACAGTCTAGGCTTCTCCATAGTTGTAGCACCTCTACACACAGTGGCCGCAAAGAGTAATGGTTTTAACTAGGGTAAGGAACAAGAATAATCCTTTAAGTTATTGAAATACAAGATTAGTCATGCTCAAGTACTTTCTCTTCCTAATTTGCAGCAACATTTTGAAGTAGAGAAAGATGTCAATGATATACGTTATGGGCGCAGTGTTTCTTCAAGGAGGTAAACCCATATGCTATCATTCTAAAACTTTCACTTCAGTAGTTAAAGGATATTTAGTATATGATAAGGAAATGTATGCACTAGTTCAGGAAATTAAAAATTGGAATCATTATTTTTTGGGTAAAGAAACTATTGTGCACATTGACCACAAACCTCTCTAGTATTTGCAAGCATGGTCTAAATTGCAGCAGACAAGGCACTACAAATGGATGGGGTTCCTCAATAGTTCCATCTTGTGATCAAATACAAGAAGGGTAGTACAAATTTGGTGGCAGAACATGTTGTCTAGGCTGCCCACATAGGATAAGTTCTCCTATTTGTCCACATATCTCTCAGATCGAGCCCTTCATGAAGGAAGCTTAGAGAGAGGCATATGCCCAGGACAAAGATTTGGGGTGACATTTCAGTAGTTACAGTTCCAAGGGACTGAAAGGATAGGGATTGAAGATTATTATCTCAAGGATGGGATGCTCTACCAATGGGGGAAGCATTGTCATTCCTAAAGAAGATAGACTTCTATTGATGAGGGAAGCACATACCTCAAAAGTAGTGAGACATTTTGGTGTTGGTAAGACCCTAGCCCACTTGCAAAGGTGTGTGTATTGGCCCAATATGCAAGAAGAAGTATCAAAATTTATATGTGGATGTAAACTTTGTTGTACCAACAAGCCTAAGACTAGGAAGGAGGGTTTGTATATGCCTTTTCCAGTACCTACTCATCCATGGGAGGACATTTCTATGGATTTTGTAGGAGGATTACCTATGTCTAAACATGGCCATGACTATCTCTATGTTGTTGTTGATAGATTTAGTAAGATGTGTATTCTTATGGCATGTAAAAAGATGATAAAAGCACATGAGGTAGTAGATATTTTCTTTGCTAATGTATGGGTGTATTTTGGTTTGCCAAAGTCTATTGTTTTCTTACAAGGGATTCTAGGTTCTTGGGGAAGTTTTGGACTACTTTGTGGGACAAGATGGATATTAGGTTACAGAGGAGCAAAAATTTCCATCCACAGACAGATGGATAGACAGAGGTGGTGAACAGGACTTTGGTACAGTTGATCAGAGGGTATAATAAAATACCCAAGGACTTGGGATGAGTCCTTAGCCTACATTCAACATTCCTATAACCGGAAGTACACACATCCACTATGAAGTCATCGTTTGAAGCATGCTTGGGATATCTACCTACAAATCCGCTGGACATAGCAGTTGGGAAGCAGATGAGGAGGAGACATGAGACACAAAGGTGACTAGAGAAAACAAATTCATTGAGAGGATCTGGAAAATCCATCTCAAAGTCAAAGAACATCTAGAGAAATATCAAGCCAAGTACAAAGCTAGGCACGATCAACATAGGAGGGAACATAAGCTTCATGTTGGAGATAAAGTTTGGCTTTACTTGAGCAAAGAGAGACTACAAGGTCAAGCACATAAGCTCAAGCCACTACGATATGGGTCCCTTCACCATATTGGATCAGGTTGGAGAAAATGCCTTTTGACTTGATTTACCATCATTTATGAGGATGTACTATGTAGTAAACTATGAGAACTTACACCTATATGATCCATCCATGCTAGATGAAGATGAAGGACTATAGTTTCTACCTTCCATTGAGGATCGTGTGTTGGACTCATGAAGGTGAATTAGAGGAGGATTTAGTGCAGCAGAAGGTCAGAGAGACTAGGAGAGGCCTGCAGGAGTCTTGGTAGATTGGACTGAAAGGAAAGACAACCAAGGTAGGCCTGGTGGTACTCTGAAGGAGTAAAGTGAGGGAATTATTTCCTCATCTACTCCCCCACTAATTTTTTGTGGGACCAAAAACCTCCTAAGCAGGGGAGGTTTGATCCATAGGGATCCAAAATGACTCTACTTCATCAAATCAATCATCACAAAGAAGGAAAAATAATACACAAAGGTTTTGTCTTTATAGTAATAGGACCGCCACTCTTGTAAAGAGTGGTGGTTATAGAACCGTTGTCTAACCAGGGCGGTGGTCCTGAAGACCACCGGTCTTTGTTGGGTGGCAGTCATGGCTCTTTTAGACAGAAAAAAAAAATATGAAACGAACAACCATAGAATTTGAAATATTTTTTGTGTCTCTTCTCCTCCATGACCTTTCCCATTCTCTAGTGCACGAGAGGACATGAGAAAGGCTATAAATACATTTTTTTAGGAAGAGAACAAGATCATCAAAGCATGAAAGAAAGTGAACAAGATTTTTTTAGTGCTAGAATTGTGTTTTGTAGAAGAAAGGAGTGTTGAGACAAAGAAAGAAAGTAATTGGGAGGAAGTGTGAGATATTATCTACTTCTCTTTCATACTTATTGTAAATTTTGTACTTATTATTTTGAATTGGCCAATAAAAGTGGGAAGAAAGAGCAATTTCCCTTCTTGACTGGTTTTTCCTCCTCTTTAGGTTTCCAGGATAAAACTTGTTGGTGTTTATGAGTTTATATTCTTTCCTTTCTATGCAATTGTGGATTCTAAGCATAAGAAAAATTCATTCACTAGCTATCTCTGTCATTTTCTAATAGAAAGTAGAAAAAAACCTTTAATTTGTGATTCTGTGGATACAGTTCTAAAGTAGAAGAGTTTACATATCATTTTGGAATCTAGAGATCGAACAAGTAGATAGAACTAGTGGTAATCAAAACCCCTTTAAACCCTACCTTATGACAGTGGATGAGAAAATCATAGCTCTAGAAGAGCTATTGTTCCCCACAACTTCCCTGGTAATGTCTAAAGAAAAATCTTTCTATTGATTTTATCTATTTGTAATTATGGGGGATTAACTGGAGGATGAACAACTTGGTCTACTCTATTTGATATGGATTTGAGACCATGATGGATAGGATGTTCAGAAGGCAGGAATAACTTGAGAGAAATGAAGTAAATAGATAACTAATTCCAACCTAGACAAGCATGGACTTTAGAAAATCATGGCTTAGCTAAAAATTTTTTCATAGGGAGTCCCCTCATGTTATCCTTTCTTTCTCTATGAAGTCCATGAAGATGAGACTCCAAACGGAATTGAGAAAATGTAAAATCTGGTAATAATCCTTTTAAAGTTGAGATGAAAGTTGTGCTTAAACAATGGCATCTTGAAGGACAAGTAGATGTAGAGATTCAATGTAAGTAGAAGAGAGATAACACAGTTAGAAGATCTGAGCTATTTTGGCTATGTATAACAGTTTCTAGTCAGGTATTTGGGAAATTAATACTATGCAAGATATACAAAATTCTTAGGACCAAATTTCTTGAAATTATGAGAGCATTGAATAATATCATGGTTATTTTGGCATGGGCACTACTATCCTTCATACACAAGGCAGCCTTGGAGTGCCAAGCATACATTGGGTGAAGAGACAATTACGGGGCAGTGTCAATTAAGAGGTTATTATGAGAAATTTAGAAGAGGGAAGGACATTTACCATGCGAACTAATACTATTTGTTAGGCAATAACAGTGTCACAAACACACCCTAGAGATGTCGAGTTAAGTGACTAATGATGTGTGTTAAAAACATAGCATGTGAGGATTCATGGAAAAATCACACAGGGCGGCGGTCCTCGCACTAAATTTGCCAAAACATGTATAGAGAGGAATGAAAAGATGAGACAATTATTGTTGCTCCTGACATGACTTGATGAACACACCAGGTAAAAGTGGTGGAGGGATAATTTAATAATAAAAACTTCAAATTTCCTTACTAGAGTCTAGAAATTTGTTGTGGAATAAGGTGATACTTTTTATTTTTATAAATTGAGATCACTTGGTTGATTGCATTGGATATAGAAAAGGTTGTAGAAGCAGGATACAAAGACCAAGAACCATCTATAATGAGAATAAGTCACTCTTTCAATTTTAAGACATGAAGGTTTGTTATATGATCCTTTAAAGGCAGAGTAAAGGTGAGGAATTTATTTGAATCTTGTAGATAAAGAGAGTATATTCTTGAGGGTTTTTGGTTTTTCTCTGCATTAGGGGAAGAAATTTTTGGATTGCATTAATATTGTGAAATACACACTTAGTAAGATCTATATTTTGTGAAAAATTATAGATTATAGGTTGATTTATCTCATCCATCATGTCATCCTTGATTTTAATTGGTTTTAACATAGGACTCATATAAATTTCAGCGATAACTCATGATCACAATTTGATATTTATTTTGAATGTTCTTGAATTATAACCATAGCCAAATATGAAACCACATCTTCTAATTAATTTGTATCATCCTTCCACCATTTTTTATCCTTAGTGGAAAAGGGTTTTGTTGCTAGATGAATGGATAACTTCTTTGAATCATATTCATTTTTAATTACCATGTTTCATGTCTTGTAATTAATAAATTTTGCAGCAGTGGATAACTAAGGGTGTCCTAAGTTCAAAGGATATCCAATTTTATTATTCTTTGTTTTAATGACCATAAAATCTATAGAATAATTCCATGATTCAATGGTTATGGCCATATCCTCCATGATCCCTTCGGGCTTGGCTACAGACTATTCAGCCATTTGTAACACTATTGTAGTTGATTGTGGTTTAGGGAGAGATAATTTGGACAAATTTCTAATTGTTCATCACATTAATTTCAGCCCCTAAGTCAATTAGAACATTTGGGATCTTCACATCTCCTATAAAAACTATAAAAATTGGACTCCAAGGGTCTCCATATTTTTGAGGGGTCATATTCCCTTCCAATATGCTAGCCAATTTTCCTTCAAGATGGATTGTTTTAGAATGATTTTTCCATCTACCTGGAGTTTTAACATAGAGCTCTTTCATGGTTTTATTCAACTCTTTAAGTTTTGTAAGATCATGTAACAAAGGGATTCTAATACTCAATTTTTTTACCCCTTGCATTAGATTTGACTCTGGTTTCTCATGAGTTACATTGTTGTATTTTTTCAAAAATATAAATGGAAAGGGAATATATGAGTTTGGTTTAGATGTTTCTTCAATTGCAGGATTGGGTTGTGTTTATTATAATTTTTCTTTGTCTTAATAGACTTCTTCAGTGATTGGAGATGATGGTTTTAAGGTATTTCCCTAAACCTAACAAGATATTTCTATAGTCTACAGAGTTTACGATGGGGTTTTTTTCTAATTCTATAGTGCATGTTGGGTTACCCTTCCTCATATTATTTGGGTTTTCCATATTTTGAGAAAGAGTTTTCTGTTAGGCATGTTGTTCAGATGGGGAAGAAATTGTAGGCCCAGTTAATAAAGCTTGTTTTCCCTAGGGTCTTATTGTGTTATAATATTGTTGACCTGATCCATGGGGTGCATTACATTTTTGTTATAATCGAGGATTAAATTATTGAAATGGTGGAATGTTTGAATTTGGAGTCTAGGATTGATGCTAATATATCAGTGGTGCATTACACTGAGGATTCCATTCCTGCGGGACTTGTTGAGCCCAAGGCTAGAGGTATGACCATGGTGTGTTCCACTAATTTAGAACCCATTGATTTTTGGTGCATAGGACAGGTTCATATTTGATTGAAAATTCCCTCCTTTCCTCTAAGCCACATAATTCAACTCAGTTTCATTTTGTGTGTTCTACTTTAATTGATTCTTTAGCAATGGTAGCAATCCACTTTTATCTATGGCATGCTTTAGATCACATACAAGGTAGATGTTTTTTTAATCTAAAGGACAATCCTTAAGCCTATATTTATCCCTACATCTTGGATAGTATATAAACAATGCCTCTATGTTCCTAGCTTTCTCCCAATCCAAAGTTTGGTTAAGTTGGAATAATATATATGTTATTAGGTTTGCAATTTCCTCTCTTAATTTGGATATTTCACCATTGGAAATTTTTTCTTTTAGTTTTGGAAGGTTTGGGTGAGTTTAGGAATAGTTCCTATAGGGTCAATGATTTCAGTGAATTCCAATTTGTTCATATCTCCTTTTCAAATAATATTAAAATATTCTTATGTGTCCTCATCTAATCCCTTAAGGAAATTAGTTTTAAGAAGATTAATATCAAGGTCAGTGTCACACCTCTAGTGAAGGAAGAGGAACCGATCAAGATAACCCTCAACACTCTCATCCTCATTTTTTTGTATCCTAAAGAGGTCTTCCTTTCTGTCCCTCACCCTACATTAATCTTGGTATTTATCCAAGAAGATGATTCCCATCTCCCCCCAACTATGAATGGACTTGGGGATTAGGCCCATGAACCACCTCGTGGTTGTGTCCTTCAAAGTTGAAGGAAATAACTTTAAGTTCTTAGTGTCTAAGGTGTAGTCATAGGCCTGACACAATATTTTGAACTCAAATAGGAATTGGTCAGGATCTTCTGAGACTAGTACCTTGAAGGTTGGTAGAATTTAAGGAGATATATTCTTCATGGGGGCTTGGTTATTAGGGTCTAGTTTTATGGGATAGGTAAAGTTTCTTCTAAGTGTAGGGTTTCCATTATTTACATTGTTGAGGTTTTCCACTCCATCATCCATCCTTTCTTACTGATCAAGTTTCTACATAGGTTGATTTTGAGGGGGATTGGTCGATTGATTATAATAAATATACCTATAAGGTCTCTAGATATAAACATAAAATCCTACCATACTAAGAAAATTTTCTTTAATACAAGTTCTTATTGTGTTCTACATACTCCAAAACACAAAAAGAATCTTCCTATCACTACAAGTTATTTTATTTCAAAATAAAGAGTTATGAAAAATATTTCTAAATGTAAAATTACCATATTATCAGTAAGTAATCAAGTTAGTACCTTAATCTTTGCTAACACCTTAAGAAGTCCCCGAAAATAGTGACAAAAAGTGATGAGCGTCGTTGATACTCACATTTTAATTATCTCTTGATTTTCAGTCTAGGGCGGTGTCCATGGATATTTGCAACAAATAAAATTATTAAAAATGTGTGCTTAGCATGTATTCATTAATAAATTCAATCAAATACTATTCTAAATACAATTAAGAAGTGAACTTTAATGATAAAAGAAGAGATTACTGGATTCAGAATTAAAATACTGAAAGCAATGAAATTCTAGTAATGTGAACAAATGTTGAATTACAGAGATTAAATAAATAATAAATTCTCCCTTCACATTGGGGAGGATTGGACATTATTCATTCCCTTTGATCTGGTTTAGAATTGTAAATCACATAAGTCTATTTATGCCAAAATCAAGTACTTTATTTAGTATAATAATTTCAACAAACTAACTCTACCATTCTACTACAAATGCCCTTTTATATCAAGATCATTCCTTGTCACTCTAGAAGAGGATGGATTATTTATAATAATTAATTACTACTCTAACTGAACGATATATATGACAACAACTAATTGTTGAAGAGTTATAATTGTGTTAGAGCAAGTGCATGTTGCACTTAGATCATACATCTTGTTAATTATATATGGAGTCCTTAATTAAATCCTAGTTGAGATGATTTATTACTACTAGAAGATGTCAAACATCATGCATTAAATCCATACAATCTTGGTGAATATAAGTTGTTATGTTCATTTTTTTCCATCTCTTCAATCAATTGGGTGTTAAAGTCAGGCTTGCATGATCCACATAATTCACATGATGTCTTAGATGATAGTCCTTGTTTCATGTTCTTTCTAAATCAAATTGCCTTCTTATCATCCAAGTTCTATTATTTTCTCCACATGATTCATGTGCCCTCATACCATGATTCCTACGCTAATGCATGGGTGAGTCATGACATAGGTGAGTCCTACACTCTAAATTTATTCCTTTGTTAGTGCACGGTAAAGTCTTGCACTAATCTATGTATGAGTCCTATGTTAGATTAAGATTTTTTCTTCAAACACATTGTTAATGCACATAAAGATCCATTTAAACTCATTTGAATAAGTGTACACAAGATGAAAATAAAAAGGTTATGCACAAAAATTCCTTTCAAATATACTAAATTATTAATTACAAAATGATAATATAAGTCTTAACATGAAATGATGACACTACAAAATGGAGGTTTACATAGGCGTTAACAGTTCTCATCATTAAGAGATTATTCTATGAGATTTACATGATTTTTATCCCACATTACATGTGTGTCTACACCCAAATTCCTTTCAAAATTATCTCCACCATTTTTCATATGCTCGCCTTTGGGAATAATATCCCGCATTAAGAGTGTGTGGAGATAACATAGGATTTTAATGGTATTTGGGATAGGAATCTGGATGTGGTATAGACCATGCTTAACATTTGTTTTTCACCCACCATTAAGCTCATCCATGATCTCTCCATTGGACTCATCATGGTTTTTTAGCATGGTGTCAATTTTGAACTCATTCCATACATTGGTTGGCAAATGAGTGCAACTTGACTATGAACTCAGTGATGGACTCGGATGAGTTGCCTATATATTGAGCTTTGAAGAAATCATAGGTATATATCCCACATGCATATTTAATTGGTCTTCAATGTGGTTTATATGCAACATCACTCATAATATAATGTGAATAATAAGGCAACAAGGTCGCCCTCCTAACCAAAAGTGGACCCCATCGGATGAGGGTCCACTAGCCAAAAATAGCACGGGGTCAACCATCAAAGATCAAATGTGAAAAAAAAAACTCAATTGTACTTTTCTAATTTTCAACATCAAATTGGTCCATGTGTCAAGACCTAATTGGGCCACATCATCACTATACAACATGTTTCATTATTTTTCCTTACTTACATATAGCTTCAATGGACCATAACTTCTGCATACAACATTCATTTGACCTCATTAAAAGTTCATTGGAAATATCTCAATGAGATCTATGTTGTGTAGGAGGTTTTATCTCAATTGTATACCATATGACCTATGGTTATCCTCTAGAAAAATCCTCCCCACTAAAAATATTTTAGACCACCAAAATTATATTTTATTATCAAAAATTAATTTAAGTTAAAACTCATTCATTTCTAGCTATCTCTACATCTTCCTATTTTCTTATATAAAGCATACTTCTTCCTATAACACATCAAATATTCAAAAGAAAAAAAATCGATAGAAGGAACTTGAAATTCTCACCTTGATCCATGATCATAGGATGTTATCTCTCCTAATAGTTGTCTCCCAATATGGGGTTATTCATCCCAATATGGGGCTATCTCTCCCAATACGGGGTTGATCAATAGACAATCCCTATCTCTAGGAGCTCTCAAGTTCATAATTTCCACCCGACATTCATCTTCTCTTCTCCCTTTTCCAAGGGTCTAAATTTTTTTGTACTATCTTTAGGAGGTTTTTGAAATGGACTCTTGGTCTTTAACTTGCTACTTTGGCAATAATATACAATAAACTTTCTTTTTCATCTCCAAATAAGGGGAATACAAATTCTTATTTTTCTAAAGTAGGGGTTATACTTCATAATAAATTGGCATGTATGGTTTTACTTTATTGCTCTCTCTTGGAGTCTTAACACCCAATTTGGATCATGAAAACCTATGTGATGAAGACAATTATTGACTCCCTCCCATCTCTACCAACTAACCTTCTTGCACTCTTGGCATCTTGTTCTCTTCTTAGTGAATTATCTTATCCTTTGCATTTCTTGTAGGCTATAATAAATCTCTTTGATTAAGATATTTTATTTACATTCTCCTTGTTTTTCAATTACATATGCACTTCTCATGCTTATTTCTTCTTACCACCTCATCTCCTTCTTCAAATAAAAATTCAGCTCACATGCATGTCATAAGATGCCCATCAACATGTCCATTTACTGCTATCAAAACTTGAAGAACCTTTGCTTGAATTTCCCTCTTAAGCAGAATTCCTCTTTACCCATATTTCCAAATGCTACAATAAGAGGTGAGGAAAACATGTTAACATCAACTTCAACATAAACATGAGAATAAATAATAATAATGATACAACCTCTTATAATGGTTGCTCATAACATGCTTCTCAACCTAAATGGATGCTCTATACTCATCCTCAATGAATGATCTACCTCAATACTTTCTCAAGTAAATGGGGTTAGTTTCCTCCATGCCTCTTTAATAATAAAAACCCAAAAATTGATATGGAGGTGTTACAATCATGCTAAAGAAATTTATTTATGCAAATATATTATCCATGAAAGGAAATAATTTCTTACCAACCCAAGTTGATGGATGTTCCTCTTTAGGTAGGTACCTCTTTGAGGGATCTACTTTGGATATGTGGGATTTCTCATGATATTCCACTTGAACTATTTGTGCTCACAAATTTATTCTTTTCAATATTAGGATGAATTTATGGATGAAGATTCCAACTTTTGTCAACTCAATGGCCACTCATATTACAATGAGTGTAAAAATTCTTATCCGTTTTCTTAAACAATAAGCCTTTTTCCATTCTCCATATTATGACTTGGAGAGTGGTATTTACAACTTGTCTCCTTCTTCTTAAAGGGAATATGATTCCTTTGGATGGAATTTTTCTCGCAACACATGACCACATAACATTCATTCATTCTGCAATATAAACATGGATATGCATACCAAAATTTATGTGTTACATGGAAATTCTTCTCATAAGCAAATAAAACATTGGAATAATTATGTCTATCATACCTTTTAGGACTTTCTTTTATGCGAGTTTGATGAGATTTTTTTTTTATCTCTTCCTTTGGTATGTTCATTTCTCAATGGAGAAGGATTTTATTCACTCTCTCCATCATCAAGTGAGGCTTGCCCATTCTTTAGAGAAATAATATCTTAATTAGTATTGAAAAACTAAATCTTTCCATTACCTTTTATGTGTTTTTTTAACATGTCTTGTGGTTTGGGAACTTTTCCTCTAGAATATTTACTTACTTCCATTGTTTTGGATTATTCTCCACTGATACTAAAAAATCCCATACATATACTTCTAAACTGTAAATTTGAAAAAAATAGAAGAATATAGCATGGATAAGGTGTTAGCAATGCTTTAGAAAACTTTCTTTGATATCATTAGAAAGGCATGTGAATCTACTTTCGAGAGCACCTTACATTTCCTTCCAAATCTAAGTGCAAGGCCTTCAACTAAGTTAATCTCTACAACTACTCAAAACTTCCTTTACAAGATCAAAAACTAGTATTCATAAATAGGGAACACTTTTCCCTCTAAGACCTCAAACATGACCTGAAAATATTATTGAAATGTAGTACAACTCTCTAGATTCAATCAATGTTGATTTATTCATTGGGTTCAATGGAATAACTTTCCAAAAAATGAAAATATTTAGAAATTTTCCTATTTGATTGGGATCCCCATACTTTCACAAGCTCTATCTTATCATTCTATAAATTTTGAGGATTCCTATACAACCTCCAATAATCACACTAGAAAAAGGAATCCATTATGGTCACTTACCAAGAATATCTTCTCCATCGCTTTTGAGCTAAGGTTTAACCAGGGTTTTAAACCACTTTACCTTCTTAACAATTGTTCATAAAAACCAGAAAAATAAAATGACCTTATTATTTTTTAAATAAACTCTTATATAAATTAAAAATCATCCATCAAAACCTCTGGATCCCATGCAAAGAACACAATTCACAATGAGCATCTGAAGTTCACAATTCGAGCTAGTTTTGCCTTTTTCTCAACCTTGTTTTACTAAAAGGGATGTATCTTGCAAAATTATTTTCATACTAACCTGAAATTTTACCCACTACACCATGAAACACCCTAAAAATATATCTAATTCTTACCAAGTCATAAATATCTTTACATATTTATGTCCCGTCTCATTTGTATGACTAGGCTTTAGGGTTTTACATGTTATAGGATATAAAACATTGAACCAAAACTAAAACTAAGCATGAAACCTCTATAAATTGCCTATGTATGATTAAACCAACATAACATACCTCCATTAGTGATCTCAAGATCTCACACACACACCTACAAGTGACTATCATATTCCAATAGGCTTCCAAACACTAGGATTAGACCTAGACCAAGTGGACTAACACCATGAATCTACTTCCCATCTCTCCAAAAGTACCTAAAACACTTTATAAAACATGTATCACACATACGTGTTCCTTCATGAGTTCACATAGCTCTAAAATTGATTCTCATGTTCCATTTGGCCTTTAGGCACCTAGAGTAGGTCAAGATGAGAACTTGTAACTGAGTCTTCCACTTATACCTACACTCTTAAACTCATGTGAGTGTATCCAAACTCTCCTAACATGTTCTCCATGCCTCTACCATGATCCTCAATTCACCATCCAACTCAAACCACCATTTTCTTTCACCTAGGCTAGCTACGTCTCCTAAAAGGGCAAGCCATTCTCACTGTGTCCACTTCTTGCAATCATGAACAAACCTAAATTCCCATGTCACCATCATGCTAAGAATCCACTAAAACTCCTCCATCATTCTATTTTTCATTAATGAGCTTTTAGATTGATGAAAGCACATAGACTCACACATGCTAATAATCTCCCCATTTGTCATAGATGGAAAACCACCTAATTCTTCTCCCTATTTTTACATTAATGAAAAATAATACCTGAGCATTTGATATTCATCTTCCTTACAAAAATTGGAACACATATTTCTTGGAAACATCAACCAAACTCATCAAATTGGCTTGCATACTTTTTATACTTTACAAAACTTTATTTTTGGTCTCTTTCAAATCATGGAAGCATTGTAGCATACCTGTGAAGAAGCATACACTCATGCCAAAAAAGTATTTTGAGAATGAAACAATATCAAAAAATAATCCTCACCTCTTATTTAGATCATTCTTAGCTGATGAAACTCATAAACATGCTTACCTCTACCATATCTTGATAACATTCAAACTTTAGGATTGATATCCCTAAACATCTCCTTCAATGCATCTTGGACCAACTTCTCTAATCTCTAGAAACACATATACAGATGACTCAACTCCTTATAGATCCCCCTAGGTTCATACTTTCATTCTCTAACTGAAAACAAAAACATTTGAGATCTTATAGGAAGGGATCAACAATATCAACACTACCCGAAGTCACTTCTTCAATGTTTTCAACCTTCTTTGCATCAGATCATACTAGCTTGCATAAAACTATTTCTTACCTTTTAAGTATACCAACAAACCCTCATTTATTATGAATTTCTCACCTTCTTGACATCTAGAACATATGATCAAGGAAAAAATCAACCTCCCCCTACCTTAATGGGTCATATAATACATGTAGCTCTTTGTTTCGTCCACCATAGACCATTGACTACTATTAAAGAATGCATATTTCAACCAAATATTTTTACAAACATTGTCACTTTACCTTTGTAGCACTCCTAAACACCTTATGCACCTAAATGAATGTCAGGATTCAGATCCCTAGTTGCAGTGGTACTTTTGAATCCTGTATAGGTTATTGATTCGGGTGCATCATTTCATATGGATTTTTCAAATGTCAAGTTCACTTCCTTGGAGCCATGTGACATGTCTACTATTTGATTGGATGATGACACTTCTACTCAATTTTTTGGGAGAGGGTCTTTTGAAGTAATTGGAGGAACATTCACTAATGTTCTAAGTATTCCATCATTGTCAACTAATCTCCTATTAGTCTATCAAATTACTAAGCTTTGCTAGGGCATAGGAGTTGAGTTCACTCCATATTCAATGTATGTTAGAGAGTTTCATGGTTACAATATTATTTCATTGGGTTTAGTTGATTATCAGACTTGGTTATATTCCTTCTCTCACTTTGTACCTCCTTCATACTCTTTATTATATTCACTTGTACTTGATGATCCTCTTGAGCCTGAGCATCTTTCTGATGATGAGGAGTTCTCTTCTAGAATAGATGACTGCAATAGTGATTAGTACTAACATTCACCGTCTACTTTTCACCTTCTACATTTTGAGTTATTTCTTAATCCACCTACTTCTATTCCATGTAGGACTTTTCAAGAAGTAGGTAATTTGATTCAGGACACATCATATATTGGGTAGTTTTTTGCATAGTTACAAATCCTTCCACATTCCTTATTTACTTCTGCTTCAGAATCACCATCCCTTCATGGAGTAGTTGGAACTTATATATTGCATGAGGAACATGGTTCCTTAGATATGAACCACATCTTCATTGGATATCCATCATTCACTTGGAATTTACATTTACTTTTCCATGGTGATCCACTCTACACTACATCTACTTCTGATCCACAATCATTCCATGAGGCTTCTATATAGGATAAAGGGTGGCTTCAGATAGTTGTATCTTTGAGTGGGTATTTTTAGTCCTACCTTCTCTTTTTTTAGGGTATTTTTTTCCCACTTGTTTTTCTCATGTTACTCCACTTTCCAAGAGTTGCATTATATGTGGGTACCTCATCAGGCCTTAGTTTTGGGACCCAACTCTCTTTTATAACCTAAGCTACACTTAAGGGGGTGTTGGTGTACAATATTATGTATCCTCATATTTATTTACTTGTAATAAATCCTTACCCTTGGTGACTCATATTTATTAGGTGTGTTAAGCATCATATGAGCTATTATGACATGTTTTACATGTCATAGTGTGTCATAGGAGTTGCATTCTCATTCTAGAATGTAACTCCCCTTCTAATTTTGGGAATATTATCATAGGGGAGTAACATAAAAATCCCATTTATAAACACCACTTGAGCTATTGAGAGGCTCTTGATTTTGCACCATTCTTATTTGTTGATTTAATTTCATATTGCATTAATTGTTATATCATTCTTGGAATTCATGAAACTACATGTGTTCAAGCATTCTTTATCAGATATTCTTGCAAAAAAATCTGATATTTTTTGGCTAAATGAAACATCCAAAGTGATGTGTTAGTTTAATATCATGTAATATTATTAAAGACTCTAACAACATTAGCAGTCTTATCAATTGTGCTCATGAAGATACCCATTTGGTGGAGCAAGGAGCTAGGGAAAAAAATCAAGTTGGATCTACTATCAATCAATACACATTTAATTATAAATCCTTGATATTTTTCAATAATGAGTAGTTGTGGGAATTGATCTAGTATATACTTAGTAGGAAACTCTATAGGAATAAATGTAATATCCTTATCCATGTTTTTTATTTTTTTCATGATAGAAGAAAATGAATAAGGCTAAGTACTAGCAGGGAGGATACTATATTGTGATTTCTCATATAAAATATCCTTATCAAATGGTGATATCTTAAGAACTATATAATATATATCTTAGTAGGTGTATTATTTGAAATTGATCCAATATATCATATCTTTCTAGTGGATCATTGGGTCGAGAAACAAGAGAATAAGGAAATTAAGGTATAGGTTGATTTTCCCTAGTAGACTATTTACCTTATCTTGTATTAGCAACACAAACCTTAGGTACCAATATAAGATTAGGATGAACGGTGCAAAATGAAAGGTTACATAAAATATATTTGGTTTTTAGTAGTAATAGGATGGCCTCAAATTATTCATCAATATAATAAGAAGACGGTTGAGGCTAAGTATAACAATATGTAGGACCAAAATATGGGCCCCTTCTCTCAAGTTGAGAATAGGCATGAACCTGGATAAAGGGATGGTAGCCCAAATCAGTTTCAGAGAATGGAACAATAGGATTTAGGGAAGATAATAGAGTATTTATATTTAAGTCATAAGAAAAAAAACAAAAAAAATAACTCTAGATTTAAAATAAGGAGTTTGTACTAAGTAATAAATAAAAGCCATATAACATCTAGGTTGAGAGGTGAAGGATTTAATAAACAAACGGGTTCACTAAATGATATAACCCAAAATGAATAAGTGTATATTTACTTATTTAAACTTTGGATTATGGATAAAACCAAATGATATATTTATATTAATTAATTAATTAAAAATTTATGTGCATATAAAAGTATACCTTATTATAAATTTACAAGATAAAATAATTGAAACAAGTACTACATGAAAAAAGACATGAGAGGGGAGATGCACTTAGCTATTATGATACTTTTGAAGTTATTCTAGCTATGGAAAAAGGATAAAAATATTAGAAGTGATCTTCATATGCTTTGTTTTTTGTTATGGAATGTTGAGTGGACAAAACACTACCCAATTATCATAGGCACATGGAAAGAGGGCGTGTATGTATGCCCATAAGTTTAGCAGAAGAAGGGCGTGTCGGGGAAAGTAAGAGTTTATAACTTAGTCATTTTGCATGCACATGATAAGAATAGGATTGAGTGCAAAGAATGCATTGGATAGAAGACTTGGAGGATACGCAAAGCTATTTTGGGAACAAGAAGAAGATAAAGAGTCATGCAAAGTATGAGATAATAATATTATTAGAACTAGATTTAATTATAGATGATCTATTATTAGGAAAAGCTTGCATGTTTCCTTAATTTATTTTGTAGCGGCACATGGATATTCTAAGCATGAAGGCTATTTTGAGAGTGTATGGGTGGTGAAGGGAAAATCCCCACACCTATATGTATGTATTGACATTCACGGTTTAGATAGATTGGATTGTTACAGAGTTATGATGTTGGCATGATTTTGAGCGCATGGTTCTGTAATGATAATTATAATGTATTCAGTTATGGGTTTTTTTATGACTTAATATAATGGATGTTTGTGGATGTATATTGATTGTTTGTGTCACTATTACTAGTTATTATATGGTAAATCTAATCTTGATCCTTGTTTGATTCATTATGCACTATGGTTGTGAGTTGATTCTTGTTATGTTTTTCCTTTAATTACTTATGGATATTATGAAATATATGAATGATCATGCTAACATCTTGAAAAATCTGGTATAAAAAGAGGTACCTGGTACCTTTGTGTGCTTTGGGTGAGTGCTCAAATATTTCTAAGTGATGGGCCAACGAGTCTAGGGTTTGAGTAAGAAAATTAGACTACATTTTGGTTTCATTGAGAGAAGGGTAAGCTGTTTTATATGATTGATGATGAAGAATTATAAAATCTGGATGTTGATCACACTATAGGTACACACCCTGTGTTAGATAGTGCTGATGAGAAATTACACGCTTATCATGAACCTATGAAAATGAAGAAGGTCAACATTGGGACAGATATAGAACCCAAGCAACCTATTATTGGTGACTATTGGTCTGAAAAAGAGGTGGAAAATATTATTGAGATGATGCATGACTTCTAGTAATTATTTCTGTGAGGTTGTCATGATTTGAAGGGGGTGCATCACTCTTTGGGTGAGATGAGGATAAAGTTAAAAGAAGGTGCGTGCCTAGTTAGGAAGAGGCCTCACAGGATGAATCCTAATCTATGCGTCAAGGTAAAGGAAGATATTGACAATATGTTGAAATATAAGATCATTGAGCCCATTGAGGAGTCAGAGTGGGTTAGCCCCATGGTAATAAGCATAAAAAATATAGTAGGATAAGGATCTATGTGGACTACAGAGAGTTCAATGATGCATATGTTATATATCCTTTTCCCACCCCATTTACTGAGGAGATCTTGGAGGGAATTGTAGGCCACAAGATGTAATCTTTGAGTGATGGATTTTCTTGTTACCATCAGGTGTGGATTGCTAAATAATCCTAATAGAAGAAAAAATTCACCACTAAGTGGGGAATTTTTGCATACACAATTATGCCTTTTGGGTTGAAGAATGCACCTACAGTCTTTTTGTGCATTGTTGTAAAATAATTTGAGGACTTCCAACACAAATTTTTATGGATTTACTTGGATGATTGGACTATATATGGGTTGGTAAAAGATCACTGTGAAAATTTGAGACTCATGTTTGAGAGGTGCAGGCAGTTGAGAATCTCTCTGAATATTAAGAAGTGTAAATTTACAACACCCTTTGGGACTTTGTTGGGACATATTATATGCAAATAAGGTTTATTGGTAGATCTTGCTAGGGTTGTAATTATCTTGGGTTTGGAGGAGCTTACCAATCAAAGTGAGGTGCTCGGGTTCTTAGGACACATATGTTATTACAGGAATTTCATTAAAGGATATGCTAAGATTTTCACACCCTTGGAAGAATTGTTGAAAAGTAAAGGAAATTTACATTAGGATGAGGTGCAACAACTAACTTTTGAGACATTGAAGGGAAGACTTACTTCTGTGCCAATTTTGCAATTTCCTTATTAGGAAAAACCATTTCATGTACATGTTGATGGCTCTGGCATGGCCATTGGCACAATGTTAGCATAGCCTAGTGATGGGATCATTCATCATCTTATTTATTTCGTGAGTAGGAAGTTGACCCCAGCTAAGCAGAATTATACAACTACAGAGCACGAAGCATTGTCCATGATTTATGCACTACACAAGTTTAGACAATACTTGTTGGTAACTCCTTTTATATTTTATACAGATCATAAAAAACTTAAGTATTTGGTTAATAATCCCATTTTGTAGGGGTGCATATGTCGTTGGATTATCTTGTTTCAGTAATTTGACTTTACAGTGGTTGTAAAGCTAGGGAAGAGCAATTCCAAACCAGATTATTTACCACGAATTAACTCAGGTGAGGATGTGCAGAGCATTGAGGACACAATGAAATATGCAAAATTGTTTAGATTGAATCACATTCCCTCTGATTTAGAAGATATTGTTGTGTTCTTTCATACTGGTGTGGCACCTAAAGGGATGAAGAGCTTAGAGAAGAAACAACTTGCCATACATATCGTGCCTTACATGTTAATCACTGGATATTTATACAAATTAGGTTGTGATGACATTTTGTGCTGGTGTGTACTTGAACATGAGCATGAAGTTATAATGGAGGAAGCTCATGATGGGATTACAAGAGGACATTATGCAGGTAATACTACTGCGCACAATATTTTGTTAGTTGGCCTTTCGTGGGAAACACTATATAAAGATTGTAAAGAGTATGTCAGGGCATGTGATCATTTTCATTACCATGGAAATCTTCGGCATAGAGATGAAATGCCTTTAAGATCGATAGCGAGTGCAAAACCTTTTGAGAAATGGGAAATTGACTTTGTGGGCCCTACTTCCCCGCCAGCACGCAGGACTAGATCATGCTATATTATTACATGTACATATTATCTAACCAGGTGGGTAGAAGTTGATCCATAAGGATCCAGAAAAACACACCACGTCATCAGTTCCATCCACACAAAGAAGGAGAATTGAAGAAAGTGAAGAAAAAATGAGGAAAAGGAGGTTCTGTCAACTATTTAATAGAACCGTTGCTCTAAGAAGAGTGGCAGTTGTAGAACCACCACCCAACCTAGGTGATAGTCTTATAACCACCACCCAGCTAGGGTGGTCATCCTAAAACCATCGATATGCACATGGCATGTTAGGTTGTGGATCTTGTTTCCATGTGAGAAAGTGTTGAATATTGTACACTAAGAGTATTGTACACTTTTCATAGTTTTCTTGCTAAGGTTCAAGGTTGGGCCAGGCCCCGAGCGGGGGTCTGAGGGTAGCAGCCCCTAGTAGCAGTGGTTCAAGGGCACATCCCTTGAAAAAAAATTCCCTTAAAACGTGCCTGATATACCAAGAAATGTGCTTTTATCATATGTGTGGGATTTTTGAGCCATAGGTTTATGGGACAGTTTTGGCCCATGATTTTGATACCCACTATTTTATAAAATTGTTTAAGTAGTTTTCTACTTATATAGTTTTATGTATATGGTAGGTATAAGGTAACATTGCAAATGTGTTTTCAATTTGGGTGTGAATTCTGTAGAGTTTTTTTAGCATAGCTCCAAACAAATCTAGGTATTGTATTGAGAGAGTGGTGGCTTGTAATAAAATATGAGAAAGTGATTCTTGGTGTACGTAGCCCAAATTGGGTGAACCACATTAAATATTGTCTATTTGTGTTGTGTTATTTTATTCTGCACTTTTATTTGAGATCTGTAATATTTTCTATATATTAGTTTCTACTGTTGCGATTATGTGAGGGATTATTCTATATATTTTATCCCTTATTTCCTAACAATTGGTATCAGAGCCTGGTTTGGTTTGCTGAAGTGTTGAATCACAGGGAAATTTTTTATCTTGAGTGGGAGCTATGGTAGATGATGGAATATCAAGGGTTGATAAATTCAACGGGAAGAATTTCAGTCTTTGGAAGATGCAGATGGAAGATTACCTTTATCAGAAGGATCTTTATATTCCACTGTCTAAGAAGGTGAACAAACCCTCGAGCATGACAGATGTGGAATGGGATTTGCTGGATAAGAATGCACTTGGGAAAATATGGCTATGTCTTGCATCTTCAGTATTAATTAGTGTTTCAAAGGAAAAGACTACATAAGAACTGATGGATGCATTAGGGAAGTTATATGAAAAACCCTCTTCCTCTAATTAGATATTTTTTATGAAAAAGTTGTTTAATATGAAGATGTCTGAGAATGGTTCAGTAGCAGATCATTTAAATGATTTTAATACGGTTGTAAATATGCTAGCTTTGGTTACAATAGAATTTGATGAAGAAGTTAGGGCTTTATTAGTTCTGTGCTCTTTACCTGAGAGTTGGAATAGCCTGGTAATGGCGGTAAGAAACTTGGTTCCAGCTAACTCAAAGTTGAAGTTTGAGGATGTTGTAGGGGTGATTCTAAGTGAGGAAATGTGAAGAAAAATCTCTGGGGAATCTTCTACTTCAGGGAATGCTTTGACAGTGGAAACTAGAGGGAGACTGAATAGAGGAAACTGTGGAAAATCAAAGGATCGGGCAAGGTCAAAATCCAAAAGCAAGATAGTATGCTGGCATTATGGAAAGTCTGGGCATGCAAAGAAGGACTGTTGGGAGCTTCAGGACAAGAAGAAACAATAGGAAGAAAACAAGGAGGCAAATGTGGCAATGGGTAATGTATGTCAGGATGCTTTGATTCTTTCTTTGCACAATATTACTGAATCTTGGGTTTTAGATTCAGGGGCTTCTTTCCATGCTACTCCACATAGGCATTATTTTGTTGATTATGTTCAAGGATATTTTGGGCATGTTTTTCTTGGTGATGATGAGCCTTGCAGTATAGTTGGAAAAGGTTATGTTTAGGTTAAGATGCAGAATGGGAATACTTGGCTATTGAAGGATGTCAGACATGTGCCTACATTAAGATGAAATTTGATATCGGCAAGGGCAGTTGGGAAGTGATGGTTGTACTGTGATATTTACAGTGACTCTTGGAAGGTTACCAAGGGTGCTCTTGTGGTGGACAAGAGGTAAGAAGGTTGGAACCTTGTATTTAACCACTTATAGTACTAATGATTGTAATCTTGTGGCTTTAGAAGTAGATACAACATTATGGAACTATAGGCTTGGTCATATGAGCCATAAGGGCATGGAGATCATAAAGAAGAATTTGCCTCAGATATACAGAAACAGGTTTGGAGTTCTTTGAGGACTGCATATATGGGAAACAAAAGCGAGTAAGGTTTCTCAAGGTTGGACCTATAAAGAAAGAGAGTAAGTTAGAGCTGGTACATTCTGATGTGTGGGGGCCAGACTCAGGTATCATCTCTTGGGGGTTCAAGTTATTATGTTACTTTTATTGATGATGCAACAAGGAAAGTTTGGGTTTATTGTATTAGAAACAAATCTGATGTATTTGACACTTTTGTTAAATGGAAAGCCTTGGTAGAGAATGAAATAGGTCTTAAGCTAAAATGTCTCAGGTCAGATAATGGAGGGGAGTATTGCAGCAATGAATTTGATGATTATTGTTCTAAGAATGGAATCCACAGGCAAAATATGGTTCCAGGAACTCCGCAGTAGAATGGGGTGTCAGAAAGGATGAACAGAACAATAATGGAACGTGCTAGGAGCATGAGGTTACATGTAGGACTGCCTCTTTCTTTTTGGGCAGAAGCGGTGAGCACAACTGTGTACTTGATAAACAGAGGACCCTCAAGTGCCTTGGATGGAGGCATACCTGAGGAGGCTTGGTATGGTAAGAAAGTTGATTATTCATTTCTTAGAGTCTTTGGATGTGAGGTGTTTGTTCATATAGACAAGGATGATAGGACCAAACTAGAGGCTAAATCAGAAAAATGTACTTTCATTGGTTATGGTGGTGATGACTTTGGATTTAAATGTTGGAGTATTAAGGACAAGAAAATCATTCGGTCTAGGGATGTGGTCTTTAATGAGAAAGTCATGTATAAGCAGTAGTTGCAGGAAAATAGGGAAGAATCTAAGAAAGAATATGCAGTGGTAGAGGATCTTCTAGATGGGAAAGTGACCCATGAATCAGTTCAGGAACCTCCTCAATAGGAACCCCAAACTCCTACAGTGAGGAGGTCTTCTAGGGTAAGAAAAGAACCTGACCGTTTTTCTCCTTCTCTTTATTATTTATTACTCACTGATAGTGGAGAGCCAGAGAGCTTTGATGAAGCAATGTAGGTAGATGCCAGTAATAAGTGGGAGCAAGCCATGGATGAGGAGCATAAGTCTCTCATGGAGAACCAGACTTGGGATTTGGTGAAGCTACCTGAAGGAAAAAGAGCATTGCAAGAACAAGTGGGTGTTCAGAGTTAAAGGAAGAAGGAGGAAAGAAAAGATATAAGGCCCGGTTGGTGGTCAAGGGGTTTGCACAGAAACAAGGTATAGATTTTGATGAGATTTTTTCTCCTGTAGTAAAAATGACTTCTATCAGAACTGTTCTTGGAATAGTTGCAGCAGAAGACTTGCACTTAGAACAGATTAGATGTAAAGACTACATTTCTCCATGGTGATTTGGAGGAGGAACTATATATGTAGCAGCCAGAAGGATATGAAGTCAAAGGTAAAGAGGAGATGGTGTGCAAACTGAAGAAGAGCTTGTATGGCCTAAAAAAAGCTCCACGTCAATGGTATAAGAAGTTTGATAGCTTCATGATGGAGCAAGGTTATATTAGATGTCATTCTGACCATTTTGTGTATACAAAAAAATTTGAGGATGGAAGTTATATTATCCTGTGTTTGTATGTGGATGACATGTTGGTTGCAGGTAAAAACATGCAGGAAATAAAAGTACTCAAGAAACAGCTAAGTGAATCCTTTGATATGAAGGATTTGGGGGCAGCCAGACAAATCCTTGGTATGAGGATAACTCGGGATAGGAAGGAACGGAAGCTGACTTTATCTCAGGAAGAGTACATTAAGAAGGTATTGGATAGGTTTAACATGCAGGATGCTAAACCGGTTGGGACTCCTTTGGCAGGCCATTTCAAGTTATCAAAGGAGTAGTGTCCCAAGATAGAGCAGGAAAGAAACCAGATGTCCAAGGTACCTTACTCATCAGTGGTTGGCAGTTTGATGTATGCTATGGTGTGCACTAGGCCTAATATTTCCCATGCAGTGGGAGATGTGAGTAGATTTATGAGTGATCCAGGTAAAGAGCATTGGCAAGCAGTAAAGTGGATCCTTCGGTATTTGAGAGGGACCATGGGGACAGTTTTGTGCTACAGTGGATCAGACACCACTTTACGTGGTTATGTAGATTCAGACATGGCTGGAGATGTAGACAACAAGAGGAGCATGACAGGTTATATTTACACTGTAGGTGGGACAGCAGTGAGCTAGATTTCACGACTACAGAAGCTGGTGGCTTTGTCAACCACGGAGGCTGAGTATGTTGCTGCCACAGAGGCAAGCAAAGAGATGATTTGGTTACAACAATTGCTTGAGGAGTTGGGGCATAAGCAGGAGGAATGTAAGCTGCATAGTGATAGTCAGAGTGCTATACACCTAGCTAAGAACTCTGCTTTCCACTCCAGGATGAAGCATATACAGTTAAGGTACCATTTCATTAGGACAACTTTGGAGGAAGAGAAGTTGAAGTTGGAGAAGATTCATACCAGTCAGAATCCTACAAACATGATGACCAAGGTGGTCACAAGGGAAAAACTAAAGTTGTGTTCAGCTTTGGTTGGTCTTTATGGAAACTAGTGAAGGGTTGAGAAGCTTTCTCAGAGGAAAATAGTCTCCAAGTGGGAGATTGTTATGGTTGTGGAGCCTGTTTTCATGTTAAAGTTTGAAGTACTGTACACTAAGAGTGTGTTACACTTGGATATTTTTACGGGTCCTGCTCGGCCTGAGTGAGCGGGTAGCCCCAGTAGGGGGTTTGGGGGCTCAACCCCCGAAATTTTTTTCGGCCTTGAATCCCCAATATATCGGAAAAGTGCTCTTTTCATATGGGCGGATTTTTGACCCATAGGTTTATGGGACAGGTTTGGCCCATGGTTTTGATACCCACGGTTTTTGTAAAACTGCTTAAGCAGTTGTCTATTTATATGGTTTTATGCATATGATAACAACCAAATGTATTGCAGATGTGTTTTGAATTCGGGTGTGAATTCTGTAGAGTTTGTTGAGCATAGCTCCAAATGGATTTGGGTATTGTATTGAGAGAGCGGTGGCTTGTAATAAAATATGAGCAAGTGATTCTTGGTGGACGTAGCCCAAATTGGGTGAACCACGTTAAATATTGTCTCTTTGTGTTGTGTTATTTTATTCTGCAATTTTATTTGAGATCTGTAATAATTTTTGCATATTAGTTTCTACTGTTGTGATTCTGTGAGGGATTATTTCACATATTTTATCCCTTATTTCCTAACATCGGCCACAGGGTGTGAACACTATTTGCTCATGAAAAAATTAAATCAGGAATGAATTGTTGTAGAATTTATGTAGATGGATATGTCTTCTCTCCCATTCTGAAATCCATGTGTTGTCCTAAATGCATGTCTTCCCATTGGCCGAATAAATGTTGAAACGACTGTGCTTTGTGTTGATTGTTTTCTTGTCAAGAGACTCACCTTCTCCCTCTTGTCCCTTGGAATTTAAGCTCCTTCTAATCCACCCCTTCAAGTCCTACAATATCTTCATTATTGGATGAATTTGTACAAAGAAACATTAGAATACTCTATCAAGCATGGAATGGTAGAGGTTTACATTATGTATTGATCTTCTACAATCTTACAATATCAATTGTCTATAATTGACTAATAAAAGTGGGAAGAAAGAGTATTTTTCCCTTCTTGACTGGTTTTCCTCCATCAGAGGTTTCTAGGATAAAATTATTGGTGTTTGGAGTTGAATTTGTTCCTCTTCTCTAAATTTTTCTCTCTATAGCACTAGATAATCAGTCACTAAAGCTCTAATCTTCCTTCAATCTGTCATTTTCCAAATTTGAAAGTAGAACAACATAATTGTGTGATTTCGTAAAGTTCCAAAGTAGAAGTTTACAGAATCATTTTGGTATTAGAGCTGATTACATATCCAGGATGTGGTATTTGATTATTTCTTATGATTTTTGTAAGCTGCAAGGTCCAAAGGCTATGAAGAATATTTTACCTTGCAGCTAGATATTTCTACGAAGGTGGAAAAGATTATTCAATCTCAAATGGAGGAAGAGAAATTGTTCCATAGAGTCGAGATATCTAGGGACCATGATGGATAGGTTGCATAGAAAACAAGAAGAACTTTCAAATCTACAAAATGTGGCTTCGGTTAAGCAAGATTCCATGGACTCAATGGTTCGAGCAATGGCCAAAAAAATTGGTATCGAAAATATCCACAAAGAGAATGAATGGGAAGAGCGTGAAGAAGAGACACCAACTGTAAGCGAAAAGGTAAAATCTACTCATACACCTTTTAAAGTCGAAACGAAAGTTGAAATAAAGAACTTTGAAGGACAAGTAGATGAATGGGCATTGCTGGATAAGTGGATAAAATAGTTGAAATTTATTTTAGTGTGCATAATTTACTAAGGCACAAAGGATTACCTTTGCATGTCTCAAAATTGAAGGTCATTTGTTGGTTTGGTGGGAAACCCATCTAGCCACTTGTGAAGAAGAAGAAATGTCCTATTGTCAATACTTGGACAAGGTTGTAAAGAACTTTCTTAGAGCTAACTTCTATCCTATTGGCCATAAGACTGAAATCGATGATTAAGTGGAAATACTTTACAACAGGGTAGCAGTCAAAGCATGCAAGACTACACTACGGAATTTGGAGACAATTCATGTTGTCTTAATATGGAATTGAGGATGAGGACATTAGAACCAAGTATTTGGGAGGACTTCACACTCATCATCTGAGGAATTTAATCTCCATGAAGCCAAAGGATCTCAATGAAGCTTGTACACAAGACATACTAATTGATGATGAGAAGAAGCAAGGAGAAACAGAACCAAAGGAAGACCAGTCAACTAATCAGCAGGAAAATAGAATAAGGGAAGACAAGTTAGAGGTAAATGGAAAGGTAAACATGCCGCTACTACTTTCATACTTGTAAAGATCCTTAAGAATTTCTATAATACTTGTGATATAAATGGACATACTGAAAGCCACATGTTGGAAGTTGCATCTTTTTAGAACCCAAAGCACCGAACTAAGGATTCCAAGAAATCCAACAATGCAGTTTTTCACTAGAAGGAGAGATGGAGATTGAGGATGATTCAGATGTAGATGAAAGGTTGAGGATGTATGACCTACTAACATGTATGGGGGTGATAGAAGAAGAAGATATGAGTAAGATTTTTCCAAATCATAATCCAAATGCAAGAAGACTAAGGTAAATGCTTTAGTAGATCCTGGTTCTCATTCAAATTTTAAATCTACATGCGGTTGTAGAATAATTGGTCTAGAGACTTACATGCATCCACATCCATACCCATTAGGATGGGTGAAAAGGGGTGTAGAAATGCAAGTTACAAGGAAAGTGTAACTTTTCAGTTTGGGATAAATATCAATATATTTATGTAATAGAGGTTGATATCATTCCAGTTGATGCATTTGATGTTGTCTTCATAAGTCCTTAGTATACCAGGGATGTTGTAATCACAAGGAGGTAGAACTAGTATAGATGGGTCAAGGAGTGATGATCCAGTTTCAACATCTAGCACACCATAAGAAAATCAAAGAAGGCTATGGTAAGTGTCAACCAAGCATGAGATTTAAGGAAAATCATCAGTTTTCTGAACTTTCATTGGAAGAAAATCCAAAATGGACTGTAAATTACGGATTTTGGTAACTAAAATGGGGAAGTTTGATAGCACTAATTATTTTTTGTAGAAGAAGCCACCACAGGAACTTCTCATTCAAGGATCAAAACAAATGTTCCAGCTTACAAAAGTCATTGTATTACCTTAGATTCAGTGGACAAATTTACCATGATTCAGTAAGGAGAATGAGGAGATACAAGGATAGTGGTGACTATTTTAGCAATGTACATTGAGAATTAATCCAATCCAATCAATTAGATAAAGATTTAATAAAGTGACTAAACCAACATTGTGGGACCTAACACCATACTTGAATCAAGGTTGGAAAAGAATCCTAGGAGGAAATACTTCATTATCACATGCATATGATAGCAATTTAATAGCTCGTACCTACTAAATCCATCTATGCACGAAAAAGAAGGAAACATACAAAAATTTCCTTCCAAATAGGATTGTACTTGATCACAAACTTGGAAGGAGGATGTAGCACTAGACCAAAAACTAGAGATCCATAGGATCCTTGAGCATTATTAGTTTGAGAAAAGACACCAAGGCAGACCCAGTGGTACTCAAAGGAGCAAGAGAGGGAGTTGATTCCTCTACCACTCCTCCAATAAAAATTTTTGGGACTAAAAGCCTCTTGATCAGGTGAGGTATGATCCATAGGGATCAATAAAAACACATCACTTCATCAGTTCCATCAGCACCAAGAAGGATAATTGATAGATCAATGAGGAATAAAGTATGGAGGTCTGGAAAAGAAGTTTTGCAAGGGCAACTGTCGTTGAATCACCGCTACTTCCAGAAGAGTTTGGTTTCAAACCAGTCTATAGTGAAGGCATTGGTCTTGACAAATTTGAACAGAAAATCATTTGTCAATGGAACACTAGTGATGGACATAAAATTTGAAGAACAATTCCAGATACCCAATTATTTCTCTTCCCTGCCATGACCTTTCACATTCTCCATTGTGTATGCAAGGACATGGTAGAAGTCTATAAATACATGAAAGGAGCAAGATAACTCGTCATTCAGAGATCCAAAGATATCAAAGAGCAAAGGTTTAAGTTTAATGAGAGCAAGTGAGCAAGATGCTTTAGTGCTAGAGTGGAATTGTAGGAGCAAGGTGTAAAAATAGAGAAAACAAGCATAGGAAGGGAGAGGTTTACAATATTGTCTCCATTTTCTACTTCTTGTAATCTATAATTGTGGGATAACACCAATAAAAGTGGGAAGAAAGAGAATTTTTCAATTCCCTTGGTTTTCCTCCATTGTTAGAGGTTTCAAGGATAAAATTGTTGTTGTTTGGAGTTGAATTTTTTCCTCTTCTCTACAATTTTCTCTCTATAACACTAGATAATTAGTCACTAAATCTTTAATCTTCATTCAATTTATCATTTTCTAAAGTTAAAAGTAAAAAAAGATAATTGTGTGATTCGTAGAGTTCCAAATTAGAATTTTACGGATCAGAAGAAATACCTACAAAGGATTACACGACAACAACAACAATAAGGTTCTTATGGGATACCATTATCAGTAGGTATGGATGTCCATTGAGATTGAAAAGTGATAGGGGCACACACTTTTTAAATGAGACTATTAAAATATTCCCATCTTGGAAAGTTTATGGTCTCACACCATAAGACTACACCCTATCATGTTACAGGAAAATGGAACTACTGAGTACTTTCAATAAGATTATGAGCCAAACATTGACAAAGGATTTGTGATGTTAGGAAGAAAAATATTGGGATGAAAAGGACTTAGAATGATTTATGGGCATACAAGAACTACATACAAAAGTTGAATAAGGCCACACCCTTTCAATTGGTGTTTGAATGTGGAGGCAATTATTTACTGTGGAATTCATGTTACCATCCCTATGTATTACACATGGGCAGGAGGATTAGATGATGAGAAAGTGCATTGAAGTGCATTGATAAAATGATACCATTAGATGAGAGGCACGCCATTGCATGATGGACTTAGAAGATAGAAAAGGCTAGACAAAAGGCTATGACATGACTTGCATATTAAGAATAAGAATTTTGAGGTAGGGAAGATGGTGCTTTTGTATGATTCCAAGTTTGCGTGCTGATCCTGAGGAAAGCTTAAAGTACATTGGTTGGGGACCTTAAGGTAATAATATACTTGAATCAGGTGCATTTTCAGTTATAGGCACTGGATGCACACTACGATTTCTTGGTTACTTCAATGGGAGTAAAATGAAGCCCTACTATAAATAAGTCTTCTTGGTGTTTGTAATAAAATGGTATTTCATTTATCTATAGGTTTCCCTTTGACATGCATTAGACTTTATATGTGTTTCCTTTCATCATTGCTATGCTTTGTCAATTTAGTTAGAAGTGTTTTGTCCCAATAAGTGAAACCCTAAGCCACAGCTATGAAAGGAGGTCTGATTTCTATCTAGTGAATTTATGTGAAGAGGACCATGCATACTTTTAGTGTGGGTGGAGAAATCAATATGAGAGTTTCCAAGTCATTGAATGTCCTCTGGAAGATGGGTATGCATAGTATAAGAATTATAGGTGCAGGTCCATTTTAGAAGTAAAGGTGTGGATCAAGAAAATTTTCTCATAAATGAAGACCGCATGTAGATGGATGGATGCGCAGTGTAACGAGAGGTAAGTAGCAGCATGGGAAACTACTTGGTATCAAGCACATATTTTTTATACTTTGTCACATAACAGGCGTCATCTCAGAGGATTTTTGTGGCCGAAAGTAAGTATCCAAAAGGTTATGACTGGGCAAAGAAAAATAACTATGTGGAAAATTTATTTGTGAAACATGGAAAAAGGGATGAAATTCCATTTAATGTTGAGTATAGTGGTAGATGGAGAGCAATAAATTTGGGGAAAATTGAAAAAAATATAAAAGGCGGGATATTGATATCCTTTTTACCTTGCATTATTGTAGTGGTGAATGTTGAAGAGGAGATAAAGAACGAGTTTATGTGGGAAAGTGTAAGAAGAGATATTAGAGACATCGAACCAGAGATATTTGTGCATGAAATTGATTAGAGATCCATCAAATAGGGTGGTTGAGTGAAGGGAAGGTGTGCATGGATAAAATCTATGAGCTAGGGTTTGAGATGAAGCTAGGGAACATAGTTTTTAAGTTGCATAACTTGAATCTAGTGCAAGAACACATTTTTAGATTTGATAATGGCACCAAAATGAGCACCTAGAGCAACCACAAGGGGCAAGGAAGAAAAAATAAGTAGAAGTAGAGGTGAGGATACCCCTGAAAGTAGATTTTTCAGAAATTTAGTACCCAGAAGGTTTATAATGGGATTGGATTGGGAGTCACATATCAGAAAATTTCCTAAAGTAAGTGACTACAATCATGTAGTAGAACTAAGGATAACAAGGATGAATTGGAAAAACAATTTGTGGTAAAAATATATTTGTAGATGGAAAATGACATGGTTTTTTATAATGATGTAGGATAGAAGTTGTTGGTGAATAGTGGAGTTATGCAGCTATATGAGTTGTCATATTTTGGAAAACTAGAGAAGTTGTATCAATGGCTGATGTCTTGAGTCCACGAGGACTTATATTATTTTACAGGGCAGAAAATGTGACTTACCGTTCCCCTAATTAGAAGATTGATAGGTTTGAGAAGCTCAGGCACTGAGATTAGCATTAACCTTACTGATGATGAATTTAGACATGATCATTTCACTAGCTTATGTAAAGGGAGGGCGTGCAGATGGATATTGATAAAGTTAGAAAAGTATCTGTGATTCAGGCAGCACATATCTCCTCACCAAATTGAATAACCAGGAGTATGAAAGAGCCAAGTAAATAAAATGGGATGGCTCCATATTGCTAAGAAAATGATAGAGGAGTGGTATACAACTTGTCTTCTTTCATTACTAAGACTATTATTGAAATAAGCACACCATGGAGACAAGATAAGTTTTGGTGCTATTTTAGAATCTATTGTGTTTGTGGAAATTGGGGTGCCCGATGGGCCAAAGGAGAATATATGGAATATCTAGAAGAGAAAAGTCCCTTGCAGAAATATTTGAAAATATACATGTGATGGATCTATGAGTGGACCTTATAAGAAAGATTGTTAGAACTATGGTATAATGCTTAAAACAAAGCATTTGAATATGAATGGAGAATACCCAAGGACATTTCCTTAGGGTATTGGATAAGTAGAAGGAGATAGTTTTGGTAGACTATCAGCACATTTTACATATCACAGATTACAAGAATGAAGGATGGAAAGTGGATCCCTTAGTATAACTCCCATATGCCTTCCCAGTGTATTACTTCCAAGATAGATTCCCCATAATTTTTAAAACACACATAGATTGGGTTTTGATGCAGAAATAAAGTAGACTATGATTATCATATGCATGTGTAGAAGACATGTGTATATCTGGGTAGGTCTTCTTACATAGAAAATTTAAATCTCAGATGAGGAATAAGTATCAAAGCTAAAAATGAGCTTAGAAAGACTTTAAAAATTGGCACGGCTAAGGTATACATCTACCTTAAGCCATAAATTCTCAAAAGGTAAAGTACAGAAAAATGAGTTCAAGCTTCCTGAACTGCCCAAAGGTGGAACCATATGGTGGGAACAAAAAAGGATGAAGAACCTAAGGTTCCCCCACACAAATGAAAAATGAAGAGAAACATGAAAGGAAGATGTGCATGGATTGGACCATGGCTATGTAGAGGAATCCTATAGTTGGAGTAAAGAGAATGTGTGAGGAGAAACTCCTCCATGTAGACAGAAGAAGAAAGGTAGGAGATAAATTTTCCAAGGAGATAAGGATGAATGTTGGGGGAGTTGAGAGAGAAACAATTCAGAAATCCACACAGAGGAGAGACAAAGACCACAAGGACAAGTCAGGTGTAAGCCCTTAAAGGAGAGTCCTAAGGAGATACCACCAATCACACTACCAAGAGAAGGGATGGTGAAGAATCCATGAAGTATATTTAAGAAATGGTGAGGATAGAGAGTTAGATGGCGAGTTGCGCATGCACAGAAGAGAACCACCTATTATTGACTTGGAAAAAGAGCCTTGGGTGTAAGAGGTGAAAGATGATACAAAAATATTTGATGGATGCAAATATGGTGAAAAGTGGAGAAGGAAGAAAAAAATAGGAAAAACTATAAGGGTAAAGACCATTTTGGTGAGCCCATGAATTTACAAAAAAAATGTAGAGGGGAAAAATTTAGATGAACGGGTGCAGGTTCCTAAGGGTAGTGACACAGGGAAAAGATGAAGGGAGATGTATAAAAATCCTATGAGCTGGGTATATTAATGATCCTACAAAAATCATTTCCTAGTTTCCAAATCACTTTAGAGCCTGAGGAGATTTATGGATGGGAGCTGATGGACCTGAAGTGGCCAACTTAGCACACCAGAAAACAACTCTATGGAGCATACAAACTCATATCAAGATGAGCCTAAGTTTGATGTAAAAGAAGATGCATGCATTAAGAGGAAAATGAAGAATAAATCCCAAGCCACGCACTAGATGGTGACGCCCATAGATTTTACTGATGAGTTGGTGAGTAATGCATTGAAAAAAATGGCAGCTGAAGTAGTGTGTAGGAATATAGATGAATCATCCACGCGAATAACTCTATTAGAGGAGAATAAAATCTTGAAATAACAAGTGGAGCAGTTGTCTAAGGGGCAGAAGAAGGATAAAGAAAAGTGGAAAAATATTCTAGATTTTGTGGCAGAGTTGGGGAAGGATATTATTGATGCACATCCAGATATTGATGAATAGACCAAGAAAAACTATCAGTCATCCTTACACTTCTTACAGGACTGTGTGCATCTTTTATTAAGAAGTAGTTAGGAGATCAAAAAGAGGCTAAGGAGGATGAAGATAACTAAGGAGGGAAAAAAAGGCTATAATAGTGCTCCAAATATTTGGGTATGAATCTTTACTCCAAACATTGAAGGATGAAATGAAGAATCAGACTTGGCATTGAATTTATGTGTATACCCAGAGCTGATCATTAAAACAAGGACCCTTGGTAGCAAAGAAAATGAGGATCCTTTCTACAAAGAAGAATGAGACTCTTGGGATGTGAGGAGAGGCTGACATTACTAGACCAAAAAAGCGTGATGCACTCACAACAACCCATAGGACCCTCACAAGGAGAAGATAAAGGAACTTGGAAAACTGATAGCCATATGGATGGATGTAATGGACAGGATGGTTTCCAATTTAGTGAACATTCTTAGGGTGCTATAGAATGAGGGAGAAAATATGACCTTGGATGAGATGGATGGAGTACTTTTGGACATCCCTGAAAAGACAAAGAAGGAACTCAGTGACTGGAATGAGTTAGAGGTAGAAATCAAAAAATAATACCTTGAGTTACTTCTACCTTCAGAGGAATAGAGTGCCAATATTATTTTTGGTATATTTTCATTCATTGTGTATAATCATTATTTTATTCATTATTCTTTATTCTTGGAGAGACAAGGCATGATTACCCATTATCGGGGGTGATAATGAAGCTAGTGTGGGGTAATGTTGACTAGAAAATACTGTGCCTAAGTATTAGGTCGCATGCATAAGATAGGGTGCACATAGAGAAGAGGGTGTGCATGTAGGTGCAGAAGTTCAACAGAAGAAGGTCACACATCGGGAAAAGACAGAGTTTAGAACTTATCCATTTTGCATACACGGGCTAAGAATGGATTGAGTGCAGAGAATGTATTAGATAGAGATAGAATAATTGGAGGCTACAAAAATCTATTTTGGGAACAAGAGGAAGATCAAGCGTCATGCAGAAGTTTGAGCTAATAATAGGATTAGATCTAGAGTTAATTATAGGTAATCTATTATTAGGAAAATCTTGCATGCTTCCTTAGTTACTTTTGTAGTGGCACATGGCTATTTTGAGCATGCAACCTATTTTTAGAGTGCATGGGTGGTGAAGGGAAATTCCCCACCCCCTATATATATGTATTGATTTGCACGGTTTAGACACACACTGGATTGTTATAGAGTTATGTTGTTGGTATGATTTGTGCGCATGAATTTGTGATGATAATTATAATGTATTCAGCTATTGTGTTTATGATGAATTAATATAATGGATCATTGTGGATGGATATTGATTTTTGATGTCTCTGTTACTAGTTATTGTATGGTAAATCTGATCTTGATCCTTGTTTGATTCATTATTCACTATGGTTGTGAGATGATTATTGTTATGATTTTCTTTAATTACTTATGGATATGGAATATATGAATGATCATGCTAACATCTTGATAAAGCTGGTATAAAAAGAGGGAATTGGTACCTTTGTATCGCTTCAGGTGAGCACTCAGATCTGTTTGAGTGATGGACCAACACGTCTAGGGTTTGAGTAAGAAAAACAAACTACATGGAAGTACAAACTGAGTAGAGACAAGTATAGAAACCATTTGTCAGTTTTGTACTTGTTTAGTAGTTTTGTATGGTGATCTTCTAGAATTCTAACTTTGTGTTTTTGTAATAAAATGGAATATGATTTATCATCAAAAATAGGTCTCACATATGTGTGAAACCATTTTTATGATCCATAATTAATTAAAACCCTAATCATAGGAAGAAACCCCTGTAAAAAGGTTAATGGTTTGGGTTGAATTGTAAACTATACACTACCTAGTTTAGCACTACTATGAAGAGACGTCAAATCTCTTTCCACCTAGAGATGTGATAGCTATATGGATGCAAATAGAATATGAAACTTGATTGCTTGATAACGCTTTTTAGTGGCTTAGTGTGATCTTTTTTGACTTGTCTTGGAGGGATTTTAACATTGGAAGATAGAATTTTCATCCTAGTTAGGAGTGCTTCAGTCCTATGCAAGGGTTGATCCTAGAGTATGTTTTTCTTTAGGGAGATTTAGGAGAGCTTGAGTACTTTTGGACTAATATTTATAAGTAGTTCTCTTGAAAGTCCTAGGAAATTTGTAGGTAATTAAATGAGTGCATTTGAATCACTTATATAGACTTTTATAGGTTTATTTTTGTATTAAGGATAATCTATACGAAAATTACCAGCCCATAAAATATATAAAATTGATAAAATGATTATTAGGTAGCTTGTGATAAAATCACCAGTTTCAGAAAAAAATTATTTTTGGGTTTAGTTCTTGTTTAGTGGTCTTGTATGGGTAGGGATTAAGGTGTAGGAAATTTATAGGCATGACACTTGGCAGTGATAGAAAAATTTGGACTAATGCAAGTATTTTTTTGAGTAACTAAGAAATGTAATAAGGAAAGAGATTCATATAATAGGGATAAAGATAAGCGATTTGTCTCAAAATGTGTTTGCAGGTTATGATTTATGGAATAAGCCAATACTGACATTAGAAAGTTATAAATTTATGTGTTTACAAACACATGATCAGCTAGGGTAGCTTGTGGATATGAAAATGTGACCAGTAGGATTTTTGGGAAAAATTCATTGGCTTTATACAAAGTAGGTCAGGTGGCTTTTTGATAGATTGGTAGATTCCCAAAGGATTATAGATCTCATAATATGGCTCATACAAAGATCAAACTTAATCTACAAAGAGACAAAAATATATTGCCTTGAGAATGAATTGCATAAATTATTTTCCAGAATTAATCTATAATGTACATATGAGAGGGAATATATAGCTATAAGATCTTTCTCCACTTTAGTTATTGGCCCAACTAAAGGTGGTACCTCCACTAAAGGTTGAACCTCCATTAAAGGTGTTACTCTAATAGATAAAATTAATTAGGTGCATATATATATTTATTTTAATCTTATACATAATGTACTAGATATAGAATATAACTAGGTTAACTTAATAGTTAGGTGTATATATTATGTTGCACCAACATCCCCCTTAAGTACAAATTAGGGAGGTCTATAGAAAAGAAAAAAGAGGCTTGAAATTCTTAGAAACAAGTCCCAATAACTAAGGCCTAATCAGGTACCCATGTACAATCTAAATAATGATGGCAGAAAGGAATCAAGATAAATCTTCTAAGGAAAAACTCCTTCACCCCAAGCATTGATCACAATTGAATTGCATGTGGATCTCAATGTGTTTGGTATGTTGATCCTCCATTGGGTTTCTTGATATCAATTTTTCACCTTGGTTGTCACACAAAACATTAATGGCCTAATTCTGAGGAAAACTAAATGTCGTCAACAATTACCAAATCCATAAAACCTCTTAGTTACCTATCTAATCAATAGAGGACCTCCAAATGCCTTGGATGGAGGTATACCTAAGGAATCTTGATCTGGTAAGAATTTTGATTATTCCTTTCTTATAGTATTTATATATGAAGCCTTTATTCACATTGATAAAGATGATAGGACCAAGTTAGAGGCTAAACCTAAAAAATGCACCTTTTTTGGTTATGGTGTGGATGACTTTGGTTTCCAGATTTAGAGCCTTAAGGACAAGACTATATTCTGTTCTAGGGATGTTGTATTTAATGAAAAACTATGTATAAACATCAGTTGCATGATCAGAGAGAGGAATATTGAAAAGAGTACACAACGTTGAAGGAAATTGTAAAGAAACTAGTTCTAGTACATTTTTTTCAGGAACCTACTCTATAGGAACCCAAAACTCCTATGGTGAGGAGGTATACTAGGGTAAGAAGGGAACTTGAAAATTTTTCTTCATCTCTTAATTATCTATTACTCACTAACAGTGGAGAGATAGAGTGCTTTACAGAAGAAATGCATGTAGATGCCAGGAAAAAGTAAGAGAAAGCCATCAATGAGGAACATCAGTCTCTCGTGGAAAATCAAACTTGGGATTTGGTAGACCTACCCAAAGGTAAGAGATAATTGCATACATTCATGCTCACTATTTCTATCCAAAATTTAAGGGGTAACCCTGCATATAACCTCATGCTTCTAACATGCTCTATGATAGTCCTGTTCATTCTTTTTGACACTCCATTCTCTTGTGGAGTTCCTGGAACTGTCATATGTCTGTGGATTCCATTCCTAGAACAATAATAAATAAATTCATTTTTGCAATATTCTCCTCTATTATGTGATCTAAAACATTTTAACATGATACTTGTTTCATTCTCAACCAAGGATTTCCATCTTGTAAAATTGTCAAACACATAATATTTTCTCATGATTTTATACACCTAAAATTTCCTAGTTACATCATAAATAAAAGTGACATAATAAGATGAACCACCAATAGAAGATACCTGATCTGGCCCCCATATATATGAATAAAATAGCCCCAACTTATTCTCCTTCATTGTAGTTCTAACCTTGAGGAACTTTATACTTTTCTATTTTTTGTACACATAATCTTCACAAAAATATAAATCAATCACTTTCACTTCAGGTAATCTAGATTTGAATATAAAAGTGTCATGAAACATGCTACAAAAGTGATGCAAATGAGATTTTAATATAATAATTTCATGAAGCATGATACAAAAGTGACACAAATGAGATGTAAATGTAAATTTCTAATTATGTCACATTTTTTATGAAATAATTTTTCACAGTGCATATTATTGTTTTTTCACCAATGGTCACAGTCCTAAGCCCGTCCTTCTTGGGTATGGGTAGGATCCCATTATTAAATTTAAACTAATTAAAAACTTTGGGGCTGTCATTAGGTCAAAGATCACACAATAAAACTCTACTAAACCTCTGGAAAAGTGCTTGTACATTGTACAAAAGAGGAATTTGTTGTTAAGGGAGGTAAAGACAAGTAGGATAAATAGGGAGAGAGGGTAAATTATGTGAGTAGAATTATATAATTCACATACATTAGTGAGAGTAGGTCCACATTCAATTAGAAGAGAACACCAATGAAAGAAACATCAAAACTAATAAAAAAAATACAAAGTTCCCTCTTGGTTGTATACGATCACAATGCTTGCAAAGTTAGAGAGTACATAGGGTAGAGGAACATAGACATAGAAATAGAGGAAATGTATCTTTTATTGCTTGCAGTAATAGTGAAAACCAACAACTTACAACAATAAACAATTTCCAAACCTTTGGAATGGATAAGTGTAGACACTAAATCACACACTTTGGGTACATTTATAGGTCGTAATCATATACCACTATTCATATTATTCATAAGAGAGAAAACTACTAATTGACCACTATTTTTGGCCTCTTTGCTTTCTTTTTTGTTTCCTTCTTGGACTCACACACCTTCTTGCCCAGTTTGAATTTTGACACTTCAATTTTTCTAAGTCTAGACACTATTTCCCAACTAAGAAACTAGCGTCTAGGTTCCCCCATCCCCTCTGGGTGCCCCCAACCTCTTTATATCTTGCTTGCATTTTTTGGGTCATTTCTATTTGTTAAGAATCTTATTTTCTTGGTGGTTGGAATTTTAGTGGTTAATTACAAAATTCATCCAAGGGGATCATATAAATACAAATCTATGTGACCATAATACAAGACCAAACACTAAGAATCTACTATCATCACCTAAGGTTGCATCGAAAGGCCATTACAAGAGAATAAAAGAATTCATCTAGCATCCATTTAATGGATAAGGGACTACAATCTTCTGCATACACTTCATAGGAGGGGGAGTTCATTTTTCCATACACACATCTATCTACTATTGGGGTTTAACCATATAACAGTGTTGCATAGATCTAAAATTAGATAAAGAATATAAGCAATGAATGCATAAATAAACCAGAAGATAAAATAAGAAAGAGAAAGATAACACCAGATTTAATGTGGTTCACCCAGTGTGGGCTACGTCTACCAAGAAATGGCCAAAATTATTATTGAGTTCTTTACAGAGGAAATACAATGAAGATCTACTATCTTCCAAAACCTCATAGGATGCTCAATATTTTTCCCTCACTAAGTTACTCTTTCTTGCTCACCAAGAAAACTAACATGCAAAATAATTACTATTTTCTTATCTCATACCCTCATATAATGCATACATGCATATATATCTATTATGGGAAACTAACTATAATTTTACAATCAAGAAATCATCTTTAAAGTAAAAAAATTATTCTAATTCTTGGCCAAATAACAAAGTGCCATCACATAGGTTGACCGATGACGATTACTGCCTGACTAGTGCCAGTCATTACCTGACCAATGAAGGTCACTTCTTGACCCATGTTGGTTTATAACTGACTGATGTCAGTCACTTCCTGACCGATGCTAGTCACTATCAAATCCAGAAACATGTAAAAACAAGCTTTTTGTGGAGCAATTAAGCTCCACACTTAACATCTACATCTAGTTATCACTTGCTATCAAGTGCAACTTTCACAAGAGCCACATAGGGTACGATTATACACACACACATAACTAAATGGAGTATGAAATGTAGTACATTTCCCTGATCATACGTTCACTCAGTTACGTGACCATATGGATCAATTTGACTCCTCGTTTGCATCTATTTCTTTTTAGGATTTTATGTGTTTTGGGGTTTTATAGGGGCTCTTTTTGTAGGTTTCAAGAGAATTCAATGATTAGGAAATGAAGTACATGAGACTAAAGGTGATATTAAACAAACATATCGTAACCATGCAAAACTAAGTTTCTGAGCTTCTGATGTAGTCACAAGCACCCATAGGAGGTTTGTAGTGCCCCAGGATGCCCCCTAACCCTATATAGGTGCCCTAGTCCTCACATTTCCAGCATTCACACACATTTTTTGGACTTCAGTCTGTGAGACTTTTCATTTCTCGTATTCACCAATTTTCTAGTTAGGCACAAATCCAGGATTAATTTCAAAATAAACTAAGTATTTTATCCTATCTCTTACACCTAGGGTTACATATTTTCTAGCTTATTACTTAGGTTAGATCTATACTTTACTGCTTTATCATTTTGTTATGACTTTACAATATTGGGATTTAATAAAATTCTATTTTTGTTAGATCATTTGGTGAACCCATCTCATTCAGAAACTCTTGGATCCTCATTTTTCTTCTCTCATGGCTCGTATGGTCTCTCAAGTCTCTTTTCTTCAATTTCTTCAAATACACCCATCCTGTAAAGATGCTCTCCACAAAACCCTAGACAATATGTATCTCCCTATCAACATGTAGCCTTCACAAGTCAATGCCATCTTCAATCATCTCTCTGATGACTCTATTAGTTCTAATCCCAATCAATAAATATGCAATTTTATTCAAGATTTACATTCTTTATTTTAAGATAAATTTCAGGCTGTGGAATCCACGATTACATCCCTAAAATATAAAATCTAACATCTTAAGGACGCTTCTTAGGCTCATGTTGCTTCTTCTTCTCATCCTCATTCTATGTCTTCTACATGTTCTCATATCAATGACCCTAAAGTCTTTCCACTACCCACGCCTCTCAGGTTTGATCACAATGTTAAGCAACATGAAATTCTTATAAATCTCCTTAGTCATCAATTAATCAGTTTGCCAACTACTCATTATTATCCTCTTTATCGGTTGATCAAATATCAAGTTCTCCCATTTCGTGCTTATTATCAGATAAATGGATATAATGACAATGATTTGTTATGTTTTAAAATGAAGAATCAAATATCTTGAGAGTCAGGTTTTTTATCTATTCATTGCTACACCATTATAATACATACCCATCTCCAATTGCTAAATCTCACTAGGTTCCTAAATCTGATTCAACTATATCTAATGAGCATCACACGATCGCTGCTAATGTTCCTTCTTCATCACTCAAGTTACGCCTATGAAATCCACTCAAATTAAGAGACTTCCTCTCAAAATTAGTCTCACTCTGCCTCCTCTCAAGTCATCTACGACACTACCAAGTCAACCTAAGAAACTACCTCTAAAAATTAGTTCAACACCTCCTCCTACCGAGTCTTCTACAACATTACCCAATAATCCACCACTTCAGCAACCAATCATTTTTGTCAAATAAATGATTCCTTATTTTGATCCTTAAGACCCATTTCAAATTCGCGTCACCATGCAATAGTCCTACTATGTACTTCTTTTGTTTACCATTGTGTTGGCCAGATATCTCTCTTATCATTACATAGATAATGCTCTCCCAACATGTCATGGTATCTCTCGACGTCACCACATAGATATCCATCACACACTTGGGGGCATCACGCTTATTCTCCCCCTTCTAACACTATTCATTGTTCTCACATTTCTATTATTTCCTTTCACAACTTGCATTTAGTATTTCACACACATCTTACACATCTTAGTACACTTTTATTGTCATTCCCTGATGATGCACTCTTGTGCTATAGTTCAGACTTTACTATTGAGGGCATACTACATACATGAACCTTACTGACAAAACATTTCACACTCATCGCATTTATGATGCATATTTCTAGCATCACACTCTTGCATATCACACTTCCATTTGACACACTCTAGTTATATGGTTCATACTCAACTGTTGAGGGTCTAAATCTAATATGATCCTCACCACATTCATGCACTATCTATGCTCTATGCTTAGATAATCATATTTTTCTAGTGCATAATTTAAACCATTTACCGATGATGCACTCTTGTTCTATGGTTCATTTTTTATTGATAAGGGGGAAATTATAAATGAACTTCATTTCATGCATACAAATTCACATTTAATCGAGGGTCATGTTGCTCCTATCACACTCATACTACATTACATTCCATTTAACACTCACAGCATACTGTATATCTTAATAACACATTGTTCTTTCTTACTTATACTCACATATAAACTTTGTTCACTATGTTAGATAGATATTTTGTATGTCATTATCCTTATCATATACACATGCACATTCACTTGCCTTCTAGTTATGAAAGCATCCTTTACATAGATCATTACACACAACATGAATGCTTGGCATTGTACCTCTTACCAGTCCCGTGGTAGGATCCTAGGGGCATCCATTTTCGTACATATCACAAGTGTTATTGTTTCAATTTATACTACTTTCTATTCATACTAGCACACTACATCATCATCGGATCATACATGTTTTGACATACTATTTTATCTTTCTAACATGTTAATGGGTGCTTCCATGTGCAACATTTTTCTTTGCAGATAACTCTTTACTACCACAATTTTATACTGATTCTTGTCACTATTTGTCATTATTTTCCTTTATATGTCATTATTTTTTAGGCTTTTCCCTTTGTCTTGTGTGCACACTGTATGATTTTAGCCACTTCGGCCTCGATTGTCTTGCAACATCGTGAGTGATGTCCCATGTTTGCAACCTAATTTTTCCATGGTCCACATTATTCTTCTTGTTTGTTAGCTTACACTTTTTCTTATACATGTGTATTTTTCTTGTTTTACACTAACACTTGTTTCCTAGCCATTTTTTTTGTGTGTGCCTTGGTTTCTACCTAGCACACTCCTTCCCCCTACAAGGCACCAGTTTCAGCACAATGTTCAAGTCCTCCTTTAGGCCACATCCTACTTGTGACATCACATACACCCCAAATGAGGGGGACATTCATTGGGTGAATCAGTCACCCCATACAAAACTTATAGTCAAAATTTAACACATTTCTGTACCGGTACAACATAGTCTTCAGTCTTAGCAAAGGCCCAGAATTTGACTTGGGTCTTCAGCATAGCATAGAACACCAGCACCCAAGACATAGAAAGTAGCCTAGGGCACCCTTAACCCTTCATAGGTGCCTATGACTAGGGGAAAGTTACACATTTTTCTCAGTTTCAACAATTTTACAGTAGTTTACACAGTGGTTTTTTACAGGATAGGTACAATCCTTTAGCACTAAACATGCATGTTCTCACCTCTTTTCTATTTTTTCATTAGATCAAACTTGATGGAAATGGATCAGATTTGAACAAACCATTTGCAGTAGTGTTTATATATTGGGAAGAAGCCAAAGGTTGGAGAATAAAACTAGAATTTTCTCCCTACACTTCTTCTACACTTAGCGTGAGATCGCCCAAAAAAATCACACTTGGTGTAACTAGCGTGAGATCACCTGAAAAACTTGTTCTTTGTGTGAGATCACCCAGAAAACTCATTCTTCTATAGCATTTTTAAGATCCTCTCTATTATTTTCACTCATCACGAATCAGGTGCACATTTTTCTTTTCCCATTTTTACACACTTTTTACTTGTCTAAATCTAATTTTTCATATACACATATTTGACTACTTGTTTGCTCCTATTTTTTATGTCCTTCTTTATGGGAAGCAACAGTCACATCATCAAACATCAAAATCAAAAATAGGTACAACATGAAATCACACATACATTCTCACCCCTAGGGTCATTTTCACATCCTCTTCTCTAGCTTCCACGCTTCATTTTTATCACTCCACACATTTTCATGTCTCCTCGATAAGCTTTTTCCATTGATCTACATGGTTATTAAGTACACATCTCTTATCTACTTTATGTTATTGACCATTCACTCAACAACATAAAGTGGGGGAAAATGTAGACACTAAATCACGCACTTTGGGTATATTTCTAGGTCCTATTCACATACCACTATTCATATGATTTCTAAGCAAGAAAAGTACTTATTGACCATTTTTTTTGGTCTTTTTTCTTTCTTTCTGGTTTATTTTTTGGACTCACACACCTTTTTTACGTAGTTTGACTTTTAACACTTTAGTTTTTTTGAGTCTGGACACTAACTCCCATCTAGGATCAGGACTAGGCGTCCCTCATCCCCTCTGGGTGCCCTCAACCTCTTTATATCTTTCTCACATCTTTTGGGTCCTTTCTAGCTGTTGGGCATCTTATTTTCTTGGTGGTCGGCCTTTTAGTGGTTAATTACAAAATTCAACCAAGGGAATCATATAAATACAAAGCTATGTGACCATAATAAATGACCAAGCACTAAGCATCTACTATCATCACCTAAGGTTGCATCTAAAGGCATTACAAGAGCATAAAAGCATTCATATAGCATCCATTCAAGGGACATGGGACTTCATTCTTCTGCATACACTTCATAGGAGGGGAAGTTCATTTTTCCATGTACACATCTATCTACATTTTCTACATCTAGCTATTGCTCCCTATCGTTACTTTCAAGTCCACGTCTAGGGCATAAAGAGCCACCTAGGGAACGATTCTTCACGCACACACGTAGAACTACATGAGGTCTAAAATGTAGTGCAACACCTAGATTGTAAGTTCACTCAGTTGGGTGACCACCGAGGTCAGTCTGACTCCCCATTTGCATCTTTTTCTTTTTAGGATTTGATGTGTTTTGAGGGTTTTGCAGGTATTCTATTCTCTTTGCAGGTTTCAGGAAATTTCGGTGATCAAACCGCAAAGTACATGTGAATAAAGGCGACATCCAACTGGAACATCTTGTGACCTTGAGAAATTTATGTTTTTGAGGTTCTGAGCAGTCATAGGTGCCCATAGGAGGTCTCTACAGCACCCAGTGCCCCTGACCCTACTAGGCGCCCTAGTCCTGAAATTTCCTGACAGTTCATGCATTTTTATGGGCTTCAGTGCGACACTCTGCTTCCTATTCCATCAGTTTTCCAGCTTGTCACAACTTCAGAATTATTGCTGAATCAGCTAAGTATTCATACCCCTCTCTTATAACTAGGGTTTCATATTTTTCTAGCTTACTTACTTTTGTTAAATATGTATTTTATTGCATATTTATCTACTACATTGTTACTTAATTAGAATTTCACATTTATATTTCAATATTTGTTAAATCAAGATTCCATTCCAATTTATAACATTACAAATGTATTTTCATCTCTCCACACATGACTTTTCACCATTCCTCCTCACTTTTGACCTTCCATATTCTTAGGGAATAAAATTGAGTGTTTTTTTTAATAATGAAAAATGAATCTTACAATGTTAAATTGGAGGTCACTTAAGTGAATAAGAGAAAATAGTGAAAAATACATTTTCAATGGAGAATTGGAATATGGAGAGATAAGAAATAGGAGAGAGAGAGAGGATTGATCAATCTGATGAAGAGGAAGCCTCTTCCAATGAATAATTAGCCTCTAATGAATCATGAATGAATTTATTTACATCCAACCACCCTTTGAATTGGAACATTGATATTTTAATTCTTTTTTCTGTGAGATGTTGGTATGTTCCAAGGTACTGAATGAGTGTTTAGAAACACTATTGTGAGATATTACACTCCATGGACCTTATCTTCCTTATACTAAAAATATGATGGTCTTGGGTACCTTGGTATATTTTGGTTTAAATAAAAATCCTTTCCATACATTGGTTCATTCTCACCTGGTTTTTTCCATGGTGTGATTCATATGTTGCACTTTCTTTTAAAAGGAAAATTGAATACAATGTCAGAGTTACAATATGGTGATCAAACCTTCCTCCTCATTACCTCCTTGAACTTCACATTTCACCTTTGTGAAAAAGACTTCATATTTTTTAATAGAAAAAATCTCAATATGTTTAAGTACCTTCTTACTCATCTGTTACTTATTGGAAAGATTTTTATTCTTAAAATGGGGAAAGAGGACACTCCCCATTTCCCTTTATACTCACTAGACACATTATCATACCAGGTCCTATTTGATATCACTTTCTACATCAATTTGAACATGATGACCCCTTTGAACCTCACAGTTCACCTCTATGAAAAATATTCCACCTTTTCGAATGGAAACATACTTAATATTCCTGGACACATTTTTGCTTGTCTAATCCTCATAGGTATTATCCTATAGATAAAAGGATTTCTATCTGAATGAAACTTTTTTCCTCTAACCTCATGTTGGGAAGAGATAACGTGGTTGTAACATCCTTATTTTCTTGAGTTCCAAGAACACTAGAGGGAATTTGAATGAGTGTCAAGAACATTGTTATGAGTTATAGAATGAGTGAACCAATAGTGCCTTCTTGATCATACAAACATGACATTTTTGGGTTTAATCATATTGGTAGAAGTGGATATGATACAAGAGAATGATTTTTATTCACTTTTAGAGGCTCAATTCATGTTTCTACATGTGGAAATACTACATCAATATTTTTGTCTAGAGCCCCTCGTATATTTGGACTAGAGCTTGCATAGAATCGGTGGAGCTTCCCAATTAACATTAGTGATGATGACATCTCATTATTTGGATGAATTAAACCATGATGGTTCCCTTATATGACAATTAGGATGAGTTTAATCATTCAAATTCTTGCATCAAAGTGTGTTATACAGAACTCACCTCGAGAATGAAGTTTTGGGAGCCTGCGAAGAATTTTTTCCTTTTTGAACCATGAGAGAAATTCACAACCTTTCAATTGTGGAAAAAAAAGAGATAGGTGAAATGTTAGTTTATATAATTGATCCGGGACTGATTGTAATACTTTCTATTTTTAGCAGGTCATGACTAGGATGGCCATTTTTAGTAAGTTTTCACAATTTTCACCTTTTGATGATTTTTTCTTGTTTGGAGTATCACAGGTGCTGAGAGTTTTACATTTTCATAAAATTAATATATTTGGACATGTGAATCCTTTACACACTTATTATTTTTGGATGGAGGTCTTCTTGAGATGTTGGATTGAAATGAAAATTGGTCTAAAAGTTTAGGTTTTGCTTCAGGAGCTTCTGCTCTAGTTTTTGATGTTTTTCTTCCATTAGAACTTTGTAGATCTAAGAAGGTAATCTCAGGGTCTGAAAATTTATTATTTATACTTTAAATTGTATATATCATTCATGGTAGTGCTCTTACATTCAACTTGAAGGTATTTTTGGAGGGAGTGCACTGGTAAATTTTGGTGGAAATTGGGTGCACCATTTTAGAGATATGGGCATTCCTCAGTTTTGTGGCATGGATGTCTAGAAAAAAAAATAATAATACCTATATAACAATGGATTTTTGGAGGTAAAAAACAAAACATTTGAAAATTTTAAAATGACTAAGTATGCGAGGTGATGGAGTTAGTCATTTTTCTTTTGCAATTCTTAACTCATCTTTGACCTGACAGCTTAACCGGAGTTGGGATGTGGTTGAAGTGGAGTTACACATATGAAAGGGTGAAAATTAGGAAAAAGGTAAAAAAATTGTGACTTACACAAGATTATGACAAGTGGAAGCCTCAGGTTCCTTGTGGGTGAGATGCGGGGACGAGGAATGAGCATCGAGGGGTTCAAATTTGGTCACTGGGAGCTAGAAATGAGTTTTCACGTGACTGGGAGCTATATGGAAGGAAGGGTGTCACAATTTTGTGTCCCCTTGTCTTATTTACACCTTAGGTGTAATATTAATAGCAGGAGTGAAAATGTATGACCTAGGGTTCAGCTCATGAGAGGGGGACAAGGCGGAGTGCAAGTTTGTGCATCCAAAAGTGAGAAGGTAAGTTGTGAGAACGTTTTAATGAAGCTATCCCTAAAATTTTTATCCATTTTTGTCCCCCTTGCCCAATTTGGACAATAAAATGGGACATAAAGGGTGAAAAATTGTGACCTGAGGGTCTAAGTACATGAAAAGTGGGGCTAGGAAACTCAAATCACTCATTTTCTCACCCTAGCACCCAATTTTGAGTTCTTAAGTGAAAAAACTTCCAAATTGATGGGGGTTACACTTTTGTGTCCCCTTGTCCCATTTTCACCTCAAGGAAAATAAAAGGGGTTCAAAAAGGGTGAAAATTTTTGACAAAGGAGTTTGGAAGTGGGGATGTCACTTGTCGAGTGCATTTGAGGACCCCGGGAGTTCATTTTTTACCTCGAGAGCATGAAAGAGTGTTTTGGGATAAAAAATTATATGATTTTTAATATAAAACACTTTTTCATACTATTCCCACCATTTTAATGATCCAATTATTCCTTCTATTTCATTTTTATGGCCTATTTCAATCTTGACTTAAAGGGGCAATTGCAACATCTTCGATTCCCAAAGAATATTATTGAGTCCTGGAAAAAAATTGATGTTTCTATCATGTAGAGGGTTCTAAGATATTTTAGTTGATTATTTTTTTTCCTCCCAACTCCTTTCAAAAATCCCAGAATCATCTAGACAAGTTGATTTTCACCATTGGATCTTCATTCCCTGTGTCCAAAACTACCAAATATTGTACAAGTTGTTCTTGACTTAAATTTCTTCCACCAAATTTCCTTAAAATACCTTAGATGAATTCATAGTTCTCTTACACCACCCTCAGATGATTTGAATCTTCCCTGTAATCTTCCAGAGGTATTTAACCAGTTACAAAATGGATCCAAAATGGCCCTTTCTAGGCCTCTAGGAGTAGCATTTTTTCCTTGAATCTCAATGACTTCATCAATCATATTGGGCATATATCCCTACAAATTTAAACACACTTGAAAATATTTTTATAACATTCCTATGATCTATAAATGAGGGTTAAACTGATTGTAGGATGGTTAGAGGAAGGCTTCATAGTGACCAAGAGAGGAAATTTTCAAGTGTGGGCTTAGTTGTCATGGAGAAAAATATCTTTGTCATGCTAGACATTTATCATGAAAATAGATGGATCTAGCTCAGGGACATTAGACCATAAGGGGTAATGAAGAACCTCAATTATATTATGGGGTATTATACCAACACCTTGTCCATTAGGCCATAGAGTCTCCATACTGAAAAACTATCAAAGCTACAAACATAACCAAGAAATAAATAAAACAAACACACGATAAGAAAAGGAAACACACAATGGGAAGGGAAACACATAATAAAAATGGAAACCAATATACAAAATCGTAAATCACCTATGGTACATGGGGGGATAACCTACTTTCATTGTAGCACTGATTCTTCGCTGAAATTTTACCCATGCACGAGTATCACCCAAACCCTTTGTTCTACAAATCCATTGATTGGCTCACTGAAATATGACCCCTTTCTCAATTTCTTCAAGAATTTTTTACATGATTTTTTTGGTAAGTTAGGGTCCATTTATACATCTCATTGCCTTATTTTATTTGGCATCTTGTTTCCATCTACTCATTTATTTCCAAATTCATTCCCACTGCTGATTTTCCATTACTGTTATAGGAATGATTCTTGATCACACTATGCTTGTTATTTTTTTAACATGGTTTATGCTATTTGATAGGATTTAAAAAAAAAAATTATCCACTTCATGACCATGGTCTCTATGAGCTATTTCTTGAAATATATTTCAATAACTTCAACACTATCACAAATCTATTGGTGTTCTATGTTTACCAGTTTCTCCAAACAACTATCCTTCATACAGATTTTCTCACCAAACAAGTGGGTGTATAAATTCAAAGAGCATGATGGAGGTATAAAAAATATAAAATTCCTGGTTGGTGGTAAAGGGGTTTGCATAGAATAAGGGTATTGATTTCGATGATATTTTTTTATCTAGTTTTGAAGACTACTTCTATTAGAAATATTCTTAGGATAGTGGCAGTGGAAGATTTGCACATAGAAAAACTAGATGTGAAGGTTGTGTTCCTTCATTGTGATTTGGAGGAGGAAATTTACATGGATCATCCACATGGATATGAGGTCACAAGGAAGGATAACATGGTGTGCAAATTGAAGAAGAGATTGTGTGGCCTGAAACAAGATCCATGATAGTGGTGCAAGAAATTTGACAGTTTTATGGAGCAAGGATACTCTAAGTGTCACTTACACCATTGCATATATATATATATATATATATATATATATATATATATATATATATATATATATAATATTTGATGATGGAAGTTACATTATCATGTGTATATATGTGGATTACATATCAGTAGTAGGTAAAAACATATAGGAAATAAAGGTACTCAAGGAAAGTCTTAGTGATTCCTTTTCTATGAAGGATTTGGGGGCAGAAAATAAATCCTTGGTATGATAATATCTCAGGATAAGAAGGAATGAAAGATGAATTTATCCCAAGAAGAGTACATTAATAAGGTCTTAGAGATATTTTTTATGTAGGATGCTAAACCATTCGGGACTCCTTTGGTGGGCCATTTCAAGTTATCAAAGGAGCAGTTTCCCAAGATAGAAGAGGATAGAATATAGATGTTTGGGGTACCTTACTCAACAAGAGTTGGAATATTGATGTATGTCATGGTGTGTACTAGGCCATATATTTCCCATGCAATGGGCCTGATGAGTAGGTTCATGAGTGATTTAGGAAGATATAATTGGAAAGTAGTGAAGTGGATCCTTCGATATTTGAGAGGGACCATGGAGATAGTTTTGTGTTATGGTTGATGAGATACCACTTTACATGGTTATGTAGATTCAAACATGGATGGATATTTGGATAGAAGGAGGAGAAAAAAAAATTATGTGTTTACAGTAGGTGACATAGAGTTGAGATATATTTCACAACTACAAGATATTGTGTATTTTTAAACCACATAGGATGAGTATGTTGTTGTCACAGAGGAAAAAAAAGAGATGATTTGATTACAGTAATTGCTTGATGAGTTGGGGAATAAGTAGGAGGAAGGGAATTTTCATAGTGATAGTCAGAGTGTTATACACTTAGCAAATAACTCCTCTTTCCACTCTAGTAAAAAGCATATACAGTTAAGGTACCATTTCATCAAGACAAATTTAAATTAAGAGAAGATGAAGTTGGTAAATATTCATACTAGTTAGAATCCTGCAGACATGATGACCAAGGTGGTCAAAAGGGAGAAATTGAAGCTATGTTCAACATTGGTTGGCATTCATTGACGATAACAAAGGGTTGAGAATCTTTCTCAATGAAAATTAGTCTCCAAATGGGATATTTTTAGGTTGTGGAGCTTGTTTTCATGTTAGATGTGCTATAAATTGTACACTAAAAGTATCTTACACTCTTCATGTATTAATTTTATGGGTGGTATTCAACCCATAGTTTTATGGATCAATTTTTTGGCCCATGGTTTTGGTACCCATGGTATTGTAAAATTGATTAGATAGTTACCTATTGATGTTTTTATATATAGCGAGACATACAGTAGGGAAATATTTGGGTTTGTAAATTCAAGTGTGAATTTGTGAGATATTTTGTTGAGCATATCTCCAAACAAGATCTATGCATTGTAATTATGATAAGAATAGTCTGAGAGTGCATTATACTATTATTGGCTTGTAATAAAATATGATCAAGTGTTTCTTGGTAGATTTATCCCACATTGGGTAAACCACATTAAACCATGTCTTCTTATTGTGTATTTTGTTTCTATATTTCTATTCATAATTCTTATTATTGTGATTATGTGGGATTGATCTGCCTATATATTTCTACTTATCCCTAATAGATACAGTTTCATCATAGAAACATGGCCAAAAACATAAAAAAATTTGATTTTGATGTGAAATCTAGCCAAAAATGGTGTTATTCGCACTTTGTGTTGTAGAGAATGAATTATTCTCAAATAGTTCATAATCCACTTGCAATTGAAGTGTCTTGTTATCTTTTTCCTATGGGTTTTATTGGTTCCAAGTTTCCTATTGTTTATGGAAAAATTGATCCAAAATACTATATGCATGATTTCCATGTTTCTTTCTCGTGTTACACTTACAATAACACATTACTTACTAATCTCTTTCCTAGAAGTATTGAGTATTTTTATTTATAATGGTTCTATAATCTTTCTATTTATTTAGTTTGGGTTTGTACCCCTCTAGCTAATTATTTTCTCACACAATTCTCTATCAATATTGGGTATGATGTTTCTTATCCTCAAATATATAAGATGTAAAAATATTCTAATGAACACATTAGTGATAATGTTATACACCACAAGAGTATGATTACAAAGATGAACAATATTCTAGCTGATAGTAAGATTCAATATCTCTTCACTCAAGGCCTTTGTGCTCATTTATAGGAATACTCTATCTTTGAAAATTTTATCTCATTTGATCATTTATGGCATACATTAAAATAGCATGTAGCTAAGATCCTAATCATGAAAAATCTCAAATATGTTACTAGTGGTCCCCATACATCAAATCCTAATTTTCAATGAAAAACCTACTTTCAAAGGAAAATCTAATGACAATAAGACTTCAACTAAACATATTTTTAATATCGTATTTCAAACCACAAAGCTTATGTTAAAATCTCCCTAATGGAGATTCACATAATTTTATTTTCCACCTCACCTAGCATGTTTAAATAACTAATTGAGTGCAAAATTGTATGTCTTCCTCTATCTCTCAAGAAAGTAAGCATCGTGGTAATATTTTTGATGTTAATTGTTTTTTTATTACCATAGATGTGTTTATCATTCTACTAATCCATGTGTCAAGATTCTCCATGTGATACAATATCTTATTGATGTTAATGTTATTGAATGGGGCATTCCCATTGAATCATCTAAGCCTAATAATGATAATGAAAAACTCAAAATCTTAAATGACCCACGTTCTGTTCACAAAACTCTTAAATACAATTTAGAAGTGAACAGTGATCATAATGTTATGCATCCTTCTCCTTATTATGGTCATTTATTGAACAACGTAATTTATATTGTTACTATTATTTCACCTTCTCAGCTAGTTATTACTTTTGAATACATTGATATGGATCATGATATTTGAAAAATACACTATACATTCATGTTTTTGTTGGTCAATATTATATACATATTTTTTTATTCCTACTAGTGCTAGACATAATGTGTGAACTTTCAAGTTATTAGGTTCTCTTGTACATGATAAAAAAACAAGTGAATTTCGAATCTAATACCAAACTTGGACATGTTGTTATACCTCTTATAATTGGTTTTACTAGTATGGTTGTTCTTTTTTTAGTACCTACTTAGGTTTAGTTAGGTTACATGCATCTAGGTTTCCCTTGGCTATGTACTTTTCAGGCTATACCATCCATCTTGCATTAGTGTGTCAAATTCATTTACAATCATAAATTTGTTGTGGTCAAGGGTATTATCCATATGAGGCCTCAATACGTAAGTTACTTAGTCAAAAAATTGTGCTTTTATAATTTTATATCTTCTATTGCACATGCTTCTTCTAGTGGTTCTCTCCCTCCTACACCTCCTTTTATTTATTCTATTGATTATGATTCTTCTAGTGGTTTTCCCCTTCTTAGGCCTCCTTCTATGTCCTATATTAAACACTCTTATTCTCTTGGGTCTCTCTAGGACTCCTACTAAGTCTTCTATTGCACATGATTCTTCTAGTATTGATATCCCTCTTAGGCCTCCTATTAGGTCTTCCATTACACATGTTAATCTATGGGTCTCTCCCTCCTAGGCATCCAACTAGGTATCATAGAGAACATACTTCTCCATGAATATTTCCATCTTAGGTCTCCTATGGCACATATCATGGCTCTTGCATAACTTCTTGAAGATTAAACTTCTTTCATCATAATACATTTAAGGATTGAGCCTCATTTACCTTATGGGTCTACCCAGCCTATTAATGAGGCTCTCATCGAGTATATATTATGTTACCTCACTCCTTGTACATAGCTCATTTTAAACCAAAAAAAATCACTTAAATAATCACATAATACAACAACATTCAAATAGCCTGTAAAATAACAAAATCAAGACCTACAAATGACTTGATTGGATAGCTTGTTACTTTAATTATGATATTTTTCATATTGGTTTGAAATACAACACGTTTTTTATATATACTCTTTAGTCACGTGTTCATGAGATATGTTAAGCTTGACATAGGACACACATAGATTTATACATGATTAAGGGTGGTGACCTAGTCTCCTCCCAATTACTTTGATCATTTAGAGGAATCTCTCACAGTATACAATTATTTTTGTTTCATTTCAAGTACTTTTACTTCCTCATTACGCTCAATTACATATCTTTTGTATGTATTATCCTTTCAGATAATAGGAATAATACATGTGTCTTGTGTAGTACTAACTTATCTTCCTCCATGTGCTTTTACACTATTTTTTTGTATACTTGAGTACTAGATTTCTTTCTTACATGAATTGTTAACTACTTGATTGTTTCTCATATGTGTAATTTGCACCTTGATTATCTTGTGACACCTTGGGTTTCCCATTTTTTAATTTCTTAGCCTCTTTTTTATGTGACATATTTTATTTTTATGTGGAAATTTTTCCTTCGCACGATCATCTTATGATATCTAGGGTATCTCATGTTTGTAACTATATCCCTTTTTATGACTATTTTACCTATTATTGCTCATTTTAGATTTAATACCTATTGCTTTGTATATGTGCTTGATTTTTTTCCATAAACATTTTTTATTTATATTGTTGATTTTTATGTGTTGTGTGTTTTCATATTTGTGTGTCATTGTCTCCACCATGTACAACTCTTTTGTAGGAATTGGATCCCAATAGTGGCCACTATGACAACTCTCTATGTGATCCAACGTATATTATCATATTTATTTGACATGTGTACACGTTATTTATTTTGGTACACACACTCTATTGTTACATCTTACATGCCTCAAAAGAGGGGGCATTCATCAAGGTATATTATACATCTACAAAAGGTAAAAATAAATTATAGGACTTGGATATAGGATTTCACATGGTAAAGATATTGAGAAACATGAAAAAATATAGAATAGATACATAATTCATATTGGTATAAAACCATCCATTAAGGGATAGAACTGTAACATGTTATGGACAGAATCAAACGTTTCCCTCTTAGGGGAAAATTCACAAAAAAAAATAGCATTCTCATATTTCTACAAGAACTTACAACCTTTTGACACAAATTTAGATACAAATGACACAGTTCATATTATAATATAGGTGACATGAATACTTAATTCCTTCTCCATTACATCACTCAAATACAGTTTTAGATACAGGGTATAGGAGCATGGGTTTTATTCTCCTTTGTATTATTCATAATTTTCATAATCAGACTCAATTATTACAGCACATGATGAGGGCATGGGCCATTTATTCCCTTTCAAATTTGAATTATCTATAAAATTGGGCATATATCTATATACGGTGGTGTAGTTAATGGGTTTGGAATATATAAAAGTGGGTAGGTACTTCATATCCTATTCTTCCTTTCCTCTCTCCTTTTAAGGGAATATATCAAGGTTCCTTGATACTTAGTAGACTATTGTTCCCTCTTTACAAGGTTCTTTTAGAAATTTTTCTTATGGTACCTCTTCTTAGTGTTGGATCATGCACACTCGACTCTTATCCTAATTTTGATTCTCCTTTAGAAAGAAATAGGGAGTGAACACCCATAATCCTTCAACATCTCCACACAAAGTATAATTCACAAGTACAATAATGGCAAGATATCTTCCCTCTATAAAGAAAAAAGGTGCTTTCCTTCCATGACTTGCATATATTTACTTTACTATGTATGATAAAAAAAATCAAAGATACAAAAATTATTATATTTGAGTTATAATTCAATTTTATTTATGGATTTTGACTATGCTCTATGTTGTAATTTTAACCATACAATGTTCCAACACCAATGCAAAAAACAAAAAAAAATGAAGAAAATAAAAAGTATGTGTGAAAAATCAAACATGTCTTTATGGTAAGTATATAATTTTCAATTCCACACTTAAAGGGGAGGAAATTTATACATTCATATTTTAAAACTTGTCCTTTTTATAATCAAATTTTTTGATGGTGTTCCTATGAAAAGACAAACTCTCAATTCTAATCCCAACTAACATTATTTCCTGCTCTACATCACTAATTTACACACTACTCATAGATCTATCATTCATCTAGGAAATATTAATTATCCAAAGCAATAATTTATCTCTAGGCATAATTCCTAGACTCTATCTCTTTCGTCACTAATTGCATGTCTTAGACTATATATAACATGGTTAGATCATACCATGGTATGGGCCGACTTGTACGGTCTTAAAACCTCTCATCAAATGACTCTTTTTCTAATTTGAAAACCTTAGGTGAGTATCATTCCATATTCCCTAGATTTTCCATAATACGAATATAATCTAACATTTGGAATCATATATAAGCAAGTCAATTGCACTTTATAACTCACTTGACACTCTCAAGAAAACTTATTACAAAATATCAACACTAAATCTATAAAGGATTTCCTAAATATTGCTAAAGAAGTGTCACATCCTTTAGAAAAACCACAACATGGGTCTGAAGTACTCAAACTAGGTTCAAGAGTCTAACCAAGTTCTCCATTTCTAAGCATGCAAAGGTCCTAAAGCCATGTCTTAGTGAGAGAAAGTCACTCCATGCATTATCAAAGGTCTTCAAGGGATAAAGGAGATTATTCTTAGTATTCTTAAATGCACCACATCACACTACTACCGTGTTGGGTACATTTTTTACTATGTAGTTATCTCTTGATATCTTTATGTCAAGAAACATAAGGGAACACATAGGGGGTTAACTTATATTAGATATAATACTTGCACCAATATTAGGGTAACTATATGACCTTTTCTCTCACTTGAGGGGATTTAGTGCATCCCCTAGATTATTTTTATAGGAGTTGACCACTAGGTTTAATCTAACTTCACCCAAACACAAATTTCTCTTTTATTTAATCATTTCATGAAGTTTTCTACATGTATATAGGGTTTTTATTTTTGAATTCATTACATGTGGTGTTGAAGGTCTATGATGCCTAGCAATAGATAGTGATATCCATTTCTAGAACACTGATAGCTAAGAAAAGTTATAGAGCTCCACAATTTGTAGGTTTTAAACTATAAAAAGTAGTAATGTGCCATATTATACCCTATCCATATTTGTATGGTTCCATACAGGAGAATCTTACAGGAACAATCGAAGGGATGAAGTAATTCCATGTTCTAATTAGTTTTCATAGCCATTATGCACACCCAAAACACTTGTGTACCTATTTGCACAACTAATTTTGACCCCTTCTTGTGTTCTAAGAAATTATTCTATCGTTTTATTATTTTGTATTGTATGACTAATGTCGATTAATTTATTCATAATACTCAATCTATAACATTATGTACATCTAACCCCATTTATATTTTTTGTTTGAACATGTATTGAACTTTGCATTGCGTATATTGACCTTAACATTGTGTATACTGAAATTTGCATTGTGAATATTGAACTAGGAATTGTGATATTAAAGTTTGCATTATATTTTTATGAATGTGGCATTAGAGCAATTACATCCCAACCATGCATTTTTATTTATAATGGAACGATTATAAAAAATTAATTAGATTATTATTTTATTTTGACTTACACAAAATAAATATTATTGAATTTACTTAGGATATCGGATCTAATAGAAGTTGTAATATAGTTTAGAGAACTGTAGAATCCATTATAAAACTATAGTAGTTAAATTTTCCCTTCATCGTTTAAAAATTTAATCCTTCTCTACATGATGATTTTTTAATTGGAAAATCTAAATTTGGATTTCATGGTGATATGATTCAGGGTATCCAAACCTTTGTTCTATTTCAAACCTCCATTTTGGGAGACATGTACGAGTATATATATTTCATGAGGTAAATAAAGGAGTTAATTACATGAATCATTGGTCAATTGTATTATTGGAACTCTAGTTCTATTGTATTATTGGCAGTGGAAGTTACTTGACTGGAAGCCCTACTTTTGGGAAGTTGAATGGTTGATACCTTGGTATCATATATATAAATATTCATTAGTGTTGGATACGGATTTTTGGTATTCTCTCACAAGGAAATATGGAAGGAAGAGGTGGAAGAAGTTGGTCATGATTCTTTGGGAAGTAAGAATGTGGGACCTAAAAAGCGAAAAAATATCACACAAAGGTTATTTTGATTAATTAACTTCCTATGATTAAAATGCAAACCCACACATAACTCATGTAATACTTCAAAATATATTCACAGTGTTTGGTGTGGGTGAAGTCCATTCTTGCAAGCCAAAGTAAAGAAGGAAGGGTGCATAAGAAATTGGGAGTAATTGTAGATGCTTTTTAGTGACTGAAAATGTCCCTAGGGAATGAACCTCATACAAACTTGCATGACATTTATTGTACTATTTAAACCTACAATACACACACTTATACTTCTTAAATTTGGCAATTTATCATTTTGACAATGTTTCTTATGATTTCATTCTTCAAGCCCTAAGACAAATCCTACATCTTATCCCCGCTCAACATATTGCTATATCTCAAACCCTTGGGTCTTACCCTACACATTGATGTGTTAGTAATTTTGAATATAAATCCATAAGCAATTCTTAAACTCTTAGCACATCATGAAGTGCTCAAATTACAGATTTCATCCACCTATCTTTCTATCTAAAAATTGCAAGTGAGGTTAAAATGTGGCATCCAATGCTTGATTGACCTGTGGTCTTTGACCGACACATGTTAGGAACTCCACTTTCAATGAAAAATATACATATTTTGGTTGCCTGATTCATATTTAGTAGTGGAACCCTATTGTGGATTTACCTTCTATGGTACATAATTCAAGGAACATTGGGTGCATTTACTGCATCATACAAGCTCATAATTAGGTTACTTGAATCTCTAATTGAAATTACATAAAAAGGGACTCAAGGTAACTTTTTAAAGTTGATGCACATCCTCAAGGAAAATACTAATAAATTTAATTGCACTTAACTAGGAAAGGATCCTATCTTTCCTCACTTTGAGCACACCAAGATCCCTACTTCAATGTTTTGGAAAGAGCATGCAAACCCTACTCAAGAAAGTTCAAAGGGAGAAGTTGCTAACTAGATGCACTCAATAGATATTACATGATAGAGTGGAGAACTATGTGTGATTGTGGGCTCTTCATATGGATTAAATTTATAATGACACTATAAATTCTTTCATGAATCTTCCAAATGGTGAGGAGTTTTGAGCATGACTTAACTGATTGTTAGGATGGTTTTGAGATTGTATGAAACCAAGAAGCCCTTCTCCAAGTTCAAGTTTTCCTCCTAATTAATACCAAATATTGATTCTCTACCTTGGGGTTGTTTCCAAAGTATGAAATTAAAATTACATGCTTAAAGGAAAATTATACTTTAGTGTGTAAACCAACTTTTCCTTTGCTCAAAGTTTTGTCATCTAGATGTGTTGGTGTTTGCATTCTCTATGATGAAACCTGTTAAATGGAGTGTAACCAATTTCCATAGTATAAATTGAAATGTAACTTCAATGTAAATATAGAATTTGAACTTTCACAAAATGAAATAAAGAGATGTAAAACATGGAATGAATACACATGTTTATTATATGGAAGGATCATCTCTTGTTCCTTTCTTGCTGTTGGAGATTTAGATTATATTATTGTAGCATTTTCAAATTAATTGGGGGTCATCAGTCCCCAATACATTCCAAAAATGTTAAATAAGTGTTGGGTGCATGAAACCACACCTGAATAGGAGGTTGAGAGAGAAGGATAGAGGTATTGAAGCACCCCATGAAGGAAGAATATTTTGTATCAAATTTTTATAGTAACTCTGATATCTTTCCATTTTAAATAGGATAGGAAAGACTACCTACAAATAACTTAGGTGCTTCAATACTTTCTATAACCCCACAAACCACATCAATGCAAATTAATCTAGGCCCAATTTTGTATATATATACATGCATTATAAAATATAATGGGTTCTCCCATGCCCTTCTCATATGCAATAAAACTAAGTAGGACTGTGTAGAAGTTGAATTGATGATGGATAAGGAGACTCACAACACTATATTTTTAAACAAACCAAGTATTGAATCAACACCAAACTGAATTATTCAATTTTTGCCCCTATAAACTACTCTAGACTATGCCATCTAAGTCTAAGATAAGTCCAAAAAACTTTATCCATAAGTGTAAATATGAAGTTCTATAGAAATATTGATGTAACTCAACCTTCTCAAAAACATATGGTAGGGTCAAGAGCATCCATATGATCCTAGCCTTTCTATATGGTTTTGAACCTACGTAATTTTTGTAAAATTTATGTATCTAAATATGTTTCTAAGGATCTATACCACATGAAAACATGTTTACGAACTTCTAAGTCTACCTATAAGTGTATCAATATATCTCCCAATGAATAACCCCCTATTATTGATGTGCATGTGATCAAGACATTCTTAAAGAGTGGATCAAAAAATATATGTGTAATCCAATACTCAATGTACTATCTAAAACCCTAGGAGAATGTGGAATTTGAAGTGGTATATCTTTGATAATTTACACCAAAAGTAGGTGCACATTGGAGACCATGGCAATAAAGAAACAAAGCAACCATAATAATGAATGATTCCTAAAATAATAAATGTAGTAATTGAAATCAAAGAGATACATAGTAGTATTCAAGTGATCAAATAGAAGTAATAGTATGTAGAGAATAATTTACATCAAATATTAGAGCTACAAAAATTGGAAAACCACAGTGTCACAAGAAAATTAATGCACGTAGGTCACATACAAGAGAATAAATGTCACACAATAAAGAAATATATCCATAAACATGGGAAAATCATGGTGTCATAAATAACCAAGTAATTCAAAACATATTGGGAATGAATTATACATAGTAGCTTTTAAAATTAGCCAATCACTGTATAGAAAACAGCAATGTCATCATAAGATGTATTCAAAGGCAAACTATTTAGAGGAACATAAAGAAAGATATACAAGTGACAATGTGCAAAACACATGTGCCAGTCATATTATCTTGAAAGATAACATGTACACCATATATATAATTAATTGTAATGAGAAACTAGAAATAAATTATAATGAAACCATAGCACTTATATAGTGCAACCTAGGGCATCCATTAACACACAGTAATAGTAAGGAACCAAGCTAGCTCCTAGTGCAGCGCTTGGTGTAACACTCTCTTGAGTGTTGGTCATGCATCCAGATCAATATACCTCATAAACACATGTGTGTAAGTAGTATAAAATATATGTTTTTAAGAAAACCATAGTGACAAACAACATATGTAATGTAGAGTTCTAACAACTCAAGTTATGTGTATAGGTACATAAACATTTTTATTTAAATATGTGAATATTTTTGTATTTTTAAAATTAGCTATAAATAGGGAGAGGGGTAGCATAATAACTACCTAATGAATAACCTCATGAGGAGGAAAACCAAATCTAAAATAAATTAGAGACTTGGTCCTCAATTGTTCCAAAGAAATATGTTCATGTGCAAGTGGTATAGAAGTTTTAGTGTTTCATAGAATTCTTGGACACATAACTCCATGGATTACAAGATCAATGAGAAATAATACATGGGGTGGGCCTTGATTAGTAATGTGAGACAAGCTTTGATGAGATCATAACAAGTGAACTAGAAACTTTTGAGGAGCATAGAGAAGGGAAAATTAGCTGTATTGATTAGAGTTCCATGTTCTTTTAGCATGTCCCACAGAAAATCAAGGGTGAATCCCACTACAATGAAAAGAAAAGTATCTTTAAATAGACCCAGAAAATGGTTACTAAAAGAACCTTTTAAGTTTCCTTTCTTTTAATGAGAAACATCTAGATATAGAATATGTATAGAAAACCTAGTTTGGATCCTGAGTTTGATACCAAAATGATAAATAAAATAGAAGTCCCACCTTAGGAGATATTTTAAGAGTAGGAAAATTTGAACTAGGATGCAAGATATGATGGAAAAGTTCATAAGATCCCTTTGAAGGGAATACCTTGATTTTTGAATGCTTTTCAGGTGAATAAAATTGATGTTGATTATGTAGCTCAATTAATTCATATTAGCATGCAATATTACAAAACTTCAGGTTTACACAGTAATCAGCATCAGCTAGGTAACCAACGTCAATCACCTGGAACAGCCAACATCGGTTGAGTAACTGACACCGGTCACCTAGAAGTAATGGGAATCGGTTACCTGTGCATTAATGTTTTAATTAACATGGGATTAGATCCTATTTTGAGTGTTAAAATAAAATCTATTGATTGTAAATCACATGGCTAAGTGCCCTAATGTTTTTATATGCCTATATAAGCATGAAAACTAGGGTTTAGAAGTAAAAATTAAGAATTGAATTTTGAATGATGTAAGAGAGAGAATTCTTAGAGAAGAAAAGCATGTTTGAAGATTGTGAAAGAAAAAGTATTATACATCATGAGAGTTGTGGAAGATTGTAAATCTTCATTGTATTTCTTGTTATAAATTTGGAATAATAGATTGGCTTGTTTCTTGGTGGATGTAGCCCACACTGGGTGAACCACGTTAAATTTATGTTGATTTATATTCTTGTATAATTGTATATTTCTATTGGTATAATATCCACTTTTATTTGCATGTATTTAGATCTGATATTATCTGTACAATTGGTGTGTGTCTAACCCCAAAATATGGTATCAGATATTTTTTGTTTGATGATTTTGTGTGTTGACAGATTTACACACAAAGGGATTTCTGATTGAGTGGGAGCACAACAATGGCTGCATATAACAAATACAAAGTGAAGAAATTTGACGGACGTAATTATCAATTATGGAAGATACAGATTGAAGATTATCTATATCAAAATATTTATATTTACCATTGGATGAATGAATTCAAGATCCTGCAAAGATGACTGATGAAGAATGGAAGATTCCTTGATAAAAATCTTGGATCTATAATATTGAGCTTGACAGCATCTGTGGCTTCCAATATTATAGAAGTGAATTCTAAGCATGGTAGGTTTGATGAAATATTCTAGCTAATTTATATAAAAAATCAAGTGTTTCAAATAAAGTTTATTTGATGAAGAAACTATTTAAGTTAAAAATGAATGAAGTGGATCTACATCAAGTCATTTGAATGATTTTTTGATCTATTGTAAATCAATTAAAATTATTGATATTTTGTTTGATGATGAATTGAAAGCACTTTTATTCTTATGTTCTTTTCCTAGATAGTTGGGATAACTTGGTAATGGTTGTTAGTAATATTTCATCTACTACTAATATTTTGAAATTTTGATGATGTGGTTAGTATAATATTAAATGAAGAAATCCACAGGAAGAGTACAGAGGAATCGTCATCTAGGAATACTTTGAATGTAGAAATTAGGAGCAGGAAAAAGGAGAGATCTAAGAGTAAGAGTAATGGGAAATCAAAGTCAAAGGATAGCATATCTAAATCCAAAGGTAAGGGAATTACCTGTTATAAATGTGGAAAGAAAGGGCATGCAAATAAAGAGATTGTTGGTCAAAGGATAAAGAGAACCAAGAACCAGATAAAGGTAAAGAGGAAAATGTTGCATGCAAGAGGTAATGCAAGATGCTTTTATTCTTTCTTTGGATATTAGAAATGAATCATGGGTTTTAGATTCAGGAGCTTCTTTCCATGCAACCCCTAATAATGGTTATTTCAGAAATTATGTCCAGGGAAATTTTGGGCATGTTTATTTGGGAGATGATGAACCATGCAGTATTACTAGTAAAGGGAAAGTTCATCTAAAATTGTACAGAATGGAAATAAATGGATATTGAAATATGTGAGGCATGTGCCAAGCCTCAAGAAATCTTATTTTGTAGGACAACTAGGTGAAGTTGGTTGCATGGTTACATTCACAGCTACTCTTGGAAAGTCACCAAGGGATCTCTTTTTTGTGGCAAGAGGTAAGAAGGTAGGAACGTTATATTTATCTACCTGTGTTACTGATTCCTTTTCTGCATTATCTATTTTAGATTCAGATGTATACAGTTTTGCATGTGGCATAATTGGTTAGGACCATATAAGTCAAAAAGGAATGCAAATCTTAAAGGAATAAGGGTAAGTTATCATATTTGAAAGATTTAGATCTTGATTTCTGTGAGCATTGCATATTTGGAAAGTAAAAGAGAGTGAGATTTCTCAAAGTTGGGGCAACTAAGAAGGAGCAGAAATTGGAGCTTATACATCTCAGATGTGTGGGGACCAGTGTAGGTAGCTTCTCATGGAGGATCTCAATATTATGTGACTTTCATTGATGATGCCACAAGAAAGGTATGAGTTTATTGTCTAAAGAATAAACCTGATATTTTTTATACTTTTAAAATATGGAAAGCCCTTGTGGAAAATGAATCCAATTTAAAGCTAAAATTCCTTAGATCTGACAATGGTGGTGAGTATTGCAGCAGTGTTAGAGTAGGTATTTACCTTAGTTCATGTTCACCTAGGTACTTTATTTACCTTTATTGTATTTATCCTCACCCACTTATGTGTGTGGGTATTTATTTTTATTTATTTAGATATTAGGGGGATATGATCTAGTTATTAGGTATAGTATTATTTCCTTGATCTATGGTATCAAACTAGTTATTGGATCCATGGATTGACGTGTAGATCCTTAATGTCTAGCCAATACCCATTAAAATCCTTAGCCCTTGGTCATATGGTATGGTCACCCAATGATGGCTTAAAGCTTGTGATTAGTAGGTGCTTAACTCCATTCCCCCTTTCATTTTATTTGTGTGGTGAACTAAGAGAAATTTATTTTGTTTTAGTGGCAACTAAAATAAATAGTAGAGCATAATACTTAAAATTTTGTGTCTTTTGATAGGGAACTCGGATTTCAGTGTCATTTTTTTGCAAAAGTGACTTTTTTTTGTGATCTTTCCATTGGATAATATTTAAGAATCCCACTATAATTATAAAGTAGTGACATATTGTAACATGCACTCATTATAAAGTGCCAAAATCTAGGGGGCGTCTTGTTGCATTGATTGGTTAGAGCTTACATTTATTTTGGTAAAATCGAAATAATGGTGGCATCTATCTTTGTATTAGATCATGTTGACGCCATTAACAACACATAATTACCACACATGGAAACCAAGAATGGAAACAATAATTAAGTGGAAAGGATTATGGGCTTTAACTTCTTCAGAACAACCAGTGTTCACTAGAGAATATGAGAAATTTCAGTACCAATGCAAATTTGATGAGTGTATGGGTTTGATAGGAACTTATGTAAGTGATAGTCTTTTGTTTCATTTAGAAAAATGTGACTCTCCTTTCAAAATATGGGAGAAATTAGAGGATTTATTTGGTAAGGTGGATCATATGAGAGCCATGCAACTTGAAATTGAGATCACCTCTCTTAATCCTAGAGATTTTTCAACAATTATAGACTATCTTACCAAGTTCAAGAATTTGTTGACACAGTTGAAGGGGAGTGGAAGAGATAAGAAAGATGAAGAGTGTGTTTACTTGATTCTATCCAAGTTGAGAGGACCATTCCAAATTTTTTCTTCTACCTTTTTCTCTAGCATGGATGCCTTAGGTGACACATTCAAAATTCCTAACTTAGAAACATTTTGTGAAAGACTTACTAGGGAAGAATCAAATTATCTCACCTTGAGTCTTCCACCTCTCAAAAGGCATTAGTTGCATCTAATCCTAAGGGAAAGGGAAAACCAAAAAGTAAAACCAAATCCACCCCTTCTCCATCTCAAAGTGCTCCTAAACCCAAAGAAAACAACTCTAAACCCAAGGAGTCTTCTAAATCCAAGAATAAGTCTAACCTTTCATGCTCTTTTTGTGGGGGTAGTGGTCATGAAGAACATAGGTGTTATAAGTGAATGCAAGCCTTAGAGGATGTAGTCAAGAAACACAAAATTTCTATCTCCACTCCACCTCCTTCTAATCAACATGGAAAGGCACTTAATGTTGTTGGAAGATCTCAGTCACCACTTGCAGATAGTTGGGTTATAGATTCTAGTGCTTCTCATCACATGACTTCTTCCAAGGAGTCTTTTGTTTCTCTAGGTTTGAGTTCTACTTCCAAAATTGAGGTTGGAGATTCTTCCTTTCTTTCTGTTGAGGGAAAAGGTGATATACACCTTGATGGTGGCAGTATCCAAGATGAACGGTATGTTCCCAAAATCACCACAAATTTGCTTTCTGTATATCAAATTTGTCATTCTAGTCAAGGAAAAATAATGACTTTTACACCACATGGGGCAAAAGTACGAACTTTTTTGGAGCCTTATTCACTTGTTGCTCAAGGTATTGTTGATCATAGTTCTAGACTATATCACTTTGAGGGTTTTGATGACACTTCCTTCTATAGGGACAGGATTGGTTTCTCATGCAGATTCAGAGAGTAAGCTTTGGCATGAAATATTTGGACATCTCAATTACAGATATTTGAAGGAGTTGAGCACTCATGGTATGGTAGATGGTCTTCCTAGAGTTTCTTGTCTTGAGGGAGTTTTTCATGGCTATGCATTAGGGAAACAACACCAAGATCATTTTCCTAAGAATTTTTCTAAGAGAGCTTCTTCACCACTTGAGCTTGTGTATAGTGACTTGATGGTTTTTCCTACCCCCTCTTTCAATGGAGCTAAGTATGCACTTACCTTTATTGATAATTTCTCGAGGCATACTTGGGTTTATTTTATCAAGTACAAAAGTGATGTTTTTTCACACTTCAAATTATTCAAGGCTTTGGTCGAGAAACAATCTTCTAGTTGCATAAAGAACCTTCGTACTGATAATGGGGGGAGTACTTCAGCAATGAGTTTTCTAGAATTTTTAGCAACTCAAGACATTATTCACCAGCATTTTGTTCCTCATACTCCACACAACAGAATGGATTAGCATAACAAGGAAGAATAGAACTTTGAAGGAAATGGCTAATTGTATGATGCATTCTAGAGATTTACCTCCTATCTACTAGGCAGAAGTAGTTAATTGTGTTAACTACATTCAGAATCACACACCACAGAGAAAACTTGAACATTTGACTTTAGAGGAAGCTTGGTCCAACACTAAGCCAGATGTCTTATTTTTTTGAGTCTTTGGGAGCCATGCTTGGGACTTATGTGCCAAAGAAGAAAAGGAAAGATTTGGATAAGAAGAGAAAACCCTTGATCTTTATAGGGTATTGTGAGGACATGAGAGCTTATCAACTTTTAGATCCTGATACACATGATGTTATTTTTCGAACACATGTTTAGTTTGATGAGCACTTCACTCCTCATGATTCTTAATCTTCTTCCATGCCTCCTTCTTCTTCATCATCTCATCTTGGGGATCCTTTCTTTGAGGAGGTTGATGAGGATGTTATAGATATCATTGAGGATCCTATTCCCACAGATGTTGTTCACTATGCCTAAGTGGGCTTGTACTACAGTTTCTAAGGTGGCACCTTTCATACTGGATCTTCCACCCATTAGGAATCATCACGCACATTCTACATGTTTTGTAATTTTGTGTCAGGCATTTTCTGAGGATCCACAATCATAGTGGCTAAGTACACAAAGGCACATAGGCACACAAGGCCTAGTTGAAGAAGGGTGCACAAGGATAAGGCACGTAGGATAGGGTTTAAGGAAGGGTTTAAGAAAACCATTGGTGCACGCGTGGATAGAGCCAAGGTTTCAGGACTTAGCCATATTGGGAATTTTGGGCAGGACATGAGAAAAGTATGACCCGACTGCACATGCGGAGTGGATAAAGTGCCAACATGGCAACCTGATGCCCACGAAAGGAATATGCCCAGCGATAGAAGGTTCTAGAAGACATCATTGCAAAAAGTGGAGAGCTCAGGCCTCGAGGAGCATGCTCCCATGGAGGACCACATTCAGACACTTGGCACCAGATCTGAGGCCGTAGAAGGATGAGTTGGCACTTTGGGATGCCTATATATGTGAGCACCCATAGGAGAAATAGAAGGGAGAGATCAGATAGAAAAGAGAGGAGAATATAGAGAGTGGAGCTCTGCAGAAATACTATGAGAACTCTGTGGGATTGGGTAGAAGCTATATAAGGGAGTAATGTATTAAGGGGCTGGGTTATAAATTTTTCTTTGTATGGATGAAGGACATGATCCTTGCTATGATGTATGACTTTGGTCTGATCAAGCTGTGGTAGTCTAATGGATCCATTGAATGTAATGAGGTTACAAACATGAATGAGTATGAATATAATTGATTTGGTTCATATCTATATCTTTTCATTTTTGTTCATGGATGTTATGGAATAAATGTAAATCCTTATGTATTTTCCTTTCAATTGTAGTTCTATTTGTTATCTGTAAACACTCTCTATTTGGAATGAATACCTTTGTCTAGAGGATGTTATGAGCCGTATGATGATTGTATGTCTCATTTCCACCTTTATTCATTAAGATTCATGACATAGATGATGGTTTCCCACTTAACTCACATAAAAGAGAGACTCGGTGCCCACGCGTGCCTCGGGTGAGTGCCCAGCGCCCACTGGGTGATAGGCCGACGCGCATGGGATTCCCTTGTTCTTCTGGTGGGTGTAAAAATGACTACATCTTGGTTCCATTGCCGGGACCTCTTTTCAAAGTTGTAGTGGGAAATGGCATACATCATGATCTGTGTAATGAGTAATGACAGAGCGTTTAACTTTGGAAAGTGTTGAATCATGGTTCAAAAGCACAGAGGATGAATTTTCTCAGAGATTCAGCACTGGATCTGAGTTTGATGCACGTAGATGGGTAGAAGAGAACCTCTACCATGATTTATATGAATTTTTTTTCTGTTGCTTCCCAGTAGAACTGTATGAATGGCTCTCAGCATATGCATCTAGATCAAGCTGGTATTATAGATCACATGTGTGGACCCAAGAAGAATACCAGAGGTTGCAGGATGTAGATCTGACATGGACTCGTGTTGTGGATCATTGGTGGAAAGGTGTGTTGGCTAGCTACACTCTGGAGTATGCTATTTCTACATACTCTTGTCTGGAAGTTTTTAAGTTTGAGTTTCTATGGGAGCCCAGAGGATCATTTCTATGTGTTATCCCTCTAGAAATGAAGATCTTGATTGTTACCTTGAGTTTAGAGGCATTTCCAATGGCCGGCTAAACCATTCTGAGCACTGGGCAAGGAAGCTAGGGTGGAGGAAGATGGCAGATATTACGATGGAGAAGGAAAGGGAGGAGAGGTGACTCAAGTATAGTGAAGCATGTGAAAGGGAGATTGCTAGACAATGTGAGGTTACAAGTGTGATGGATCTATGGAGGTAGACATTGCAGGAAGGAGTTGAGGTTCACGCAGAGGATGTGGAACCTGAGCAGTCTGTGCTACCCCATCTTGGTAAGCGTGTAAGAGAGACCCCTTTGGATTCTGATGAGAGTTCATCACATGGAAAGAGAAGATTCATTGGCACATATCTTAACCCACCTAGTGACCAAACACTGGCGTTTGGTTTTCTAGATCAAGGAAGGAATATCACTGACCCAGTTGGTGTCAATGGAAGTGACAAATCTGCTCCCAAGAGATATAATTTTTCATTTCCCACTTCTATGGCTACCCATACTATTCCAGTATTCGAAGGAATTTTTGGACAAGGAGCAAGTACAAAAGCCTTCAGTCTCACATCTGAGAGTGGTATGGGGTACACTAGTGGTAGTGGGGCATTATCACAGACCATCGGCGTGTAGTTTAGTGGAACTTTGGGGACCCTTGGCATGACCACTACAGGACTTGGTGGACCTGGTGGATCTAGGGGGGTCAGGAGGAACAGGACCTAGTGGATCTAGTGGATCTAGTGGGAGGCACAGGACCTGGTGGATATGGTGGATCCAGGGGTGAAGGAAACACCAGAGGAAACCAAGGCTCTAGCTCAGGAGGACAAGGACCCCAACAACCCCCTCAAGTCTTCTTTGAGATGTCTTTACATTTTCTAGATTATAGAGGTATTGAAGATGCTGTAGAACATGTTCACAAGTGTGAGCTGCTATGGCACGTGAAGGGGATCACAACCCCTGAGTGGAAGGCTAGTCAGTTTGTAATGATGTTACAAGGGTGCATGCATAGCTGGTATAGGAAATATGACCCTCATCAAATGGTGGTGGATTATACTACTTTAAAGAATGCCTTCTTGGTAGAATTCCACATCCCTGAGTTTGAACAGAAGAGCATCAGCACCCTGAAGGAGATTCAACAGGGAATGGTGGAGAGTGTGTGGGAGTATGATGCATGGTTCAAAACCCTCCTGTCAAAATTATCATATGACATTCACCCTTCACAAGCATGCTCAATGGTTTGTTGGGGGGTTGATAACACCTTTTAGAAGAGCTCTATCTCATAAAACTTTCACAGACCCACGTGAGGTGTTAGAAGCTGCTCTATGTGCCGAAGCTGTTAGAAGTGTTGATATTGGTGTTAGCCCATTTTTGGAAGCTCAAATCACTGCTATGGCTAAGCAGCTGGAGAAGTTGTCTGTGAACTCAGCCCATGAGACTCACAGTGGTATATGGTGTACAGATTGTGAAGTAGAGGGGCATGTCAAGGATAGTTTCCCCCGGAGGACAGTATGCCGTAATAGTAGACTGTGAAATTTTTCATGGGGACCATGATGCAAGTAGATGTCCCTTGTTACAGTGCACAATTCGGAAGAATGTGTCTTGCTACTATAAGATCTACACCTCTACAACCCATGATACTAAGGATTGTAGGCTTATTGATCAGATCCATGAGGCCATTGATCATGGGGTGTGCCAGACCAGCATTACCAGTAGTTCTAAAGGTGATGATCACTGTTATGAGGAGTGCATAGATGGAGGCATGCATGGAAGGGGATTTCACAGAGGATTTTGTGGTCATGGTAACCACAGAGGAGGAAGAAGTGAGTTCCCACGTGGAACCTATTTTAATTGTGGGTCTACAGAGCATTACAAATGAGAGTGCCCAGATCTATTGTAGTGCTCATGGTGCGGGAAGAAGCACAAGTATGAGGAGTGCCCTGAGTTGTTTGAGCACATGAATCAGTAGCACCAGAAAGACAAGGGCACTGCAATGGTAAGCATTAAGAAGATTGACACACAATGGATGCCATGGGTGACATGTGATGTAGGTTTGGAATCTGTTATGGTAACAACAAGAGCAGAGGCCACACGTGTAAAGGAAATACCAAGGCAGAAGAACCTGGTTTCAAGGGAAGAAGTGGTACATGGGAAGTACCTAGATCCTGCACATCAAAAGGAGGTATATCAAGATACCATGGATGTCATTCAGAGTTTACAAGGAGAAATCTAGTGTCTAAAGGAGTAGTCTAGGAGGGAGGAGAAAAGAAGGAAGGTCGAGGCACCAAAAGATGACCTGGATGAGGTCAAGGAAGTATGTAAAATACTAAGGAAAGAGAATATTATTCCCTTACTAGGAGCATTATTGAGAGAGAAGGTACCACATGCTAGAGAAGAGTGTGAGAGGCAGGTCTTGCATGCAAACCTTCCCCCTCACAGCCTTGACTATGATAGGGAGATCACGTTAAATGCGGTCATGGATGGATGGCTCCTTAGTAATATCCTCATTGACATAGTGCAGAGGTCAATGTTCTCACCTTGGATGCATGGCATCAGATGGGAAGGCCTGCATTACAGCCATCTTTGAATGTGTTGTATATGGAAAAAAAATGAAGGCAATGCCCATCAGTGTCTTAAAGGATGCAGCTATCACCATTCAGGGAGCTAAGTTTACTAGGGACTTCAAAGTCTTGGTGCTCGCTGAGGTAGACAATTTCCCAGCACTACTTGGGTGCCCATGGTGTTATAAGAACAATGTGGATCTTTGGTTCAACAAGGGGTACATAAGCTTTGAAAATGAGGAGGAATGGGTCATCATACCCCTGGCTGATGGGAATTCAACACCCTATACTGAACCTTTAGGAGAAGAGGTCCTGGATAGAATTTATGTGTGCTCAATCAAGGATCTAGAGATAATTCATCCCACAGATGGAGTTATCTAGTTTGAGGATGCTCAGTCCCTAAGTGACACCACCAGTATAGCGTGTGATAATTGGGCGCATGGAACCTATGAGTTAATTGAATGGAATTTAAGAGGATCAGTGACAAAGGTGACAAAGGCACATATGATCTGGTGCCTAGGAGGAAAGGAGCTACCTAAGTACTCAGGAGGAGCCTCCCCTGAGGTCTTTTTGTAGAAGATGGAAGCTCAGTGGAAGGAGGAAAATGAATGAAGGGGGATGTTAAGCTATGTCCTACTCAGAACTGGTGCACGCTGGTGGGAAACACATCGGGATAATCTCTTGGAATGGTGCAAAGTGAGAATTGCCTTCTCTATTTGTTTCTCTAGAAGCAATGTGCCCACCACCATCAAGGACTACCATGGTAAGGATCCCACCTCTTTCCACATCCAAGCTTGTGAGAGAGCCTGGAGGGAAGGTGTGGAAGCTTTGCCACCATCCCTCTAGGTACACAAACTGTATTCTACACTATAGGGTTGTGCATGTGCATGGTACATCCACTCTGAGACATGCCACCAAATAGGGAATTGGAAAGAACTAGTGGCTGATCTAGTCCAAGCATTTGAGTATAGAAGCACCAAACCATTGGTGGATAAGGCATTATAGGAGGTCAAGTGCCTTACGATGGGGGATAGTGCAAAGGTAGAGGATAGGCTTGTAGAATTTCTAGGAGAGCCATGCTTGGAGGGAAAATTTGGTGAAGATGAGTCTGATGAGGTGCAGTTTGAGTGCATGTGCATAGAGAAAGAAAAAGGCAAGATGGTCTATGTCATAGATGGTGAAGAGATGGAAAATTTGGAGGTTAACCATTCTCTAGGCTCGCGTAAAGTGATGGATAGTGCTAATGAAAGAATACGTGCCTATCATGAACCTTTAAAGACAAAGAAGGTTAATATTGGGTCAGAGGTGGAACCTAAGGAAGCTATCATTGGAGATTATTGGTCAGAGAGGGAAGTCTCTAAGATCATTGATCTTTTATGTGAGTTTGAGGATTTATTCCCACGCGGGTATCATGAACTCAAAGGTGTTCACCATTCCTTGGGGGAAATGAGAATTAAGTTGAAGGAAGGTGTGCGCCCAGTCTGGAAGAGACCATACTGGATGAATCCTAATCTACACGTGAAGGTCAAGGAGGAAATAGACAAGATGATAGCGTCAGGAATCATAGAGGCTGTGGAGGAGTCAGAGTGGATAAGTCCAATGGTGATTAGTATCAAAAAGGATGGAAGGATAAGGATATGTGTTGATTATAGGGATCTGAATGCAGTGTGTGTCATTGATCCCTTCCCAACCCCATTCACTGAAGAGATCCTAGAAGGAGTGGCAGGGTGTGAAGTCTACTCTTTCACGGATGGGTTCTCAGGCTATCACTAGGTGAGGATTACAAAGGAAGACTAGAGAAAGACAACCTTCGCCACCGAGTGGGGAATTTTTTCCTATACAGTCATGCCTTTTGGGTTGAAGAATGTGCCTGTTGTGTTCTCATGCATTGTAGTGCAGGCCTTCTAGGACTTCATCCACAAGTTTCTACAGGTTTACCTTGATAATTGGACCGTGTATGGACTGGTCAAGGACCATTGTGACAATCTGAGATTGATGTTTGAAAGGTGTCGGTAGTTGAGGATATCCCTCAACATCAAGAAGTGTGTATTTTCTACCCTGTTTGGGACCCTGTTGGGACACATCATATGCAAAGAAGGCTTGCTGGTGGATCCTACCAAAATTATAGTGATTGTGGGATTGGGGGAGCCAACTAGTCAAAGCACAGTGCATGGGTTTCTTGGACACACGGGCTACTATCAAAAGTTCATCAAGGGGTATGCCAAGATCACCACACCTTTAGAAGAGTTTCTCAGACATAAAAGTGCCTTTCATTAGGGAGAGGCACAACAGAAGGCATTTGACACATTGAAGGATAGGCTTGTCACCATGCCTATATTATGTTTCCCCTCTTGGGATAAGCCCTTCCATGTTCATGTAGATGCCTCCGAAATGACCATTGGGGCAGTGCTTGCACATCCTGGTGAGGGAATTGTTGATCACCCCCTATGCTTTGCAAGTAGGAAGTTGACACCAGTAGAGAAGAATTATACTATGACTGAGCGTGAGGAATTTTCTATGATCTATGCACTTCATAATTTTAGGCAGTATCTGTTGGTAACTCCCTTTGTCTTCTACACTGACCACATGGCATTAAAATACTTGGTGAACAAGCTCATCCTACAAGAGTGCATATGTCGGTAGGTGTTGTTATTCCAAGAGTTCGAGTTCATGGTGGTTTTCAAACAAGGAAAAAGTAATTCTAGACCTGACCATTTATCTAGGATTGATTTGGGGGAGGACGCGCAAAGCATTGAAGATACCATGCCAGATGCGTAGCTGTTTAGGTTACGGTGCATGCCCTCAGACTTGGAGGATATTGTTGTGTTCCTTAAAATAGGTATGGTGCTAGAAGGGATGAGGACATTAGAGAAAAAGAAACTAGCCATACACGCCACACCCTACATGTTGATTAGTGGGGACTTATACAAACTAGGGCATGATGAAGTTTTGTGTAGGTGTTTACTAAAGCATGAGTGCCTCACCATCATAGAGGAAGCACATGGAGGAAGTGCAAGTGGACATTATGCAGGAGACGCCACACATAAAATATTAATGGCAGGATTTTGGTGGGAAACTCTATATAAATATTGCAAGGAATATTGTAAATCGTGTGACCATTGTCATCACATTGGTAAGATAGGAAGGAGAGATGAAATGCCTTTGTGCCCTATCCCTAGTGCTGAACCTTTTGAGAAATGGGCAATAGACTTTGTAGGCCCTATTGCACTAGCAGTGTGTAGGACTGGATCACACTATGTAATCACTTACATGGACTATTTGACAAGGTGGGTAGAGGCAGCCCCAACTAAAGACTATACAATAGCTACAACAGCAATATTTTGTGGGAGAACATTATCACGAGGTATGGATGCCCTTTAAGTTTAACCAGTGATAGGGGTACACATTTATTGAATGAGATCGTGAGGATCCTATTCGTAGAATTCATAGTGGCTCATCACAAAACTACACCTTATCACCCACAAGCAAATGGAACCGTGGAAGCATTTAACAAGATATTGAGTCATACCCTAACAACCATTTGTGATGTTGGAAGACAAGATTGGGATGACAAGGTATCAGATATTATGGGCTTATAGGACAACTTATAAAAGGTTGAACAAAGCCACACTTGGATTTCAATTGGTGTTTGGCAAAAGGTATGTTTGGCGGTTGAGTTTATGAAGACATTAGAGAAAAAGCAACTAGCCATACATGTCATGCCCTACATGTTGATCAGTGGGGACTTATACAAACTAGGGCGTAATGAATTTTTACGCAGATGTTTACTAGAGCATGAGTGCCTCGCCATCATAGAGGAAGCACATGGAGGAAGTGTAGGTGGACATTATGTAGGCAACATAACCGCACATAAAATATTAATGGAAGGATTGTGGTGGGAAACTTTGTATAAAGATTACAAGGAATATTGTAAAGCATGTGACCATTTTCCGTGTTGGCAAGACTAAGAAGTGAGAGATGAAATGAATTTACCCTATCCCTAGCATCCTGAACCTTTTGAGAAATGGGCAATAGAATTTGTAGGCCCTATTGCACCAGCAACGTAGGACTGGATCACACTATGTAATCACTTGCATGGACTATTTGATAAGGTGGACAGAGGTTGCCCTAACTAAAGACTGTACAACAGCTACAACAACAAGATTTTTATGGGAGAACATTATCATAAGGTATGGATTCCCTTTAATTTTAACCAGTGATAGGGGTACACATTTCTTGAATGAGACCGTGAGGATCCTGTTAGCAAAATTCATGGTGGCTCATCACAAAACTACACCTTATCACCCACAAGCAAATGGAACCGTGGAAGCATTTAACAAAATACTGAGTCATACCCTGATGAAGATTTGTGATTTCGGAAGACAAGATTGGGATGACAAGGTATCAAACGTATTATGGGCTCATAGGATAACTTATAAAAGTTTGAACAAAACCACACTATTTCAATTGGTGTTTTACACGGACATTGTTTTGTCGGTTGAGTTTATGTTACCTTCTCTACATATAGCATTCGCAGGAAGGCTGGCTGATGAGAAAGTGTTGGAAGAAAGGATTGATAAATTAATGAAGCTGGATGAAAGAATGATCACTCAACAGGTGGAGTCAAATAGCAGAAAAGGTAAAGTAAAAAGCATGGCATGATTGCCACATTAAGAAAAAGAAGTTTGAGGTTGGGCAGATGGTCTTGCTATATGATTCCAAGTTTATGCACCATCCTAGGAAGTTAAAAGTGCATTGGCTTGGGTCCCTACACCATCTCTGTACATCCTTGATTCAGGTGCGTGCCAGTTACAAGCACTGGATGGGACAAGATTTCTAGGACACTTCAATGGGAGTAGGTTAAAGCCCTACTATAAATAAGTCTTCTTGGTGTTTGTAAATAAGGCAGTATTGCCAGTTAGTTTAGGATTTCCCTTAATGCATTTTCATTTTCTTGTGTTTCCCTTTCTCGTTGTTGTTTTGTGTTGTGCCTTGGGCACCGGTAATCTCATTACTTTTTGAAGGTTGTAACTACGTAGAGGACCACACATCATTTTAGTGTGGGGTGGAGTAAGGTGGAAGAACTTGAAGTGTGAAGCACAGGAAGGATTGCATTGGAAATCCCAGTTGAATGGCCCTGTGAAGAAAGTACATGCAAGGAAAGGTGAAAAAGGATGGTTGGTGTCAGGGATAAGGCTACATTGGGGATCCATGTACAAGAGAGGAAGAAGCACAAAAGCAACATGAGGTAGGTGAGTGAAAAAATCATGATAAAAGAAGTGCCTTCAGCACTGGTTACGCATATGCAAGAGTCTCTTTTTAGGATAGATTGGTTGCATGCCAGAAGGTTGCAAAATTATCTGTGAAAGGTTGGGAGTGTGAGTTAAAGTGCTAAAGTTGGGTTTTTTTGAAAAATACGCATTAAGTGTTAAATTACAATGGTAGGTAAGGTAGCATTTAAAGTTACAAAGTGGGAAAAACTATAAATAGAAGATTGAGGCATTTCATTATTTACTTTACGTATATGAAGAGAGAAGCACTTTTGCATCATTACAAACTAGGGCTTCCAGGACTGATCCATTTGAAGAGTTTGAGTGTGAGTAACTAGTTTGGATTTACAAACCAGAAGGAAGGGATTTCATGGGCGTAAGAGAAGTTGTGAGAAGGTGTCATCTTGTGAAAGTATTATCCCAGCTAGGGTTTGAAAAACTAGGGCATGGGTTTAAGAGGTTTTCTTCACGAGTTTGAGATCTAAGATTGGAAGAAGTGGAAGAGTAAAGTAACAAGAAGAGAGTGAATTAATAAGAGGGACCTAGACAATGGCACCTAAGAAACCAACCATGTCACCATAAGAAGCCAAAGGGGGAAAGGGCAAGGGCAGAGAGCCAGCAGTAACCACCACAAGCATGAATGAGGAGTGGTATGCAGAAATATAGTACCCGGATGGAGTTTTGCTTGGGAAGGAGTGGGAATCCCATTTGAGAAAGATGGTGGTGAGTGATTATAACCATCACACAAGCACAAAAGAGAAGGAAATGGCACTGGAGTTAGTGCACCTGATGAACAAAAGGACACCAGAGGGTTTTCCCATCTATAGTGATGAGGTAAAAGTGAAGTTGGAGAAGGCAGGGTTATTGCAACTCTATGAGTTTCCCTACTTTGGAAATCTGAGCACCTCTATCAGTGGCTGATGTCACATGTGCATGAGGATCACTTTTACTTCATGGGGCATAAGATGCGCATAACCCCTCAGCTAATTTCTAAGTTTACAGGCCTCATCTATGTGGGAGACAACATAGATGATGACCTGAGCGACAAGGACACCATCAAAGCAACTGTCACTGCATATGATTACAAGAAGGGGTCAAGGTATTTTGATATTACAGAAATCCCATATCCCGGCATGAGAATGGCTACGCATGCCTGGTCACAAAGTTAAATGATCAAGAAAGGTGGACATAGGTGAATAAGGCCTAGTTGAATGTATGCAAAAAAATATCAGAGGGCACAATCTACAATTTATCGACCTTTATTGTAGATGAGATAATCAGCAGTGCACAAGAAGGAGACAAGATACTCTTTGGAAATATCCTCCTGAAAATTGTATTTTCAGAGATAGGAGTACCTGACGTGGCAGACAAGTTTATTTGGGAGTATCTGGCTGAAGATCCCTCACCCGTGAAAATATTTGCAAAGTATACATGTGAAACAATGACAGCCTCCCACAAGGCACACCTGGACAAGTGGTATAAGCACTTAAGGGATGCATTTGGGGTAGAGTGGAGAATCCTAGAACAACTACCAGTGCTTACAAGGGAGAAGCTAAGTTTTTGTGTACCAACACTTCTGCATAGGTAGATTCAAGTTGGTGGATGAAACCGTGATCCCATAGCGTAAACTCCTGTTCTCCTTCACCACCCAGTACTTCCAAGCGGGAGTTAATAGGTTCAAAGAAGAAAAGAGACTAAGGTTTGACCTTAGTGAAGTTGATCAGGACCACAGGGAGTTGCGCAGATGCTGGTCTACCCCAAGAAGCATGAGTACATGGAAAATTACGTAGTGCATGAAATAAGAATGATGAAATCCCTGACTCTAAAAATTGCAGGAAAGACTGCGGCATGTGTATATCTCTGCATTAGGCCAAAATTTGAGAAAGGTGCATACCTGGAGAATGATGTCTCCATACCTGAAGATCCCACGGGTAGAAGAAATCCCATGCTCAAGAAAAGGGAGAGAGAAGAAGAAAAAACACCAAGTGTGCAGACTACCCAGCCAGTAAGTGTGCCGGTGGCAAGTGCCAAACCTAGCACCTATACGCATAGGAAGAAATCCTTGGTAAAGGAGAAGACCCCAGAAAGAAGAGGTGCCAGAGAAACCCCTCACCAAGGAGAAGTCACCATAGGAAGCAGAGAAGGTTGGATCCCCTGTGGAAGAGTCACCTCTCAGAAAGAAGTAGAGGATAGAAGAGGAAGCTGACTCGGAGGAGATGGAGAGCTTGGATAAATACATAGGTGAAAAGGATGATGATGATGAAGAAGATGATCCTGAAGAAGAGATCAAGAGCCACTTGTCTTCAGCATGCATGATTTAGAAGAAGAGGGAGGAGAAGAAGAACAGGAGTTCCTTTTCGTGTGGTGCAAGGGTAGCCAGGAGAAGGAAGGCACCCAGGACATGGGAAGAAGTGAGGAGGTTGGCACGCAGAAGTAGAAAACTCCAAGCCTTACGCAGGAGCAAGTAAATGAGGTGGTAGAAAGAGAAGCAATGAAAATAATCGAGGCCTTGGTAGAACAAGAATTGGAGCACAGCGCTGACATAGTGATGGGAGAGGATAAGGAGGAAAGTGTTGAGAAAGAACAAGTCAGTATGGGAGGAGGTCCCAGTCTAACGGTGAGTTTCCCCAAAGCCACGCACTCGGGAAGGAAGAGCCTTGATACAGAATGAGGACAGGTCATGGGCTATGTTGATGACCAAAGGAAGGTGTTACACGCATGCTTCCAGAGCACTATACCCACAGAAGAACTTCTAGCTATGGATTCATTTGATGAGGAGGGCGTGTACCCCAGGATAAGGAAGATGCTCTCTTGGGCGTTCGAGTCCCATATTGATGAGCCAGAGTTTGAAGTATACCAAGGGGAAATCATACCAGTACCAGAGTCTAAGGGAACCAACCCCTTGGTAAATTCCCAACAACTCTCAGATGAGTAGTTATGTAATGCACTGAACAAGGTCACGGTCGAGACTGAGGCTAGGCTCTTTGGAAGAAATGACAGAGTAAGATTTCTAGAGGGAAAGCTAGAAAAGAAGGAAGAGGAGCTGGCTGAGAAGACTAAGGGCTTGAAACAAGAAGAGTTGATCAGTGTGCAGCTGAAGCATGAACTAAGGGATGAGAAGGCGAAGGTGCGTAAAGTATACAAAAATATGGATTCTATCACAAGTGCCATTATGTTGAAGCATCTAGACCTAACGCCACCCGTGTAGAAGTATGGATCCACTCTTGAATGCTTAGAAGATCTGATGTGCATCCTCACCATGGAGAGACAACCATTGGCCCTAGAGTCCACAGAAGAAGTGGCAGCACGCTTGGAGAGGGAGGAAAAATTGAAAGTGGTAGCAATCATTGCTGAGTATAGCAAGGTACTTGCGGATGTCAAGATTTCTACCCAATCTGTTGAGGCCGCGTATGATAATTACACAGACAGGGATAGAGTGGCGAGCATCTTGGTCACCACTCACGAAGCAGAGCTGAAGGAGTTTCAAGAAAAGAATAAGGGAAATAGGATGAAAAGGGAAAAAATCCTTTCCCAAGGTCAAAAATAAATCGAAGGCCATTGAAACCTTAAGGGGTTCAATCAAAAACTGGTTGAAGGAACTGTACCCACAAATCACTAGAAGAATGGACGCACTTGAGGACATGGGAAAGGAGTTGGAGAAAATAGTTAAGACTATGAATACCCAGGGAGATGGGTTAATCTTTAAGGAAGTGAGCACCTTGGTTGGTGACCTCTTCCAGAGAGCGTATAGTGAAGTAGATGCCTGGAACAAGCTGGAGGCCGACCTAAAGAGGGAATTCCCACTCTTTTTATAGAAATAATTACCCTTCCATTCTTTTATTCTTTCCCATTCCTTCATCCCCTTATTCTTACTCTTCCAAATTCTTTTATTCTTCTGGAACATACTGTAATTATTTTGGAGAAGTGTTCCCATGGATGGAGAATAGGCATAGTGTGGGGTGATGTTGGGACCCCAAAATATTGGCTAAGTACAAAAAGGTGCATAGGCACGTAAGGCCTAGTTGAAGAAGGGTGCACAAGGAGAAGGTGTGCAGGATAGGGTTTAAGGAAGGGTTTAAGAAAACCTGTGGCATGCACGCGGATAGAGCCAAGGTTTCAGGACTTAGCCATATTGGGCATTTTGGGCAGGACACGAGAAAAGCGTGACCCGACTATGCATGCGGAGTGGATAAGGTGCCAGCCTGGCAACGTGATGCCCACAAAAGGAATATGCCCTGCGATAGAAGGTTCTAGAAGACATCATGGCAAAAAGTGGAGAGCTCAGGCCTGGAGAAGCATGCTCCCATGGAGGACCACATTCAGACACTTGGCATCAGATCTGAGGCCGCAGAAGGATGAGTTGGCACTTTGGGATGCCTATATATGTGAGCGCCCGTAGGAGAAAGAGAAGGGAGAGATCAGATAGAAAAGAGAGGAGAATATAGAGAGCGGAGCTCTATAGAAATACTATGAGAACTCTGTGGGATTGGGTAGAGGCTATATAAGGGAGTAATGTATTAAGGGGCTGGGTTATAAATTTTTCTTTGTATGGATGAAGGACATGATCCCTGCTGTGATGTATGACTTCGGTCTGATCAAGCTGTGGTAGTCTAATGGATCCATTGAATGTAATGAGGTTACAAACATGAATGAGTATGAATGTAATTGATTCGGTTCATATCTATATCTTTTCATTTATGTTCATGGATGTTATGGAATAGATGTAAATCCTTATGTATTTTCCTTTCTGTTGTAGTTCTATCTGTTTTCTATAAGCACTCTCTATTTGGAATGAATGCATTTTTCTAGAGTTCGTTATGAGCCCTTTGATGATTATATGTCTCATTTCCACCTTTATTCATTAAGATTCATGACATAGATGATGGTTTCCCAATTAACTCACATAAAAGAGAGACTCGTGCACCCACGCGTGCCTCAGGTGAGTGCCCAATGCCCTGGGTGATAGGCTGCAAACACACATGGGATTCCCTTGTTCTTCTGATACCAAACCAAATACGCAACTGATAGGTCCATTGACAAGTATAAGGCTCGTCTTGTTGCAAAGGGTTTTTCACAAGTTAAAGGTATTTATTACTCTGAGACTTTTGCACCCATTACCAAGATGGATTATGTATGCCTTGTACTTACAATTACTGCATCACTGGGGTGGACCGTATACCAGATGGATGTGAAGAGTTCCTTTTTACATAGAGATTTACAAGAGGAAATATACATGGAGAAACCGAATAGATTTATTCAGGATTCTTCTCTTGTTTTTAGACTTTGAAGGTCTCTCTATGCTCTCAAAAAATCACCTCAGGCTTGGTATGAGAAGATGGATTCTTTTCTTCTATCTATTGGGTTTTTTTTTTCACTCTAATCATATAGTGTATCTCTAGCTTGTTGGTGAGGATATTGTGATACTTTTCTTGTATATTGATGATCTGTTACTTACTGGTAGATCTTCTTCCCATATTTAGAGTATTCATAGGGATCTTTCTACACAGTTTGACATGACAAATCTTGATTTATTGCATTATTTCCTTGGTTTGCATATTTCTTAGAAAGATTCAGGGATTCATTTAAGTCAACAAAATTACACCCATGATCTTCTTCGACACTTTGATATGGATAATTGTAAGACAAGCACATCTTCTTTTCAGTTTGGGGTTACTCTTACTTCCACATGTACCACTACACTTTTTTATCCTAATTTTTATAGGCATTTGGTTAGAATTATCATGTACTTGATCCATACTCACCCTAATACTTCATTTGTAGTAGAGCTTGTATCTCGGTTTGCACATTATCCTCATAGTATTCACTTATAGGTTACTAAAAGGAATTTTTGTTATTTGCAGGGAACTTCCCACTTTGGCCTACACTACACTAGGGGTTCTACTTAGTTGGTTGGATATATAGATTAAGATTGGGTAGGTTCTATTGATGACAAGAATTCCACTTGTGGCTATATTTTTTTTCTTGGTTCTTCTCCAGTTGCTTGGGTGTGAAAAAAGAAACAGGATATTGCACTTTCATCTTTGGAGGTAGAGTATAGGGCAGCAGTTATAGCGAGTAAGCAGATTCTTTGGCTTTGATAATTATTGACAAAGTTTGGATTCCTATAGGATTCACCGATTGTAATTTGGTGTGAAAACTAAAGTGTAATTCACATTTCTCGTAACGCATTTGAGCACTAGTGGACCAAGCATATTGAGATACACATCTACTTCATTCGTCAGCACATTTAGGATGGAGTTATTTTCTTGGAGAACATTCTAAATTAGTAGTAGGTTGCGGAGATTTTTACGAATCCTTTTACATCACCTCACTACCTTGAGTTATGTGGCATGCTTGGGATTTTGGAATTTGTTCTTGGGGGTGTTCATGAGAACATCTTCTTTCTCTTTCCTTTTATCATTATTCTTTCCTTCTTTTGGTTTGATATTTCTTCATGGATATATTGTACATGAGTACCTCATCAGGCCTAGTTATTGGGACTCATACTGTGGATATGCAACATTTTTTTTGGCCCCTATCTTCACTCTAGGGGACTGTTAGAGTAGGTATTTACCTTAGCTCATGTTCACCTAGGTACTTTATTTACCTTTATTGTATTTATCCTCACCCACTTATGTGTGTGGATATTTTTTATTTATTTATTTAGATATTAGGGTTATATTATCTAATTGTTAGGTATAGTTCTTTCCTTGATCTATGGTATTGACTAGATCCTTGATGTCTAGTTCTCTCCTAAATCTATGGACTTAACTAGTTCTTTGATGACTAGTTCTTTCCTTGATTTATGGCTTGATCTATGACCTTGATTGGTTCTTAGATTTTTTATTTCTTTTGTATATAAGCAAGGCCCATTCTCATTATATTTCATTGAGTTCCATAGTAATATATGATATTTATACTCATTTGTTTGCAAAGGTTTTATTAAAGTTATTCTGGTGAATTTCTTTCATCTTATTGATCATGGTGTTTGATTAGCATATGATTTCTTGGCTTGGTACGATCTGGTTATCGTTCATTTTAGTGGTGAGTATTGTAGTGAGGTTTTCAATTATTACTATTCATTGAATGGAATACATAGAGAAATAATAGTTCCTAGAACACCACAGGAGAATGGTGTGGCTAAAAGAATGAATAGGACTATCATGGAACATGCTAGAAGCATGAGGATACATGTTGGATTACCCTTATAGTTTTAGGTAGAAGTAATAGACACAACAATATATTTAATCAATTGTGGGACTTCAAGTGCACTAGATGGCGGAATACCAGAAGAAGTTTGGACTAGAAAAGAGGTATATCTTTCTATTCTTAGAGTATTTGGTTCATAAATTTTTGCATGTTGATAAAAAAATAAAATGAAAAAGTTGGATGCTAAATCCAAGAGATGTACTTTTATTGGTTATGGCTCTGGTGATTTCAGATTCCTAATTTTAGGATTTAGAAGATCCCTAAGATTGTTAGGAATTCATGACATTGATGGAATGAAAAGAGAATGTATGCAGGGATCAGGTTTTGGTACCCAAAGATGAACCATTTGGAAGTTTTGTGGAAGAAAATGCATTCTTGGATTTAAAATTGACATCTACAGGTACCAGTGTCAGTTACAGAACCGGTGTCAATCCCTAAACCGACATTCGGTTAGAGATAAGACCAACATTGGCTACAGAACTAGCAGGATTGGTGTCGGTTAGTCCAGAAACAATGTTGGTAACAGGTGACCGGCATCAGTCACTGTCAGAAGATTGATACAAATGTAGTAGAATGAAAAATGAGCCTCCGACACCCCAAATCTCAGTGAGAAGGTCACAAAGGGTAAGCAGACCTCCAAAAATATTTTCACCTTCCTTATCTTATTTATTATTGATTGATAGTGGTGAACCATAGAGTTTTGAAGAAGCAATGTAGGATGAGACCCACGTGAAGTGGGAGCATGACATGGATGAGGAGATGGACTCCTTGAAACAAAACCAGACATGGGATTTGGTTAAGTTTTCAGTAGGTAAGAGAACATTACAAAACAAATGGGTTTACAGGATCAAGGAAGAAGAGGGTGGACATAAAATATACAAGGCAAGGCTTGTGGTAAAAGGGTTTACACAAAAAGCAAGGTATTGATTTTGGTGAGATATTTTCTCTTGTAGTTAAAATGACTTCCATTCGTACTGTATTGAGTTTAGTTGCAGTAAAATATTTGCATTTAGAAAACTTGATGTTAAGATGACTTTCCTTCATGGTGATTTGGAGGAAGAGATATATATGCAACAGTCACTTGGGTATGAAGTCAAGGGTAAGGAGAAACTTGTGTGTAGGTTGAAAAAGAGCTTATATGGGCTCAAACAAGCTCCAAGGTAATGGTATATGAGGTTTGATAGTTTTATGCATGAGCATGGTTATATGAGATGTGAATCTGACCATTGTGTTTATTTCAAGAAGCTTAAAAATGGAAGCTATATTATTTTGTTATTGTATGTAGATGATATTCTTATTGCAGGATCTAGTATGCAAGACATTTGTGAGCTTAAATAAAAATTAGCTCACATATTTGCAATGAAGGATTTAGGAGCTGCAAAGAAAATCCTTGGCATGCAAATTCACAGAGATAGGAAGAACATGAAATTGTATTTGTCTCAGGAAACTTATATCAATAAGGTGTTGGAAAGGTTTAAAATGTAGAATTCAAAACCTGTAAGTACACCTATGGTTGGACACTTTAAATTGAGCAAAGATCAGTTTCCTACATCACATGAGGAGGTTGAGTACATGGCATGAGTTCCATATGCTTCAGCAGTTGGAAGTCTTATGTATGCTATGGTTTGTACCAGACCAGACATTACATAGGCAGTGGGAGTTGTGAGTAGATTTATGGCCAATCCAGGTAAAGAGCATTGGAAAATAGTCCAATGGATACTCAGATATTTACCAAGAGGGACATCCAACATACATTTATGTTATGGAGGGTCAGATACTTATTTATGTGGCTATGTTGATTCAATATGGCTGGAGATCTGGATGGTAGGAGAAGCAAAACTGGATATGTATTCACTAGTAGGTGGACGACAGTTAGTTGGAAAAGATGTCAGAAGGTTTGGCCTTGTCTACTATAGAGGACCAGATATGTTGCAGCTACAAAGGCTAGCAAAGGAGATGATATGGATGAGTAGTTCATGGAAGAGTTGGGAAAGGAGAAAGAGGATTACAAATTGTACAATGATTGGCAAAGTTTGATTCATCTAGAAAATAAATCAGCATTTCATTCAAGAACGAAACACATTCAGTTGAGATATCACTTCATACAACAGGTGTTAGAGGATGGGTAGCTGAAATTGGAGAACATTCATATAAATGAGAACCTTGTAGATATACTAACGAAGTCGTTGGCAAAGGATAAGTTGGAGCTACACTCCACTTCTGTTGGTCTTCAAGTTTGAGACTTAAAGAGGAAGAAATAACCAAGGAAAGGATCCAAGGATGGATTTGTACAGTATAGTGCAAGACAATTTATCTCCAAGTGGGAGATTGTTGAGTTGTGGAGCTAATTGGCTTCACAAATAGCATGTTTTACAAACTTGCAGGTTTACACAGTAAAAGAACATCGGTCACCTGACTGGCAGTTGGTCACCAAGGAGGAATTGGCATCGGTTGGGAACAAACTGACATTATCAGGATTAGCCGATCATTGGTATAGTGATAGTTAATGTTTTTATTTTCATCATGGAATTAATCCAACCTTTGATTATGAAGTGTTATCTAATGGTTGTAAATGCATGGCCTAAGTTTCCCTAATGTTTGTATATTCTTATAAGCTAGAAAAATAGGGTTAGAAGGTAAGAATTGAGATTTTTCGTCAAAAGGAATTCTTGGAGAAAGAAAAAAGAAGCTTGTGAAGGAAAAGTATTATACATTCGTGAGAGGTGTGGAAGATTGAAAATATTCATTGTATTTCCTTATAAAGCTTAAATAATACATTATATTGGTTGTTTCTTGGTGGACGTAGCCCACACTGGGTGAACCATGTTATATCTTGTGTATTTTTTATTTTGGTTATTTTGTATTTATTGCTTGTATGCTTAGATCTGATATATATCTGTACAACATTGTTGATCTAACCCCAACAATGAAACATTGGATTATAATCACCCTGAACCCAAAATTCCTGTAAGATCATGCAAATAGGAATTCCAAATCATTCACCTGTTAAGAGTTATAGTTTCTTTCCACTTCATGGGGTTATGTCTAACATTCTATGGTGTAACAGTTGATGAAGTAATGGACTAACAATAAAGTCTTGTCCATTATGAATCTCATTTTGAAAGTTTATATATGGGTATATAACCTAGATATGAATCTCAGCTTGAGGGTACATAGATTATGCATATTATGTGGATCAACCAAAATATTGTAAGAAGGAATGAGCTTTACCTTGCAAAAATCATTTCTTGTGAGGAAATGAGTATTGTACATATCAACATCATGGAAGATTGCAATATCATTGTAGGATTCATCTACAATTTCCAATCATTTCATCATGCCCTTGTTTAAGGCCTATTCTAAGAATGTCTTGTAGCCCACATGGGTACTGCATGATGATACATTATGTACTTTTGTGTGATTTTATTGTTCTTATGTTAGTATTGATCATTGTAATATTTTTGTATATTGTAAGATCTAAATACATTTATAAGTATTGTATGTTCATCCCAATGATTACACATTTGTATCAATATTATTGTTGCAATTTGAAGTTTGACATCGATCATGAGGTGAATGAAACATTCCCCTTAGTCACAATACATCATTAGCATTAAGGTACACCTCTTCAGGCATCTCTCACATCAACCTAACAGTGTGATTCATTGAAGATGCATAGATACACATAATTTAATTTAAACCAATTCCCTATAGCACATGGTTTATCATAAACATAGGTATCTTGCAGCTAATATGGTTGAGCTGTGACATTAATAGTATCCTTTATGTCATTTGACCTTAAATCAATTTCCACACTTTAAGGTGAACTAATTTCTTACAAATGTCTACATTAGAATCTAGAAAAGAAAGATAAATTGTATAAGCTAACTTAATATTATTCATAAGTATACACTTGGTCAAATCTGTTCTTTGAGTTCCTAGACCCATACAAATGAGGGGCTTAAGTCAAATTATGCATTGATTCATCAACTTTCACCAAGAAATCTTAACTACAGGGTCTTGAACAATTTCACTATTTCTAGGATGAAGTTGATTCATTTATGTCCAAGTATATGGTAGCTTATTAGTGTACATCCTACCTTAATCATGGTATTATGTTCTCACCTAAATCCTTTGTATTTTTAAACATTTGAGCATAATGTCTCAGAACTTTCTTTCTCATCTATTTTAACATTAAGAAACTCATAATTAGTCCAAAGTGATGTGAAAAATCACAAAGATTGGTTGGGGAGATCATTTTGATAAAATCCATCTATTAGAGGGAATTTTTAATCCTTATTTCATTTAGAATCATGGTAAATCAACTGGAATCTGCATTAAGTGTTGTAGGGTCACTCTTTTGATCATATTTATGAAACTTATCAAATAATTACAAGTTAGGGTTGTTATAAGAAACTAAGTACTTCATCTTGCAATTTATCATGAAGAATATGAGTATATCTCCATATTGAGTAAGAGTTGTTGATTGTTGATTAAACTAAAATAATGTTTATTCTAATGTAATCTAATGTTATATGATCAAATAAAATAACTGAATAAATGAATAATAAAATATTCAAAATAATACCCAAGCAATTACTAAGAAATAAAATGTGAAACCCTAATGTGCAAAAGGGTTAAAAAATGCCTTAGCTAATTCACAGATGTTATGAAATTGTGTTACAGTGGAGACTGAGTGAACATGAGGAGGAAACCATCAAACAGGAGCTTGAGAAATTACAAATCTAGACTATCTGGATAGACTATGGTGCCTAGAAAGGGATAGGGGTGCTTTGGGGATCCCTGGTCTATGATTTGGGTGCCCTAATCTATGGAAATGGTATCAAGAATGTCCTCTGGAGTTGTCTTCGGATGTTCGCACTAATGTGATCATCAGAATGTCACTTGTAAACTTCCAATAGAAGAATTATTTGCAAAACCCCATACAAAGCATCAAAACCCTAAAAAATAAAGATGCATATGAAGGGGTCATACTTTCCTCAGCTACCAAATGTATGGACTTATCACTGAGAACTGCACTACATCTCAAACCCAATGTAGTTCTAGGTGTGTGTGTGTGAAATTGTGCCCTAGGTTGCTCTTGTGCCAGTTGCACTTTGTGAGTAGCGAGAAAATAACTAGATGTAGAATGTAATAAATGTGTGCATGGAAATAATAGACTCCCCTCCTATGAAGTGTGATGTAGATGAACCAACCTTGTGTGCCTTGTGATGGAGCTAGATGGATGCAAATGTAGCTATAGATGCCTTTGATGGATGTAACCTTAGGTGGAGATATCTAGTGCTTAGTGCTTGGTCCCTTATTATGGTCACATAACTTTATATTTATATGGTTCTCTTACTTTAATTTCATAATTAACCCCGAAAAAGGTTGACCACCTAAAAAAATATAAGAATCTCAAATAATTATAAAGTGCCCAAAAAGTGAGAGGAAAGTACAAAGAGGGCACCTAGAGGATCCCAGGGGGACCTCAGGTGCCTAGGGCACCCCAGTCAGAAATAGGGAAACTGCATAGTATGAAAAGTACAGACTGGGAAAGTGCAGGTGTAAGATTGAAAGTAGACAACAAAAAAAATGCAAAATGGCCAAAGACATGGGTTAATTAGTACTTTTTTCACTCAAGAACCATATGAATAGTAGTATGAGATTGGGACTAAATAATTACCCAAAGTGCATGATTTTGTGTCTACATTTTCCCCCACTTTATGTTGGTGAGTGAAAATCTTGGTAACATAAATTAGATAGATATGTGTACCTGATATCCATGTAGAGTGATGTAGAAAATGTGTTGCCAAAGGACTAGACAAAGCATGGAGTGATAAAAAGATGGAGTGTGGAGACTAAAGATGCAAAAGTGTAAAAAGTGATGAGAGTGAACCTAAGGTGGAAATGTGTGTGTAGATTCCAATGTGTGTGATGTACCTACATGGTTAGTATCATGTGTGTGATGTTTGATGTTGTTGTTGATGTTGACTACTTGCTTCACATACGGACAAACCTACAAAAGAGAAGATGATCAAGTAGTCAAATATGCATGTATATGTGTAAAAACGCATGTATATGTAAATGTAAAGAAAGTATGAAAATGAAAAAGGAACATGTGCACCTGATCTGTGATGAGAAAAAGGGTGTAGAAAGGATCATTTTGATGTCGTGTGAGTTTTTTGGGTGATCTCACGCCACTGGATGAAGAAGTGTAGGGAGGAAAGTCTTATTTATCCTCCAACCTATAACTGCTTCCCAAGAACTGAAGAGATCTTTGTATTGTCTAGTTTTTTGGAAATCCTATGCCATTAGACAATATAGTGTAGAGAGGAAGGTCTGTTTTATCCTCTAACCTATAACTACTCCCCAAAATGCTAAGGATAATTTTCCCTGTAAAATTCATTAGGTATGGAGTTCTGTAGATCGGTGTGAACCCAATCTTTGTGTAACCAACTATGTCATGGATGAAAACATAAATTAAACTAAACTATATTGTGTATTGTGTGTAAACCCAAATGATGCCCCCCTCTTTGGGGGTCCATGCAACATCACAGATAGGAGAATTGGCCCAAAAGAGGACCAAACACTGATATTGTGCCCTGTAGGGAATGTAATTTGTTTAGTAGAAACTAAGGCACAATTAAACAAGGTGGATAGAAAATAAGTGTTAGTGTGAACATGTATGTATAAAACAAGTGTAAGCCAAATAGACAATGTGTAAGCTATAACATAAGAAGATAATGTAAACACCCAAGAAGACAATGTAGGCCACAAAAAGTGGGTTGTAAACATGGGACACCACTCACGATTTCGTAAGACACTAAAGGTGGTAAAGGCCATAAAAAACATGTGTGCACACAAGACAAAGAGAAAATGCCGACTACAAAACAAGACAAAACAAGTATAGACAAATAGATAGCCCAAGTTGACCTGCATAACAAATGTTGCACATAAAATGCATGTTATCATGTTAGAAATGTAAAATGTATTTCAAAGCGTGTGTAAACTAATAAAGTAGTGTGCTATGAAAAAAGAGATAAGACAATCAAGTAATCAAACATGCATGTATATGTGTAATGTGTAAAAACACATGTATATATGTAAAAAAACATGTATACAAAGTACGAAAATGAAAAAGGAACATGTGCACCTGATCCATGATGAGAAAAAAGGTGTGTAAAGGATCATGTCAATGTCGTGCAAGTGTTTTGGGAAATGTCATGCCACTGGCCAAAGAAGTGTAGGGAGGAAATTTTGTTTTTTTTTCCAACCTGTAACTACTTCCCAAGAACTAAAGAGATATTTGTACTATCTTGTTTTTTGGGAAATCCAACGCCACTTGCCGAAGTAGTGTAGAGAGGAAGGTATTTTTTATCCTCTAACCTATAATTTCTCCCTAGAATGCTAAGGAAAATCTTCCCTGTAAAAGCATTTATGTATGAATTTATGTAGACTAGTCTAAACCCACTCATTGTGTAACCCATTGTGTCATGGACAGAAACTAAAAATTGAACTATACATGTACTATGTGTAAACCCAAATGATGCCTCCCTCTTTAGGGGTGTATGTGACATCACGGACAAGATAATATATCCCAAAAGAGGACTAGCCACTTATATTGTACCCTGTAGGGGGAGGGAATGTGCTTGGTAGAAACCAAGGCACAACAAAACAAGGTGGCTAGAAAACAAGTGTTAGTATGAACATGTATGTATATAATAAGTGTAACCCAAATAGAAAATGTGTAATCTAGACCATAAGCATATAATGTAAACACCCAAGAATACATTGTAGGTTACATGAAGTGAGTTACAAACATGGGACACCACTCACGATTTCTCTAGACACTCAAGTCCGCAATGGCTGCAAACAAACAAGTGTGCATACAAGACAAAGGGAAAATCCTGCAAACAAGAGCAAGCAATATTAGATAGTGCAATAAGCAAGTGTGGAAAAAATTATCCCTACATGAAAAATGTTGCACATGAAACACCCGTTAGCATATTATAAAGATACAATGTATGTCAAAGTGTGTGTAAGCTAATAAAGTAGTGTGATTTGAAAAAAATGAAACAATAACACCTATAGTGTATGAATGTGGATGCCTCTAGGGATTGTTGTGGTACTAGTATTCAAACATCCATGATGCGTGTAGTATCCCTGTATGGTGTGAGATCACAACTAGAAATCAAGTGAACACGCATGTGTTTATGATAATGATAATAACATACAATATATTTATATAGCATGTGTAATAAAGTGTACATGTAAAATAAAGTGAAAGCAAGAGTAAATGCAACCGTAAAATGGAGCATGTTGTGGATGGATGGAATGGAATGCAAATTGAATGATGTGGTTTGTGTACCTTCCAAGTGAATAGAATTATATGCATTGAGGTTCATTTAGTATGCCCCCTCAGCAGTCAAGAATGAACCATAAACGAGAGTGTGTCGTTGGGAATTGGTTGGAGTGTGTGTTGTGTGTAGCATGTTGTGGTGAATGTGTAGTGATGACATGAAACATATAGGTGAGGTGTGTGTGACGTTGTAGCCTAAGATTATATCATGACAAAAGGATCGACGGAGTGATGATTTATCCTAAAGCATATATTACTAAATGATGATAAGAATAGGGGATGATGATGCTTATCACGAGATGATGCTAGAAGAAGTGACCCTGTAGCCTTGTTGGCATGTGTGTGTAGCATTCCACACAAGTTTCGTGACATGGACTAACCACCTCTCGTAGATCCTAACTCTAACGATTGTAGCGGAGACTAACACCTATGGGTTTTGGTTTAGCGGTAATTGTGATCCAACAAATGGTATCAAAGTGACAGGTATCGAGTTTGAAACTCACTCGGGTAACACTGAGGGGGATATTGTTTGCATGTGTGTATAGCACTCCCCGTGAGTTTCGTGACATGGAATAACTACCTCTCGTAGATCCTAAATCTATCGATTGTATCGGAGACTAACACCTATGGGTTTTGGTCTAACGGAAATCATGGTCCAACAAGCCTAAAGCGTATATCACTTAATCTAGGTATGTCGCATGAGAAAATATTGAGTGATGAACTTATAAGGGTGATGAAGTCCATTTTTGATTTACACCCTCAACATTCCAGTATGGACTACGAGACTAGAGTACGTCATCAAGTAATTAATACAACAAGTAGAAGAGAATATGTAAAATGTGTAATGTGTGTAGTAAGGTGTGTGGTATGTAATGCAAGATGCGTAGATGACCTAAGATGTGTAGAGGCATAGTATACATAAGGAGTAAGATGTAATATGTAAGGTGTAGGATCTAAAAATGTAAGATGATGTGTATGATGGGTGAAAATATGTAATATGTATTGGTTATGGTGTAGTATGTGAGGCATGATTATAATGTGTATGATGTATGTATGACAAGATGTAGGATGTAAAGTGTATACTGTATGAGGACACATAATATCAATAATGCACTATGTGGGGTTTGTCTGTTTAGAATTCCCTCAACAATCATGTGTTAACTAAAGCACAAGAGTATGTCATTGGGTAAGGAGTGTTGTGTTTAGGCGTAGTATTTCTTAATATGCATAACATTGAGTCGGTTTTTGAGTGGTTTTCCCAAAATGGTGGCGAGGTGATAAACTCCACCACCGATTTTGTCAGTGATAATGTATGGACCAAATGATTTTATCTTTAATTTACCTTTAAGAGGGCCTTTAGCATTTATATTCTTCCAATTCTCTTTTAGGACAAGATCACCGATGTTGAACTCATGAGAACTAATTTTATCATTATATGTGTGTGCAATACAAGATTGATATGGGAGAAGGTGTTCAAGTTCTTAGACATGATGTGAGTCCAACATTTCTAACTCATGTAAGTGGTTTTTGCAATATTCATTGTCTTTAAGAATTCCTTTAAGTGAAACATGTAATGAATGGATTTCAAGATCAAGTGGAATGACAGCCTTAGCACCATAAACCAAGGAGAATAGAGTATGGTTAGTAGGTGTATGAACACTATAACGATAGGCCCATAGAGTGTATAATATTTTATTATGTCAATCGTTACCACTGGAAGCAACCATCTTGTACAATATTTTGACAATGGTTTTGTTGGTGGCCTCAGTTTGGCCATTCCCTTACGGGTAATAAGGTCGAGAAAATGATTGTTTAATTTCGAATTTGGGAAAAAAAATTAACATCCTTATTTTTTAAAGAAGATCCATTATCAGCAATTATAGCAGAAGCCGCACCAAAATGATTACACTAAAATGGAATTTATTCTAGTGTAATCTAATGGTATAGGAGTAGTGAAATAACTAAATAAATGAAGTAATAAAGTATTGAAATAATACCCATGAAATATAATAAATGAAATATGAAACCCTAATGTGTAAAGAGGGTTAATAAGGCCTTAGTTGATTCGCAAATGTCACAGGACTATGTCGCAGTGGAGAGTGGGTGAATAGGAGGAGGAAACCGTCGCACAAGAGTTTGAGAAAGTGCATATTTGGACTATCTAGATAGACTAGGGCACCTGGAAAGGGATATGGGCACTCATGGGTCCCTTGATCTAAGATTTGGGTTCCCTAGTCTATGTAAATGGCCAAGAAACCTCCTCTGAAGTGTCTTTGTATGTCTGCATGTTTGATCGTTGAAGCATTGGTAAACCTACAATAGAATAATCACCTATAAAACTCCAGACAAAGCATCAAAACCCTACAAAATAAATATTCATATGAAGAGGTCAGATTTTCCTCAACTTCCAAATTGATGGACTTATCATTGAGCACTGCACTACGTATCAGACCTAATGTAGTTCTATGTGTGTGTAAATATTGTTCCCTAGGTTTTCTTGTGCCAGTTGCACTTTGTGAAGTATCTAGCAATAACTAGATGAATACTGTAATAAATATGTGCATGGAAACAATAGACTCCCCTCCTATGAATTGTGATGAAGATGAACCAAGCTGGTGTTCCTTTTGATGGAGCTAGATGGATGTAAATGTAGCTATAGATGCCTTTGATGGATGTAACCTTAGGTGGAGATAGCCAATGCTTAGTGCTTAGTCCTTCATTATGGTAGCATAACTTTATATTTATATGGTAATCTTGCTCTAATTTCTTGATTAACCCCGAAAAGTCCAAAAACCAAAAATATAAGAAGCGCAAATGGCTAGAAAGTACCCAAAAAGTGAGAGGAAAGTGCAAAGAGGATCACAACACCTAGAAGGGACCAGGGCGTCTAGGGAACCCCAATCAAAAATAGGGGAAAAAATAGCATAACATTATAGATTGGGAAAGTATGGGCGCAAGATCGAGAGTTGCAATAGAAAACAAAGTAAGATGGCCAAAGACATGGGTTAATTAGTACTCTTTTCCACTCAAGAACCATATGAATAATAGTATGAGCCTAGGACTAAATAATTATCCAAAGTGTGTGCTTTTGTGTCTATAGGTGCACGTTCTTCTAATTGCAATATTTGATCTTGTAAATTATGAACAAGGGTTTCAAGATCTCATGTGGTAAAATAAAAAACATGTGACCCACTATGATTTCTTGTAAGACAGTTATATACATATGATTGGAAATAACCATTATGTGTTGAGATATGAGGTTTCCTCACAGATGTAGGAATTGTAAAGGTGATAATGGTAGATGTTTTGATAGGATACTAAGGTGGATACTTATCCAGAAGGATTAGTCATTGGATTTATGATCATGAGCGAGCTTGGAAGAAATAAGAATCTTACTGATAGGCTTTATGTGATGAGTATTTTCATGAATTTTTGTACAAAAGTGAGATATAATTTCAACTTAGTCTTGGTTCATAGTGTTTTCTTCTTCATGATCATAATCATAATAGTGTTCACTATTTATTTCCATGTCATGCAATAATACCTCATTACCAGGATCAAGTATAGATGGAATGCTAGAGATCGGAAATGAATAATAATCCATGGGGATATGACACTTACGAGTAGGAGAAATCTAAATATACTTAGTGGATTGGTTTCCAAGATGATTTTGATGCCAAAACTACATAGGAAGGAAGCATGTGCAAAATGAAATATGAAAACAACCATACACCAAGATAATAGATAAAACCTTAGATGAACTATGGTTTGAGCCAAAATATTTAATTCTAACATTAGGTTCTCCAAATGTTTACACCCATTTTAAGTCTAATCGATTGTTATGGGAATGCATAGTAATAAAAATGAATGTTAGGTTTATTATAGGGGTTATTATAATTAATTAACTTTCAAATTAACCATACAATATCATAATAATGCTTTAATATTTACAACTAGTGATTAAAATATGATGTAAGATATAATATGCAAGAGGGAAAATGTACTTATCTCTATAGAGTCTTATGGGAGAGATCTATGTGTACTAACTAGACAAATTGGGAGAGATACAGGATAGATATAGGTGTATTGACTGGATAAACTAGGAGTAATTAACCTCTATATGATTCTTTCTTGAGATTGTCACTAGAAAATTTTGTAGTATGAAACCGTATGACTCTGTCAGGATTAATTGTATGGTCGTGAACCTATTGTATGGTCTTATACCTACTTGGAATGGGGTTCTGTAAATTTTTTTCCCTTCAGTGGTTTGGAAATATACTTCATTTTCAATTCTAAGTGTTGCACAATCCTAAAATCAATTGAATCAAAATCAAAACCTAACCATGGGTGAGATATCTAATAAGAATGTTATTATTTGGGTTAAAGTGTGATCCTTACACTAAATATGTTGGCACTACTCTAAAGAAGCCTCAAACCACACATAGTTCTCCACCTAACATGTAAAATTTATATAAATGCAACTAGTTGGCACCTTGTGTTGGAACAAAAAGGGACTGAGAGGGGTGGGGTGAATTAGTCCTTTAAACTCTTAAAATAATTTCAAATCAATATAGCATTCACCATTAACATTCAACCATTCATTAATGTGATCTTAATAATTTGCAACAACCATCCACAAGAGCATAATATGTTGGAAATCACGAGCACTGAGAGGGGGGGTAAATCAGTGCCAATCAAAACTTTAGAGAATTTCAATTTCAAAGTTACTTGATTATGAGCAAGATTTGTAACATGAACATATGATCAAGTACATGCAAGAAGATAATAACTCACAACACAAAATTTATAGTGGGAAACCCATAAAAGGAGAAAACCCACTTTGAAAACAAGACTTTATTAGGAACACCAATTCCAAAGCATACAATGATCTTGGTATTTTTGAGTACCCACTCAACCTAAGAAGCGCCCTCTTAAAAATCTCAAACCACCCACTTGAATAAAGCTAAGAACCCATATGCTAGTTTAGCAAGCTGCAAATTTCAAGGAGCGCCCACTCCTTATGATCTAAGAACCCACTTAGATAGATATTACAAACAATTTGATCTTATAGTTCCTATGTTGCTAATATAACATATTATGATTACTTTTCTCTTGCTCTCTTCATTCGCTCTTCAAGCTCATATTTTCATCAGTCTCCTTACCTATTTTTCAATTACTCTTCAAGATCTCTCTCTCTCTCTCTCTCTCTCTCTCTCTCTCTCTGTGTAACAACCTTTTTCTCAACTGCACTATTTTTCAGCTACATATCATGCTTAAAAAAAATCTTAAATAGAAAAGCATAACTATTTTTTCTGTTTTTAATGCATTGGTGAATGTAGAAGGATTGTTTCCTAAAATTATCTTCAGTTTCACTATCTAACATTTACAATAATTCCTACCACCATTGGCTTCAGTTACACCACCTGATATTTATAATATTTCCTTTCAAAATTTTCTTCAATTACACTTCCATTATTTTCTCAACCTTTAGATGAAGACATTTACAAGTTTCCCTTTTAACATTCTATTACTAACAGTTCTTAACAGACTTTCTTGACTTAGAAAAAAATTGATGCAAAAGTATCCTCCATTTTTAGATGAAACAACCTCATTCCTTTTGCAAAACTTTCAAAATCCTCAGACAGAGCTATGTTAAAAAAATCAGGAAATTTTATTTGAGAAATATTGAGATTCGATCAATTTTCCATTTTCACACTTACCGCCATGATCATTGACAAGATTTCTATACATCAAAAAATTTGACTTTTTCAAGCCTTACGTGTCACCATATAATTGCTTGAGGACATTTCCAACCATTTTTGTAATTAGACATGTCAATTTCTCCATGTGTCACCTTATGATAATGTTGTGAACCCAATAGTCTGTTAATCTTGGCTCATTCTGGGGTGTTCACATCCGTTCGAAGAAATCTCCCAAAAATATACCAGAATACTGTTATGTGTCCACCTTTATCCATCCTATCATCTCCAAGTTTCTCCCTTTCCTTGGTCCACTTGCATATGCCTTCTTCTGATGTATCTTCTGTCTCAAGTGTGTACCATTTGTGAAATTCTATCTAATGATAAGGCTCCACATATTCGTATTTGTCAGGATTTTTGAATGTGAAACTTAAACCAATAAAATGGATCCATGTACTCCTTAGGTGATAGTCTAGATTATCCATCCAATAAAACAGCTCCATGTAGCTTTTTGTGGTGTGGATCTTGTCAGTGTGAAGCTTGATCCAATAAAACAGCTCCATGTGCCTCTCTGTGGTGTCAAGATTGTCAGTGTGAATCTTGAACTAATAGGAAGGCTCCACGCCTTTGCAAAGTCAAACCATTTTTAAACTCCACTAATAATTGCCAAACATAATCAAATAAAGAAGCTCCACATGCCTTCATGATATAAAACTAGTCAAAATGTGAACCATGAGCCAATCAAATAGCTCCAAGTACCTTTGTGGTTTTTTACTATCAAATTTATGTCAGATCTCAAAAATCAAACCAATCAAACAACTCCACCTCACTTTTTTTTGCAACTACTAGAAGGACCCGAATCTTTTATTTAATCTAGCTTTATCCATGCCATGTGTTTGCCAGGATTCGTGAGTTGACTTAAGTTGTCTTGTCTTTAGTTTGCCTCGCCGCGTGTATCAACCATCTTTTTTCATGTGTCATATACTTCCTCTTCCATGTGTCTTATCCATCTTTGGCCATGTGACCCTATTTTTTACTGTGTTTGTTTTCGCAACTTGTAAATATTTAGACGACCATAAATTTCTCTAGAGAGCTCCGAATTTCTCAAAACTGGGCTCCTTTGAAAGATATCACTAAGTTCTACAATATTCATACCTTCACTTTCTCCAAAAACTATTATATGATCTGAAATAATATTTTCAAATATTCATTATACATTGATTTAACTATTTGAACATGTATAAATCAAGAGCTATCTTTTTTAATTATGCATCTTGTCTCAACCTTTAAACCATGATTTAAATTATCTCTTTGATGCAACTACACACAAATCACTTCAAACTACAACCAAAGGAATCGTAATCATCTTTATATGCTTCAACATTCATATACAGGCCTGTAAATCATCATTCTTATCACTCATAGTCACTAAATCCTTCATATTTCATCTCATTTGCATAGTAATTCCAAGAATGTCAATGCTTCACTAAGACATACCACTAAGAGATATACTTAGACTATCTTCTTTGCTTTGAGTACGTTTCCTTGAGGACCTTCAGTACCTGTAACATGATTCATAAACCTTATATACCTATGCACATGTCTAATACCAATTCCTACAAACCTTTTTAGAGGACACTACCAATCAACCTTCATGTCCCTTAAAAATATTCACTTCACCATTCACACCGTTTTCCATCAATTCCACTTGACATCAATGAAAACACCAATGACCAGGGTCAAAAAAAATTCCCCTTTGTCATTGGTGGCAACATACTTAGAAACTTTGATGGAAAACACTTTCATACCTAGTTTCTAATAGCACTCTCTTCCCCTTTGACATCTATGACAAAGGTCCACTTATTCAACACTATGATAAATATGCAAATAAGCTTGCTAAAACATAATCCTACCTCAATAAGCTCCCCCTTGGATTAATCCTGCTACATTGTTAGATTTTTTCACCAATCAACTTCAGTGCACCTCTTGAACTTTATACATACGTGAGACCACACTTACAAGAAATAACATGATGAGCACCAATAGGATGCCAAAAAAAGAGTACCATGAGCTAGTAGACTAGCTCCCCCTCACATGAAGACCTCTTTGTACTTTGTAGGAGTTGATATAGCATGAAGATGCTCCCTTGGGTTGTATAATCACTCCTAGTTGTTATTGGAATCATAAATGACCCCCAATTCATTTCTCAAGTGCTCAAATGTTTCTTTAGGTAGTTGTTTATCCATTCCATTAGCAATCTATTCTTTTTTACTTACATATTCAAGGTTTATCTTCTTATCATTTACTCGCTCCCTCAAAAATTGAAACATGATTGGAATGTGTTTGGTCTTTGAGTGGAACACATGGTTCTTAGAGACACTAATACCACTAGTACTATCATAAAGCAAAGGAATTGGGCCATCAAATTTTACCTTGTAGTCCTCCAATGTCTGTCTCATCCAAAGAACTTATGTGCAACACATGAAAAATGTTATATATTTTTCGTCACATGTTGAAAGTGCCACTGAATATTGTTTCTTTCTCAACCAAGATACCAGGAAATTTCCAACAAAGAAGGCACCACCACTTGTACTCTTCCTATCATCAATATTTCCTTCCCAATCAGCATTGGTGTATGTTTTTATGTTGAAATTATTTCTTTTAGAGTACCAAAGTCCATATTCCAGTGTTCCCATGAGATATCTTAGTATACTTTTGAATTCCTTAAGGTGTGTTTCCCTTGGATATTATTGAAATATCCCAAAAATACCCATAACTAGCATGATATCACATCTTGATACAGTAGAGTAGAGAAGATTTCCTTTCATAGACCTATACAAGGTTTTGTCCACCTTAGGTGAGTTATCCTCTTTTCTCATCTTGCATCCCACCTCCATTGGTGTGCCTATAGGTTTGCACTATTCCATCTTTAACCTTTTGAGAATTTCTTTGATGTATTTGGTCTGAGATATGAAGATGCCTTGATCTAATTAATTGATTTGTAAACCTAGGAAGAATGAAAGATCACCAAGTATAGACATTTCAAATTCTTCTCTCATCACATCAGCAAATTCATGAGTCATCTTTTCATTATCCCCTCCAAATATGATATCATCCACATATACTATGATAATTAGTAGATGATCTCCTTCTTATTTGATGTAAATATTACTATCAGCCACACCTTTTCTAAAACCTTTCTCAATGAGGTATGTGTCTAGCCTACTATACCAAGCTCTAGGGGCTTGTTTGAGTCCATAAAAATCCTTTTTCAACCTGCACACATAGTCTTTACCTTCAGTTCTAGAGAATCCATTAGGTTTCTCTATATATACTTCCTCACTTAGATGGCCATTTAGGAAAATAGACTTGACGTCCATTTGGAAAATTCTGATTTTTCTGTAAGCAGCATATGCCAAGAACAATCTGATTGCTTCCATCCTTTCCATTGGTGAAAATGTTTCATCAAAATCAATTCCCTCCATTTGTTCATAACCTTTACATACAAGTCTTTCCTTTTTTATTTTCACTTCACCTTTGTCATTTAATTTGTTTCTAAACACCCATTTTGTTCCTATTACATTCTTGTCTTTCTCCCTTGGTACAAGCTCCTAGGTTTCAATATTTTCAATTTGGTCAATCTCTTCATTCATGAAATCCACCCAATGTTGGTCCTTGCTACCTTCTTTCCCATTTTTGGGTTATAGCATGGAAAAAATGGTTGTCTTCATTATTTTGTTGGTTTCTTAACTTCCTCCTTGTGAGAATACCTCCTTCTTTGCTTCCTATGATCTGATTTGAAGGATGGTCCCTCTTAATTTGTATTGAGGTTGTCTTGGTGTCTTGTATTTCTTCCACTTCTTCACGTGTATTATCTACTTCTTCATCATCTTCTTGATCTGAAAGGAACGATAACCAGATCGTACCAAGCCAAGAACACAGATACTAATTAAACACCATGATCAATAAGATGAAAGTAATTTTCCAGAATAACTTTACATAAACCTTTGCAAACAAATGAGAAGCAATATCATATATTATTATGGAACTCAATGCAATACATTGAGAATGGGCCTTGCTTAAATAGGCAAGGAATAACAATCTAAGAACCAGTCAAGGTCGTAGATCAAGCCATAAATCAAGGAAATAACTAGTCATCAAATAACTAGTCAAGACCAAGGAAATAACTAGTCATCAAAGAACTAGTCAATACCATAGATCAAGGAAAGAACTATACCTAACAACTAGATAATATCTACTAATATCTAAATAAGATAAAATAAATATCCACACACATAAGTGGGTGAGGATAAATATAATAAAGGTAAATAAAGTACCTAGGTGAACATGAGCTAAGGTAAATTCCTACTCTAACACCCCCCCTCAAGTGAAGCTAGGGGTCAAAATAGAAGTGGCATGTCCACAGTATGAGTCCTGGCAACTAGGCCTAATGAGGTACTCATGTATAATAACTAGGAAAAAAGGGACACCACAAGGTACCCAAAACCAGTAACAACAAAATAGAGAGAGTAAAACCCCACTCCAAGGTATCCCAAGAAGCTCGGCTCAAAAAACTCATACAATGCTAAAGAAGTTTGGTGTGCACTATGGTTTGAATCCAGTGCTCGATCACAAAACTCAAAAAACAACTGACACTGGGCTCCACCAAAATAGCTCCATACAAGGAGACTGTCAATGGAGTGATGTCGAAAGTGCAAAAAAAAACACCAAACATAATTTGATCAAGTGTTGCAAATAGATGTGTCACAATCCAAGAATAATAACCAAAGCAACAAGGCAAGGACACAAAATCTAGAGTGTCACAATCCAAGAAAAGCCAAGGTAACAAGGCAAGGACACAAAACCTGAAGAAGCAGGATCAGCACCACACCCTCCCATACTACTGAATGGGTGGAGTGGCACTATAAATCTGTATGAGTTGTCAAAAAAACTACTCAAACACTAACAAACTAACACTAGGATCCACCAGAATAGCTCCCCCATAAGAGAGACTGTCAACATGCCTGCAGTTTCGAAAATATAGATACAAAATCTCTCAAGAAACAAGAGAGATACATGTTAGGAAATTAATATTAATGTTTACTATGATTAAGAATTAATAAGTGATTTGTAATAACAAATCACGTATATATTTTGTTAGTATATAATTTGTTATTAACAACTTATATTTATGGATATATTATTTGGTGATATATTGTTACAACAATATATCACGAATAGATTATTGTTTTAAGAGAAGTTGCAGGAGATATTTGAGGAATTGTAGTTCCTCATATTTAGGAGAAATCTCTCCTATACATATGCATTGTATGTAAAATGTAATGTATCTAGAATGAATTGAAAGATACATTATTATTCCGTGAATAATTTTAGAGAAGTTTATTGTGTTGAATAGAAGAGATATTGATTTGTGTATAATTTTTTGTTGTACATTTCTGTAAATCTGATCCAGGTCTATCATTTGGTATCAGAGCGTGGATAACCATGTTCACATAATGCATTTTTCATATTAGAGAAGGGGATGCCTCTGGTTCATTTCTATTTCTGGAGCAGCAAAAGAAAAAAAGGGAAGAAAAGATCGTTTTTGTAACATCATGGCGCACTCTTCCGCCAAGCTTGATCCAAAACAGGCCTTCAGTAAAATACTAATTAATGGTTTCTCATTTCTTAATGAACATTGAGAATTTCAAAGTGTTCATCAAAATCTTGCAACGTGGGGAATAAAACCTTAGAGAAATCGTTTTGGAAAATTCGTTTTGATAAGTGAGCAGTTCTGGTCAGAAATGTGACTGGTTTTGTGCCTGTGTTTGTTCCTGCGAAGTGCTGAAAATTCATATTCAAGTTCAAGTCTGGCTGTCGCTTGAAAAATGTTGGTGAACTGAGCATTCATTCAGCCATTACCTCAAATTCATCCACGTGCTTGATATACAGACTAATACTTAGGCATGCAAATGATTTACAAATTCATAGCCATCAATGGATAGTCCATCATTGCAGACAAATAAAGGCAAGTATTTTTCCAATATTCAAAGGTATTTGCATTTATTAGCAAAGCATACACATGTTATAGAGGTCAGGGCAATTATGGCTCTTAGTTACTCTTAACTAGCTTGTTGTAGTTTGTGAAAAATTGTTAAGTCTCTTTAATTACTTTTTACACGGACGCATTCTCGGTAGAATCCGACGTCCATATTGTGTGAAAATGAATAAGTTGAGTCACATTGAAAAATTTGAAGGAAAAGATTTTCATACCTGGCAAGTGCGGACTAAATTATTCCTAATCAACAAAGACTTATGGGATATTGTTGATGGAAAAGAAAAAAAACCGACAAATGCAGATGAAGCAATAAAATGGGACAGCAAAGATCGAAAGGCTACATCAATTATCGGATTGGGTCTATCAGATGCTTATCTACATCATATAGACTTAAAAAATTCCTCTCATACAATCTGGGTGACATTGAACAAGTTGTTTGGATCACAAATGGGAAGCGCAGTGATATCCTTAAAGAAAAGATTGTTCGGCCTCAAGATGGAAGAAGGTGAAAGCATGGTGGAGCATATCAGTAAGTTTCGGTCTATCTGTAATCAACTTGCTGGCATAAAAGTAGATGTACCTGATGATGATGCTAAAGCAGTATTACTTAATAGCATGCCTTCATCTTATTCTAATATGGTTTTTACATTAAGCAAAATAAATCCAAGTCTAGAAGAACTTATTTCTTCTTTGTTAGATGAAGAAAAAATAATTATGGTTGTTGAACCAGAGGAGACTGCAATGTTTGGTAGAAACAAGAAAGCATTTGGTAAGAAAATGCCCAAATACGGTTCAACCTCTAAAGGACCGAAGAAACAATTTACATGCTACTATTGTAAACAACCTGGTCATATATCTAACAATTGCAGAAAAAGAGCACAAGACTTACTTGATGGGAAACTACAAGATAATGCCATGATTGTTGATGAAGAAAGAGAAAATGAAGAGGAAGAAAATACCGCACATCAAAGTGATGAAGATTTTCTCTTCTAGATGATTTTTAACTGGAGGAGGGAGGCACAGGAGGCTGGAGGTCATTCAGCGACCTCTCGTCAGTCACCAACGACGGGGCTGCATGAAGTTGTGGTGACAATGTGTGTGTGAGTTTTCTTTCATTTCAGAATTGCAGTTTGTTGTGTGCAGTATGATTTCAGAGTTCCTGTTTTGGATTGAATAAGTGAAATGTTCACATTGAGCGGGGGAACATGGTCTCATTGTTCCATTTCCATTGTGTTTTATTTTTCAATTTTGAAAGCAGTATTTCCTACATGATTCCCTTTTGTAGTGACATTGTATAATATTGATCAAAAAGTATTGTAGCAATCATGATGTAAAGGTTTTTGGTAAACCTGTAAAAACCAATTGTGTAAGGTTTTTGGTAATCTTGCAAAACCAAGTGTGAAAGGTTATTGGTACACCTGAAAAACCAATTTGGTAAGGTTGTTGGTAGAAGCCGGAGAAAACCATCAGTGGAAGAAATGTGCGTTGGCACATGTTCGAGTTTTCTGCAAGCCCAATGCTGCACATTTGCGGAGTTGATCATGAGCACACAGAGGTGGCAGGCTAGAATCAGTGAACGAGATATGTTGTACCATGTAAACATTAAGGGGGGGAATGTTAGGAAATTAATATTAATGTTTACTATGATTAAGAATTAATAAGTGATTTGTAATAACAAATCATGTATATATTTTGTTAGTATATAAGTTGTTATTAACAACTTATATTTATGGATATATTATTTGGTGATATATTGTTACAACAATATATCACGAATAGATTATTGTTTTAGGAGAAGTTGCAGGAGATATTTGAGGAATTGTAGTTCCTCATATTTAGGAGCAATCTCTCCAATACATATGCATTGTATGTAAAATGTAATGTATCTGGAATGAATTGAAAGATACATTATTATTCCGTGAATAATATTAGAGAAGTTTATTGTGTTGAATAGAAGAGATATTGATTTGTGTATAATTTGTTGCTGTACATTTCTGTAAATCTGATCCAGGTCTATCAATACACTACACTTGCTAAATAAAAATGCTCAAAACAAGAAGCATCACAATACAGAAGGTATAGAAAGTGGAGCAAGAGGCCGAATGGTGGAGGAGCCACACCTGTAGAGTCCTCTCAATGAATGCCTATGTCATCTCCACGAGTGATCAGATATCCACCCCAAATCAACACCGATGGATGAAGAAGATGCCTGCATATGACTTGGTGTAAAATGCACAATGGGTGCATGCTAAAGAACATCAGAAAGTGTGTCAGGTTGATCATGTCTGACAGCTGAAATCTCAGGTTTCTCAAGCCTGATTGAAGGTGTAAAAATCATGTGTTTCTCATGATCCTCAGAAATAGTCAAGCAAAAAAAAAGGAGCTCTGTCAATGTGTGATCCCAATGAAGTATCTGCTCGAAAACCAATGTCATGATGAGAATTCCACTTAGCATGTGGAATAGAGGAAACAATACCCTATGAATGTCTGCCAATGACTCCACTAGTGAGACCCATAGAACAGAACATGTGAGAACTGAATGCAGTGGTATTCTTCTTAAAAAAGCCATGTAGCTGAGCAGAAGTAGGATACACAACATGTGGTACTGTAATAGGCACAAATGTGGAAGATCATGCAGTAACAAGCTTCATAGGTATATGAGCATTAATAGCAGGAAAAGCTCAAAGACTGGCATATCAATGTCAGTGGGTTCAGGAGCAATAGTTGCAAGTGGACTAGGAGCATGGATATGGCTATCCATAATATGATGGTGATGTTGTAGGCTAGCAAGTTTGTTTTGCAGGGAGTGTATTATTGTATCCTTATCGTGAATGAGTGATTGTAGAAGAGAATTTCACTTCTTAAGTGATCTATTTTCTTCCACAAATTTTACAATATCCTCTTGAATTCCACATACTTCAAAGAAAAACATATCATTCTCAGAATCCATGATAGGTACAAACTGTAACTCCCAAAAATTTAGGATGTCGGCCTCAGCCAAAATTGCATCCATAATTGAGTACAATACTCCTCCATATTTGGTACTTTATAATTATAATGAAATTCTCAAAATAAATATTTCCAATGGAAAGAGCACAAAAAAAAAGCACTTTTTCAAAAAACGGCACTCAAAACTGAGTTACCGATCAAAAGTTACAAGCTTTTTATTTTCTCTGTTATTTATTTTAGTTGCCACTAAAACAAAATAAATTGGTGTTTCTTTCACCACACAAATAAAAATTAAAGGGGCTGAAGTTAAGCACCTACTAGTAGGAATCACAAGTTTTAAGCCCTCATATGACCTTACCATATGACCAAGGGCTAAGGATTTTAATGGGTGCTGTATTTTCTCAAAATAGTAAAAAACGTGCACAGCATCCGTGGACCCCTGCCAAAAGAGGAAAGATCCGAAAACCTTCCTGTGCACAAACTGAGACAAATATGCCACAACAAAAAATTGCTCTATACTGATCTCGAAAAAAACAACAAACCCAAAAATAATCCCGTGATTTCTTTTCTTATGGGTGCAAATCCCGAGCTGATCCAATGTGCTTCTAGATGGATGTCAACAGCAATCTCCAGCTCTGATACCATGAAAGGAACGATAACCAAATCGTACTAAGCCAAGAACACAGATGTTAATTAAACACCATGATCAATAAGATGAAAGTAATTTGCTAGAATAACTTTACATAAACCTTTGCAAACAAATGAGAAGTAATATCATATATTATTATGGAACTCAATCTTGATCTTCATGGTTGTCCTTAGGCTGATTTCTAATATTTTAAGCATAAGACTCATCAATCTTTACATTTGTGTTCTCAACCACCTTTTATACCATCTATAGGTAGCACTAACTGATGAATATCCAATAAATATTCCCTCATCACACTTGGAGTCAAATTTTCCTAAGTTTTCTTCATCCCTCTTGCTATAAGACTCTTATGTGATTCACATTGGCTAACCTTCCTCTCTAAAGCTCATAAGGTGTCTTATCATTTTTCACTCTCAATTGAGCTCTGTTTAGAACATAGACAGATGTATAGACTTCCTCTCTCTAATAACCATCAGGAAGTATTGATTCATTCAACATAATTATGGACTTTTCTTGCGTAGTCCTTTTCTTTATTTCAACAACCCCATTTTTTTTAGGTGTCCTAGCGGTTGGGAATTTTCTTTGAATCCCATGTTCTTCAAAATATTCATCCAATTCATTTGACAAAAATTCTCCACCCCTATATAATCTCAAATGTTTGATTTTGGTGTTTTTCTCATTCTCCACGATTTTTAAGGTTTTGAATCTATTCAAGGCTTCTGATTTGTGCTTCAAACAAGCTACCATGTCATCCTAGTGAAGTCATATATTAGAAGTATGAAATACACATTTCCTTGTATGATTTTAGTCCATATTGGCTCATAAATATTTTTATGAATTAGCTCCAAAGGTTTAGTGCTAGAATAGTCCTTGGACTTGAATGATCTTCTTGTTTGTTTACCATGTAAACAAGCTTTGTAAAGAGTGTTTATTGGTTTTACAATTTTTTGCATGTTTCTAACACCATCTTTAGCACTTATTTTCACAATATTTTCAAATCTTAGATGTCCCAATCTCATGTGCCACAACCAGCTATCATCAATTTTACTTGTAAATTATTTTTCTTTGTTTATTTCTATGAGCATAAACATATTATTCTTGGCCCTTTTGGCTCTTTCTACTTTCTTTCTTGATTTACCATCAACAATTTTACACCCTTTATCATGAAATATTATATTGTAACCTCGTTTACACATTTGAATCACACTTAAAATATTGTGTTGGAGACCTTCAACATATAGGATTTTTTCTTGTGATTGTTTTATCATTATCAAGACTTAGAGTTCCTTTTCCCACAATGCTTGTTGAATTATTGTCACCAAACCTAACAAATCCCAATGCATTGTCTAATAAAGAGATGAAATTACTTTTATATCTTGTCATATGACTAGAGCAACCACTATCTAAGTACCAAATCATTCCTTCATCTTGTACATGAAAATCAGTTTGTGATATCAAACCAGATTCTTTCCTTTTGTTGGATTCTTCCTTCACAATGTACATCCATTTTTTTTGTTTAGATGGTTATTGATTACACATCATAGTTATATGACCATCCTTGCGGTATTTTTAGTGAACAACATTATGATTTATTCTTGTTATTTATGAATTGTAGTTTCTTCCATTTTCCCTAGCATTTATTCTCCATTTAGCAACTTTGTTTCCAAACATGTTACATGAAAATAAATAACCATAGAAAGAGTGTCAGTACCTCATGGCATAGGTGATTCTAGGAGCATTTTTATTCCTCTTGGAAGATTTTTGACTTCACAAAATTAATAAACATGGAAATTTTGATATTTTAAAAAAATATTATTTTGTGTGATTTAACTCCCTTGTCATGATTGCCTCGTCTTTGGGATCGTTCTGGTCTTCGTTTCATTCATTTCTGACGAGAACTCCTCCTGCTAGGTTATAAACTGCATTAAAATTAATTAATTAATATTTAATTAATTTATTATCCTTTATTTGATAAAATTGATTTTTATTAACTTTTGGGTTTTTAATTAAATAAATATTAATTAAAATTCATTCGAAATTTTTTTATTTAATTGCCGAGGGGAAAGTAAGCTTCTGCTTCCAATTGTCAAGGATGCCAAATTGGCTTCCCATACCCGGATTTCCCCTTTCCTGGAAAATTCATTTTATTTCCCTGCTTGCGAGATTTCTTCCACTGATTTCCAATTCAATCGATTGGCAAATGGGAAAAAAATCTCCCGATTTCCCACATGGGGAAATAAAATGGGGATTTCCATCCCACCTTGCCATTTCCGCTAGCAAATGGTTGTTTATTTCCCACTTTCCCCTAGAAATTAATGCCACTACCTGGGAAATATGGAATTGGTTATTCCAACGGAAATAAGAAATGGTTACAGAAGCTTCTTTAACTATTTATCCATAAAACTCATTGGAAAAAGTCATGCAAAGAATATTTAAACCTTTCAATATTTCTAACTTCTTATTTCCTCTGAAGAAGCGTTCCCAAGGAAATAGTTGGAGGAATTTTTGTTCTATTTAATTAATTCATTCATTCACTTTTTATTCACTTTGTCAAAACATTGGAAGAAGAAAATAAGCATAAGACAAATGGTCCAAGAATCCATGCATTGGTTTAATACTAAAACAAGTAAACATTTTTAATGCAAGATAGTCCAAATTTCCAGCATTGCCAAAGAAAAAAATCATGCATTCAAACGTTAAACAAGAAAGCAAGTTTCCATGTAGAATTTTGAGAAGAATGCCACTCGTTGTAGAGACAAGGAGAGGGAATAGACCTCCAAGCAGAGGGTAAGAAAATAGCAACACAGTCCAAGATTCAACACTCCACGCATTGAGGGAAAATAGTCCAAAACTAGGCCAAGAGAATATCCAGTTTCAATGCAGCAGGGAGAGGAAGGAAAAAATAGGTGAGTAAAGAAATAAATAGCAAGTTTAAACAAGCAAATAAGATCCCGCGCATTTGTGAAAGAAAATAAAATAAGCATGAGAAAAATAGTCTAAAGGAAGCCTAAAGCAATTCTAACGCATTCATCAAAGGTAAAAAGACAAAGAAAGATAAATAAAGCTCAAGTTCCCATGCCCAAGGAAGGAATCCACACATTCATTAAAGGAAATAAGCACAAGGAAAACATTCCAAAATGCAGTCAAAGGAACAACAATTTTAAACGCCTAGGAGGGAAATCAGACAAAAAAAATAGTTGAAGATTCCACACATTCATTAAGGCAGAAAACCATCTCCAGCATAAAAAAAAAGTCCAAGGAAAATCATCACGCATTCCTATGCAAGCATAAAAAAATTCCTCCAACGCACTAGCCAAAAAAGCACAAGTTCCTCCATGCATTGGTTGAAGAGAGAAAGAAAGCTACAGGCAATTTCATTTGCAAGCTCCATGGCATGAAATCAAAAATAGTTATCACACACGTTTGTCTAAAACCAGAAATGTTGCCCACCCATGCATTGATCAGAAGTCTGCAAGGAAGGAGGAAAGCCCAAAGTACGCATTCATTAAAAAGACAATTTTCAGGCAATAGAGAAGTTACGCGCAAGAGCTCAGGTGAATAATAAAAAAATAAATTAAATTGATCCATGTGGAATATTAAAATCGAGAGATTTTAATAAATAAATAAATATCATCATTGTCGCCAGAATCAAAATTCGAGCCTAGTCTCAGTGTGATGTATTGACATATTTTTAAAAAAATAAATAAATTTGTAACTCGGGACCGATTATTATTATTATTTTATTATAATAATAATAATAATAATAATATTAAAATGAGTCAAATTTTTCTTGCATTGACAGGGTTTCAGAGACTGAGACACATCCCCGTTTGCATTGTTTTACGTGCCTGAGTCATTTTTCTGTAAAATTCATAATGGCCGAAAAATCTAATAAATCTACAGGAAGATCGAGGAAGCCAGTGGAGAAATCGAATAAGTCCGTGCTCAAGTATGAATTCCAAGGAATCATTCCTCCCAGTTCCATCAAGTCAACATATGACAATATCACCGATACAAATCTGGGTCACATCAATGTGCAACAATTCTGTGATCGGGTGAAAGTTGAAGGCAAAACCATATTCTCGGATAGGCTTTACCATAGTGGTCTACCCCAAGCAGTGGCATTTCCAGTCTCAGTGCAATGCCTGGAGTTGGTTATCACTTGCACGGAGCATTATGATCCTGAGAGATGAGGAATTTTTAAAGATAATCGCGAGCCTTTCCTCTTAATCACACTAGAGCACATTGAGGAGTTTCTCAGCATACCTGACTATCCTAAGAATGTGGATATCACTCGAAAGTCAACACAAGAATTTTGGGATGAAGAACCCCTCAGGTGGAGCAAGATGGTTAATAACAACTGGTTAGTGACCAAGAGGCCTCGAGTTGACCGGCTTCCTAAAGAACTGTACCACATTGAGTTTGTGGAAGAAATTGGGGACATGATTACTCTCTTGAGTCGAGTCTTCGGTTTACCCTCTGCCAGGATTTTCCACCCATGGATGTATCAGTTTATCTGTATCATCCTTTCCAAGAGAGAGTTTGTGGATTGGGCCACCATCATTAGTGATACCCTTCACAAACAATTGATCGAAGTGAAGATGACTGGATGTTTCTACATGACATCATACCTGACTTATGCAGTGGCTAGAAGAAATCTATTTTTGGGACTCAAAACGAGAGGAGTCATGGGTCCATCAAATAATGTCTTCCATTATTATCTGCAACTAAGTTTCAAAAATAGCTCTCATCATTTCAGAAGAGTTAACGATGCATTCACCTTCCGCGTGATTCGAAACCTGAATCAGAATACAGAGGAAATATTTTCTAAAGAGGCCATGGATGTCATTTCCCAATGGGGAACATGGTTTATTCAATTTTCATCCTTTTCCTACATTCGCGTAAGTGGATTTGTAGGTACTCCATGGAAGCTTCCTAAGTACGTCAGTGACAAGTGGGCATTAATGGAGCTTGTGCAACAACTATTCCAAGTTCATTGTCTTCTCAGTGAAAAGCATCATTCAGGAATTCATTTCCCAATCCAAATTGGGGAATACCAATGTCCAAATCTCTTCAGTGCACAACTCATGGAGAAATAGTTTTCCCTCATCACTATTCATCCATATGTGAAGAGATCCAGTTTGATATCAATGGATATATGTGCAGAATATTCTTGGAACAAAGTATCAACATAACCCTACCATGGAATATTTCTGGGTTTCTTGTTTAGACAAGCATGAAGTGAGAAGACGAGAGTTTTCTCACCTAACCCTTGCTCAGATCAAGGCCTTTCACATCAAAAACCCTCTAGATTCATTTGTAGATGATGATGAAGATGTTATTGATCCTTCATATGATGTAGTTGCTTTTACCCCATTGCCACGAATTGATTGGACCAAAAGAGATGAATTTTCTCTTGATAGCAAGAATCAACCGATTCTCGAAAGAAGCATATCTTGGTATGAAAGAGAACTTGCAAAGTTACAATCAATTCAAGATCATACCTCAGGATTACAAAAATTCCAACTCGAGGAGGTCTCTAGTCAACCAAAGCTTCTTCTCAATCAACCTCTGTGCCATCTAGTCATACGCAACAAGCAAGAAAGGAGTGGTTGCCAAAATCCACTTCACCAAAGAATGTGTCACGAGGTGAAAAATCTAAGGGTCCTAGCCCCAGTGAAGGAAGAGAGCATGTATCAGGATTTTCCACTTCAAGTAGAGATTCTTCTACTCACATTGTTGATAGTTCTCAGAAGCTCATGACAAACAATCCTCAGCCATGCCTTGCACAAGAGTCCACTCAGGTGCAGGTAGTCCAAATATCGAATGCTTCGGAACCTACAGTTCATGAAGAGATTTCCCAAAATCTCCCAAATGATCAAGAGGTAGATATCAAGGTTATTTCTCCTGAAATTGATGTCATGGAAAGGATTCTTGTAGAATCTAATGATGTAGAGAACAATGAGAATGTTGCTTCGGGCTCCAGGCTTCTGTATGCAAAAGTAGTGAATGATACTCCTTTCTGGGTTAATTGTGAAATCAAGAAAAGGAAGAGGGTTGTCAAGGCAATTGACATTGACTTTGATGCCCTTTTCAAACTTTCAAATGACATCATTCCCAAGAAGCCTAAAGTGCTCTCCTGAATAATGGTGGATGATGACGGAAACAAATTTGTGGATCTTGCCATCCCACAAGTTGACAAGGAGTGTGATGCCATGACATCTGTTGATTATGAAGTTTCCAGACTTGGACTTGGGAAGTCCACATTGGAAAGTGACATGGTGATGGCCCGAGATTCAATTGATATCGTGCTAAAGAGACTTGAGAAATATAAGTCTCAGAACTCTCAGCTCAAGGCTGAAAAGAATCAATTGGTGGAATATGTTCAACATCTGATAAATCCCATATCATCCACTTTCCCAGTACCGATGCATAGTGGCTTCCCCTGATGAAGAAACTCTCAATTTATCAAAAGAAATAAACACATTGGGCCATGTCACTAAAACTTGGCTTTCAGAGATTCTCGTTTTAGGCCAAGAGATGATCAAAACAACTATTAAGCTCCATGAAGATATCAGTGCATATCTTGATCCAATTCTTTCTTTCAAGGAAACTTTTGTTTCTAACATATCAAATTTGGATGAGATATTTCCTAGTCTACAGGAGATGACAAGTATGGAGTCCTCAACTTTAGCCATTGAAGGAATTCTTGAATTTGAATGTCGAGGGACACATTTTCTTTGGTGTCTACATCTCAAATCAAGAAAGACACTTCTCGAGGATTCTATGATCCATTATGAGAGTGTATGCAATGAAGCCTTCACTTCACTCACCTTGATTCAAGAATTCATAGCTGAGATCCCTTGTGATCTTGTAAATGAGAAAAATCAAAGGTATTCATCAGAACATGTGGAAGAGCAATTTTCACAATTGTTTAAGGACATGTATACTCCCACCATCAATTTCTCTTCAGCTTCAATGGAATGTTGCATCAAATTAAAGAACTTGTTTGAGAATGCTCAATCAAAGATGGTCAATCTGAATGATATGCCAGGTAGGATCTTGGAATTGCAGGTATTTTGTGAGGCTATTCTTTGACCAAATGAACCTCCTAGAAGAAGAAAAGATGTTTGAAACATTGGGAAGGTTCAGATCCTTTCAATTGGTGAAAGTGATGGATCCTAATTTCACCGATGGGACAAGGAGATAGTTTTCTTGGTATCTAACGAAGTGGGAGAGTCCATTTCTCATACGTTTGAGATAGGCATACCCCATTTCAATGGATAAGGCATTGGTTATTTTCATATGTTTTAAAAGTGGAATTTTAAAAAAGGGATGTTGTTATTGAGCTTACTTTTTGAAAACTATGGATAACTTAAGTGGTTTCTATTTTTAGTTGTTTTTAATAAAGTTGGTTGAAAAATTCAAAGTCACTTAAGTGCCCTATTTAATGTTCATGTAAAACCCTAACTACTTTGTAACCAACTTTTGGGTTATAAAAGGAAGTCAGGGGCTCATTTGTAAGGGTGACTTTGAGAGAGGAGAAGAAAATACTTTTGTATGCAAGCTTTATTTCAAAGAAAGAAACTTTGTGTTCTTTTGAGAAGACATTTTGGAGTTAATGAAATATGAACTTTGTGTCCCATTCATTATCTCTTTTAGCATTTGATGTTCTTATGTTCATTAGATGTTAGTGTTTAAATCTTGCATGCAAATATTGTCTTTGATCTTATTGTCAACGCTATTAATCTGTTGTTCTTGTTCACAGTGATCAAGCTCTGATTATCTACTTGCTCATGTGTGTTCCCTTTTACTTCATTCTTGTTTAGCTGAACTGCAAACTCTGTTTTATTTGTGTTAGTTATTTATTGTTCTTCTCCATGCAATATTAGGCTCTACTTTTACCTAACTCTTGCATGTTCCTTCCATTCCATTCCATTCCTTTCCTTCATTCCATTCCATCTCCCTCATTCACTTTTCTTTCCATCGATGTTCCAAAACACCCCCCACATACAATTTTGAATGTACATGTGTAAATATAGTTTTGGTTTTCAATAAAGGCAACCTCATCTGCATTGAGGAGGGACTTTGTTCCCACATTGTTTCATGTCATTTACATGTGTGCAAATCCATATTCTAATAGTATCCCTTGCGGGAATACTTTAGGTATATGGCAGACGGTGGGCTTTTGAGCTCTTCTCCGGAATAGCTTCTCATGACGCCTACTATCAGTTTTCTAGTGGGCTTTGTTAACCAATTCAGGCTGATTTGAGAATCTTCCATCAGTACTGTTAGCCATAATGTGAGCTACCATCCTCACTTTGAATCCCTAGGATTCAATGATCCTTTGAGCTAACATAAGGCATGAAAACTCCATTTATCTCCAAGTCTTCCTTTTGACCAATTTATCATTTTTGTCAGGGATATATGAATTTTTTCTTCATAATATTTTAGGGTGCATCTCAACTTTTGGTTCTTTCTTCTACTGATAATTGTAACTCTTCAAGAGAACATACAAGTTTAATTATAGGTTCACACTTGCCTCTTCTTTATATAAATATTCATAATCAAAATTATTCTTTCCTTTGGTGCTAAATTTCCTGAGGGATATCCAAAGCCATGAAAAAGATTTCAGAATGAGTTCCATTATATTCACTTTTTGAAGTATGCTTGAGTCACTTGATTTAGATTCACTTGACTTCAGTTTTGAGAAGAATTTTCTCTTGTTATTAAAAACCTTCTTCTTACCATCTTTCTTCCTACAATTCATCTTTTTCTTGTTATGTTTATGAACCTCTTCACCATGTTTAGACTAAGTTTCCTTGGTATTTTTTGGGCATTTAGAAGCAAAATGGCCTACTTGTCCACAATAAAAGCACTTGAATGGGAGTTTACCATTATAATTTTGAGTCTCTTCTTATCCTTCTATTGCTTCAATCTTACCATCATATTCTTCATAATCAACTACATTCCAGAGGGATCTCTAAATCCATAAACAAGATTTTAGAATGATTTCCATTATCTTCATGTTCTGAACTACTTGAATGAAATTGATTGTAGATTCACTCAAACTTCTCCTTTGTGTAGAAGTTTTCTCTTATTCTTGAAAAACTTCTTCTTACCATATTTCTTCATGTAATTCATCTTTTTCTTGTTATGTTTATGAACCTCTTCACCATGTTCAAACTGAGTTTCCTTGTTCTTGTTTGAGAATTTAGCGGCAAAATGGCCAACAACTTGTCAACAATCAAGGCACTTGAATGGGAGTTTACCTTTTTATTTACTTAAGCCTTTTCTTAGCCTTCTCACAAAATTGCTTCAATCTTCTCATCATCTTCTTCATCCTCTAGATCTGATTGCTTGGATTGAGTTTCTTTGTTGTCTTTGAATGCAACTTATTTCTTAGTAGATTTACTCCATATGTCCTCATCTCATATGTTGATAGGATTCTTTGCAGTTCATACAATGTCAATGTTTTCATGTATTTTTCTTTCTCAACAACTGAAACCTTTGCATCATACTTATGAGTTAGGGATCTTAGGAATTTTTTTACTATGATAGACTCTTATTGCTTCTCACCTAGGCCTATGATAATATTGAATCACTTCATCCACTCTTTGCATGTAAGATGCAATATTCTCATCCTCTTTCATCTTTAGGATCTCAAATTGAGCTCTATAGGTATATAATTTGGCAAGCTTGACCTTTTCATATCCTTCATAAATTCTTTGAAGCTTAGTACAAATAGCTTTGGCTATGGTACAATACATTACCTTTAAAAATTTAGTTTCATTTATCCCACATAGGATGGTATTCATGGCCTTTGAATTGTTTTTATATGTTTCCTTGTCTATTGTGGAAATAATTGGTGTGTTTGGAGGAGTGTAACCTTTGTCTAAAGTTTCCCATATGTCAAAACTAAGTGACATAAGATAGGTTTTCATCCTTACACTCCATAAGGCATAATTTGTTTCATTGAAGAGAGGAGATATTGACATTGATAATCCAATTTCAATGCTTGATTTGTCGCCATGATTTTTGTGAAGAGAGGATCTCCTTGAAGATTTTAAGCTTCCACCAGAAGGACCTGTTCAGATACTAATTTTTGGAAATCACAAACACTGAGAGAGGGGGTGAATTAGTGTCAATCAAAACTTTAGAGCATTTCAATTTCAAATTTTCTTGATTATGAGAAATGGATGTAACATAAACATTTGATCAAGCACATGTAAAGAATGTAATAACTCACAACACAAAATTTATAGTGGGAAACCCATAAAGGGAGAAAACCCACTTTGAAACCAAAGATTTATTAGGAACACTAATTCTAAAGCATATAATGATCTTGGTTTTGTTGAGCACCCACTCAAACTATGGAGCACCCACTTCAAAATCTTCAAACACCCACTTGAATAAAGCTAAGCACCCACTCAACTAGTTTAGCAAGTTGCAACTTGTAAGGAGCACCCACCCCCTATGATCTAAGAACCCACTTAGATAGATACTACAAAAATTTGATCATATAGTTCCTATGTTGCTAATACAACTAGATTATGATTACTTTTCTCTTGCTCTCTTCATTCACTCTTTAGAGCTCAACTTTTCATCACTCTCAATTAACTCTTTTTCACTTACTCTTCAAGCATTCATTATATCTCATTTTCTTCTTCTCTCTAGAGCTATGTCATCAAACTCTTAACACTTTCAATCAATATATCTTCATTTTAAAACACTGATTCTTTCTTTAAAATAACCCCTTGATTAAATGCACCCTTGCTCTATTTTTCAACAAAAAAATCATGCTTGAAAATTTGACTTAAATAGACAAGCATAAATCCTTTTATGATTTATGATTTTTCTAAGTGCATAGTTTAAATTCTTTTCACATGTTCTGGTGATTTTTCCTAGTGACAAGACTGTTTCCTAAAATTGGCTTTAGTTTCACTATCTAACAATTATAATATTTCCTTCCAAAATTGTCTTTAGTTACACTTCCATGTTTTTCTCAATGTTTAGATGAAGACATTTACAATTTTCCATTCTGACATTCTATTACTGACTGTTCTTAACATACTTTCCTGCCGCTTGAGAGAAAATATCATGTTAGACAAGTTTTTCTCCTTCATTTTGATACGAAACAACCTCATTCCTTTTGTAACACTTTCAAAATCCTGCAGAAAGAGATATGTTCAAGAATTTAGGCAATTTTATTTGTGCAATCATGAGATTCGATCAATTTTCCATTTGACAGTCACCACAATGGTCATCGGTGAGCTTGTCATACATCAAAATTATTGAATATTTTTCAGCCTTACTTGTCATCATCTGACTAATTAAGAAGATTTCCAACCATTTGTGTAATTATCTATGTCACTTTCTCCACATGTCACCTTGTGCTAATGTTGCAGACCCAATAGTCTATTAATCTTGGTTCATTCCAAGGTTGTTCATGTCTGTCTAGAGTCATATCCTAAAAATATGCCAAAATACTACCATGTGTCCACATTTGGCCATCAGATCATCACCAAGTGGAACCCTCTACTTAGTCCATCTATTTCCGTCTTTAGATGATGTATATTCTATCTCTGAATGTGTACCATTTGTGAAATTTTATCCATAGTGATAAAGCTCCACATACTTTGCATTTGTCAAACTTTTTGAATATGAAGCTTAAACCAATAAACTGACTCCATGTACTCCTTAGGTGACAGTATTTGAGAATTCTTCATCCAATATAACAACTCCATGTATCTTTATGTGGTTTTAGGCTTGTCAGTGTAAAGCTTGATCCAATAAAACAACTCCACATGCCTTTCATAGTATGAGATCTTTGAAATTAGAGCTTTATTTAATAGGAACAATCCACGTACCTTGTGATGTCCAATATTCTCCAAACTCCACTGGCCACTATGACACATAATATAATAGGGAAGCTCCATGTACCTTCATGATATGAGGATTATCAAAATTTGAACCTTGAACCAATCAGATAGCTCTAAGTACCTTTGTGGTTTCAGACTTGTCAGATTGTCAAACCTTGAACTATGTGTCAAGAGAATCCACTTAGATTTTTATTTTTCAACTACTGGATGAACTTGAAGATTTATATTTAATCCAATTTTATCCATCCCATGTGTCTGTTCGAGGATTCATGAGTTGACTTAAGCTGACCTATCTTTAATCTGCCTCGTCATGTGTATCAACCATCTTCTGCTATGTGTCATATCCTTCTGCTCCCATGTGTCTTATCAATAATTGGCCACATGACTCTATTTTTGACTGTGTTTGATTGTCATGACTTGTAAATATTTGGATGACCATAAATTTCTCCACAGAGCTTCAAATGGCTCAAAATTGGGCTTGTTCGAAAGATCTCACTAAGTTCTACAATATGCCTACCTTCACTGTGACCAAAAAATATTGTATGATTAGAAATAAGATTTTAAAATATTCAATGTATGTTAATTTACCTATTCAACCTTGTGTACATCAAGATACATCTTTGTTAACTATGCATCTTGTCTTAACCTTTAAACTATGCTTTAAATGATCTCTTTAGTGCAGCTACACACAAATTACTTCAAACTAGAAACAAAGGAATCATAATCATCTTTATACGCTTTGATATTCATATGCATGTCTGTAGATCATCATTCTTATCACTCATAGTCACTGAATCCTTCAGATTTTATCTCAATTTCATAGTAATAGCAAGAATTTTGTTGTTTCACTAAGACATACCACTAAGAGACTATCTTCGTTGCTTTGAGTACATTTCCTTGAGGACCTTTAGTAGTTGTAACATGCTTCACAAACCTTATATACATGTACACATGTCTAATATAATACTTACGAACCTTTTTAAAGGACACTACCAATCAACTTTTATGTCCCTTATAGATATTTACTTCACTATTCACACTTGTTTCCATCAATGCCACTTGACATCAATGACAACACCCATGACCAGGGTCCAACATTATCATGAAATACTACACAATAACACAACATATAAGTGGCAAACCCTAAAGGGGAATAAAACCCACTGAAACTATGCTTAAATTACACAAAGTAAATAAGTTTAGTGAAGCATAAACTTCACAAGGAGCACCATCCCCTATTTTATTAGAGAGCCAACCCTACAAAGAGCACCAACCCCTAGTTTAGTGGAGCACCAACTCCACAAGGAGGATACAACCCCCAAAGGTAATCAAGCACCATCTCAAAAAAAATTAATGAAGATATCTGAAGTATTGTTACTGCCAAAACTGGTGGAGATCACTAATTCATCTCCCACACCTTTAAACATTCTTCAAACCCTCCTTCTAACTTGCTCAATCTTGATCTTTCATGGACTGATTTGATCAAAAACCCTTGCACCAAATATCTCTAACACTCTTCATACTTTCACACTATATCTCATATTTTTCTTGATTCCCTTAACACTCTTGCACTCTCTCACCTAGCTCATATTTTTCCCTCTCTTTCAACTAGTTCAAAAATGAACCAAAACATGCACTTTATATGAGACTCAACTCAAAAAATAACATAGGTCAGTCCTAACCCAAGTAGGATTGACCATTAAAATATAAAAATATAACATTACACTCATAAAAATTCATAAAATGGACCCATGTAGGTCGGCCATGCACCAAGACAACTAAACAAGCCCAAAATCCCTAAAACCCCATCACCAAGCTCATCAAAGACCTCCAAACACATCACCATGATTATTCCAACCTCTAAATGCCTCAAACATTTAAAATACATCATAACAACATCATCCATTCTCACACTAAGCTTTGCACCAATAATTTTCCTCATAAAACCACTAAGTAGGACTAGTTCTTACTCAAAACAAGAATTCTAGGAACCAGTCTTCACCTATGAAGCTCAAATATCACACAAGAACACCTCAACTATTCCATGTAACCACTAATTGGAAATCCATTGAAATTTATAACACATCCAATTCTTTCTATACCTCATGAAATATCCAACAAAGAAAACCACACCTCTTTTCCTCTTTAACAAACTGAACTGCCCAGAAAGTAGTTTTGGAAACTCAACTGGTTTACACCCTTTCTGTCACTTTCAAGACCTCTAAATTCATTCAATAGGAAAAAATTCATCCCTATTCACTCTCCAATTGATATACAATCATCAGATAATCCAAAATCATATGGTCTTCTACATCAATCTTCTAGCCAAAGCAGTCTTGTCCTGAACCAATCAAACTAGGTCAACTTGTGACCTTAACTATGGCATCTTAGTACACTTTCAGAGCTTCACATAAACATGAAACATGTCACATTGTATGTTTAAGACACCTCCAAATCAATGATACTCTTTCACATTCCCACAAGTGCTTAAGCACTTCTATTTTCCAACACTGCTAAAGTACCCTTTTAGGCCCAAAAACCAGTCTTCAAAGATAAGGAAAACTTTGCACTCTAGTACCTAAACCATGACCTAAAAATATCATGTAAATGTATTAAAACTCCCAATATTTCATAAATGGTGATTTAGTCAATAGGTTCAATGGAAAACTTTTCCACAAACTGAAAATCTCAAGAAACAATCCTTTTTGAGTGGGGCCCACATACTATCACAAGCTCTAAAATACCTCATTGGAAATATGGAGGAGTCCTATACAACCTCTAAATCATAGCATATTAAAAAAAACCAATCCATTATGGGGATCATATAAACAATATTTTTCTCCATCACTCTCAACCTAGGGTTTCAAACTCATAACCTTCTTACCTTCTTAACGATCGTTCATAAAGTTTGGGCTCTCATTTAACCTCATTCCAACTCTAAATCTTCTTAACTCCATGATGTAACATCCCTAAAAGTATCAGGATTCCCATGTAAATTTACACATGCCAACCATGAGCATTTCTCTCACTTTGAGCTGGAAAAACATGCTTTCTTAAGAACCCTATTTTGGTCTAAACTCATAACTTGCAAAATATTCATCATGGAAACCTAAAATTTTTCCCACAGCACCATGAAACACCCTTACTAACATCTCCAATCATCATCTTATCCATAAATATATTTCATATTCACTCACCACCTAGGACTTGCATGATTAGGCCTTAGGGTTTTACATGTTCTAGGCCATAACAAAGTGAGCTAACACTACAACCATTTCATACTAAAAATTATGTGACTTACATTCCTGATTATCAATGGAAGACATTTTTGTAAGTGATGATAAAACAATATTAAATACCTCCATGAGTGACATCAAGATACTATCATGCCTTATTAGGCCTCCAAACACTAGGATTAGGTCTAGTTTAGACCTAGACCAAGTAGACAAACCTCATGAATCTGATTCCAAGCTCTCGAAAAAGGACCTAACACACTTGAGAAAACATTTCTCACACCTAATACATGCTTCCATGAGCTCACATAGATCTACAACTCATGACTCATGCTCCATTTGGCCTCCAAACACCTAGACTAGGTCTAGATGAACACCTCCAACTATGTCCACAACATGTACCTACAATTTGAAGCTCATGTGAGTGTCTCAAAACTCCTATATAATTCTCTCCATGCCTCTACCATGCTCCTCAATCCATCATGAAACTCTATCCACCATGCTCTATCACCTAGGCTAGCTAGGTCACCTGATTAGGCCTACTAGGCCAAGCCATTCTCACTATTTCCACTCAGGTCATCATGTCACACCTTGCTTAACCATGTCATCATCATACAAAACATCTTTTAACACTCCTAGATCATCCTCTTTGTCATTAATGAGCTTTTACATCAATGACAACACTCTAACTCACTCATGCCAACAATCTCCCCTTTGTCATTGATGGAAAACCACCTAGTTCTTCTCCCCCTTTTTACATTAATGAAAAATCATACTTGTAACATGATGGTATTCATCTTCCTTCAACTTATTTGGATCTCTCTTGGTTGGAAACATCAACCAAAGTCATCAGCTAGCATACAACTTGTCTTACCTTCCTTATACTCTATTTTTGTCTTCTTCATAACTTGAGAGCACTGTAGCACTCCTTAGGACAAGAGGCACATAAAACATACACTCATGCCAAAAATCATTTGAGCAGAAATATCATCATATATAAAACCTATTTCTTACCTTATCTTGGCTATAGATACATCACTCAAAACTTATCTCCACCATGTACTAGTTGATAACAACTTTTAGGACTGAGATCCCTAAACCAAATATTTAAAGCAATTTAGACCAAACTTCTACCTTCCATGGAAGCCCATACACAACATGAATCACTTCCTTATAGCTCCCCCTAGGTCATACTTCATCAATTCTAACTGTAAAACAAAAATTATGATCTCTTACCTTGAACTTATGTTCATGAAGATGGATCAACAATCATCACAGCCCTGAAGTAACTTTTAGTTTTTTTATCTTCTTTACATGATTACACTTATTAAGTCATGAATTACTCCCCCTACAAGTATACCTACAAAACATGATCAAATTATCCTACATCAATCCTTCTTAAGCACCTTTGTACTTGTTTAAGGTTAAACAAGCTCCCCATGCCTTAATAGGACCTTCACATACTTGTAGCTCACTATTATAGAGCTTCATACAATACAATACTCTGTAAGTGCATTCATCCAATTTAAAATGCAATATTTCAACCATACAAGTCTTGAATATATACTTATACCTCTTACATTTCTTAAGATAATAGGGCACTTCAAATATCACCCCAACCTTGTGACCATAGAACACCTCATGACCTTCATAACATAGTCAATACACTTGCCTTTTATACTACTGTAACCACTTCAAATAATAGACTCCAATACATACCTTGGCATTTTGAAGCACTACCTTTCAAATCTCCATAAACCATTCTTCTAGATATGTACATATTCTTTCTAACCATTATGGCCTTTTGAACCAACATACCCCTAAGACACACTCAGACTCAAGATCACTACTGACCCTTATTCAACCATATCACAGGATATACAATCATGATCCATATAGAAATCATAACCATTTTGACACAGATTGTAGTCCTTAACATGCTTCAATTCTTTATCTTATTCATAAATGACCTTTTAAAACTCACCTCTAAACTCATTATTGAGTCAATCATTGTATACCTCAATCAACATGCACCATGCTTGATACAACTCTCATATCATCTTTAAATCACAACTTCTTTTTTAACAATCTTGATCAGTGCTTTTACCTTCTATCATCCAATACTCTATGATGCCTAAATAAATTCTGATACCATCAAATCATAACACAATGGATTAGACACTATCATATGACCTAGGTCAACTTCATATTCATACCTAGGAAACTTCACCATTGCACAAATCTACATAACACCATGTTTGATACTAGTCATCATGTTGAATGAATGACAATCTTCCTTTTAACATCTCTATCACCTTGTACCTCACTCATAGCATCATGTTGAAACCATTTCAATTCATGTTGAGTACCTTGAAAATAAGAATAGTAACAGACATTTTTTCCCATCTTAAAATACACTGAACCTATTTTGCAAACTCTGTCAAATTGCTAATTATTTCAACTGAAATCATATCTCAGGAATCTTTTCACATATGTACTCATGCAACAATCCATTCATGACTTCAAGACATGATCTTGTTCTTGAAATCAATCTAACCTTTGTCTTTCAAGGTAATATTTCATCTATTATCAATGATTTCAACTTCCATGATTAGTCTTATGAACTCACTGTAACAGACTAAAGACCAACTAATAAAACCTTTATGGGGAACATACCTTCATACTCATAAAGGAATGACTAGTCTTTTTAATTTCCTTTCATACACAAATGTAATTACTATTATTTCAAACATGGATCATTTTCATAAACCTACAAATATTTATAACTCTTTGAGCAATGAGGTACACAACACCTTAAATCTAGCAACTTGTTCAACTTGATCACATCACCTTGAAATCTTAAAACCTAGTACATACTTCAACACCACATAATGTGACATACCTTGACACCATGAAAACACATACCTTACTTACATACACTCTACTTTAAATAATCAGCTCCCCCTTCTTACAATGCTTCATATGGATGATTATGCCTCTAAGAAGCATATTATAGAGACTCATCTCTTCATGAATCTAGAAGAATGACTTGAAGAGGTCTCAATCCCTTTTAGACACCTAAAACTCACCTCTTTCTCAATTGTCCTTCTGATTATCTACACTTTAATAACTTCAATTTATTTGCATCAGATCAACCCTTGGTCAAACAGATATTGTTCATAGCAAAGGCTCCCAAGACTTGCTTTTCCTCCTTTATTACATCCTAGGACCCTGAAATCTCTTGATTTTCCTTGTAGCCATAATTACATTCTCTAGAAACATGAACAAATTTAATACAACTGAAACACATAACTTCACTTTTTCCCCTTCTATAACCTTCATTACCCTAATTGACTTGAAGGTTCATCTAAATAATCCTAGCAATATGACCTATCTCTTGATAATTGTAAACTATCATATTCTTTTCCTTGTTCACTCCTATTCTAGGTCTCCATGGATGGTCATCTCTTTGAAAAACCTTACACTCCTTTTCCTATGTCCAAAGCCATTAAAGTGAAACAATAACCATTAAAATGATTTCTTCATACCTTGAAGCATTGAGGTTCCTAATTCTCTGTCTTCACGTTTTATTTGGCATATTTCTCCTTTTTTCTTCCTTATTTCTTAGTCCTTCAACATCCTTTCTTGTAAAATATCATTCTTGCATCACCTATTTTCCTTTGAATATCATTCAGTTAAACCCAATTGTATCTTGTCACTTTAGATTTCATTACCCTCAAAGATGTCATCAAGAGTCTTAGATATTTTCTCAAACTTTTGAAATGATTTTTAACTTTTGATAGAATTAGAATATTATGCTTTAAGAATAATCACTTCTTCTTCCTTGGATTTCAATCTTAGTGTCATGGAGCTCATATGTATCTCTATCCTCTTGACTATCTCATCTAACTTCTCTATCATAGCCCAATGTTTTTCCTCTAGGTCATGGATATTTGCCTCATATTCTTTGAATAATAATATGCTTTCATATTTTTTATTCTTTTCAGCATGCTTCAACTCAGTCTGAACACACACTAATTCATTCTCATAGTCATCTTATTCTTCCTCTTCAATTATCTTTGCAAGAATCTATTATGAAGTCACCCAAAAATGTAGAACCACTACTTGTAGATCTCACGTAGCATCACTTGGTCATGAACAACACCTCATCTCTAACATCTTCATGTTCTAATTTAGATTCAGAATCTGAAACACCATAAAAAACTTTCTTCGAGATGAACAAGCCTCTTCCTTTGTGTAAAAATTCTTCTTTCCCTTCTTCTTATAGTCAAACTTCTTGAAATCCTTCTTTCACTTACTATACTTATGATATTTCTTGACATTGTTATGATCCTCATGTGTGTATTTCACTAATGCCTCGAGGTTTTGGTGTAACGGTTTGTTACATTTGGTATCAGAGTGACCACCTAGGTTTGAGTCCTGGCACGGGTAGCTACATCGGCTTTGCAGTGTTCTTCTGAGGCTCGTATAGGGCAGGGTGTGGTCCCACTATACGGGCGCAAATCTAGCCTGAGGTCCAGGCTATGGAAGCATGGTGGGATGTTATGATCCTCATGTGTGGATTTCACTAATGCCTCAAAGTTTTGGTGTAATGGTTCCTTACATTCATGCTATGCCCTTAACCTATTGCTTGTATTAGGATATGAGTAGCCAACTTGTGGCTTACCATATCATTTATACTTTCTCATGCTTAATAGGTCAGCCTGGGTGATGGCCATAACATATGAATAGTATATATAGGGGATTGTAGGTAGTAGTTCATTATGATTTGAGCATTTGATTCTTATTATATGGTTTGAAAGTTGCCCCCTCAAAGTGGTGAAGATATTGTAATTTCATATTGAGATCATTATTCTGAAGTATTGTGTTATTTGGTGTTCTATTGCTGCTCATAATCTGAATTATACTAGTAAGTTCATTACAAGTGGTATCAGAGCTGCGATCTAGGCCAAAATTAGGGAAAAAACTGTAAGTTTTTGTTTCCATAATATATTTCGAACCAAAGTGAATTGGTGGGAGATATTTTTACCAGAGTTGTGAAACATTTCAAGTAAGGTTCCCTGAAAATTTCAGAATTTTTAGATTTATTTTACACAAGTTATTACAAATTTATGGTTTTTCATAAAATCACTCCCTAGGGTGTAAATTATGGAATGTTTTCAAGTTCTTTAGATTTTCGGAAATATTTGAAAAAAAAATAGTAGTAGTATCTTCTCTATGTTTTTTCTTGTTCGGCTGAATTTGTATCGAAACCCTAAACCCTAAGGTTTGATATCATGGCAAGGCCTTCCACAAGAGAAAAAAAGAATCTGGTTACTCTAGCTAAAAACCCAGATAAAGATGGGATAGTGATTGAAGAGATGGATTCAGAAGGGGTAAATACAGATTCCTCAACACTAGGGTTTACTTCAATTGATCATAAGGTGAGCCAACTTGAGTATGAGCTGTGAAATGTACAATCTAAGATGGCCTCTAAAGGAGACATAGCCCAAATCAATCATCAGTTGGATGATATCATGCAACATGTAAAGGATAAATAGTATGGCCCAAATCCATCCCATATCAACCAAGGAGTATCTTCAGTTCAAAATCATGGACAAAATAACCATGTTAGATCACTTTTCCAGCCCAATCAGAATCCAACTTATTCGCAACCATAGAACATGATGCCAAAAGTGGATATACGTAAATTTGATGGTAAAGATCCCCTGAATTGGATAAATCAAATGGAGAACTTATTTGAGCTACATCAGAAACCATCAGGACAAAAGGTAACATTGGCATCCTTGTATCTTGAACCAGACCAATTCGTTTGGTATCGATGGTTATGTGCTCAGAGGTAGAAGAATGGTCTCGGTGTCACTTGGACAGTTTTTACCACGGATTTGCAATTGCACTATAGTTCCAGTGTTTTAGAGAACTACTTTAGTCAATTAGCAAAGTTACGACAAATAGGATCAGTTAAAGATTATGTGCATCAATTCTAGAACCTATCCTTAAGGGTGGAGAATATACCAGAAGAGAATCTGAATGACCTATTTCTTGGGGGTCTTAAGGACCACATCGAGCATGAGGTATGTATGTTTAATCCACTCAAGATTTCTGATTCTATTATCATGGCAAATGTCGAGCAGAGGAAAAATTTATTTGTAGTAGGAGGCCGCCTTTCATTAACACCAAAGACCGTAGTATCTCTTCCCCTTCATTTTCTAGGCCAATTAGATTGACTCCTCAACAAATGGAAGAAAAGAGAGCAAAAGGATTATGTTTTAACTATGATAGCAAATATGGACCGGGACACAAATGTGCTGAGAAGAAGTTGTTCTATATTGACGGAGGTAATGAGGATGATGAGGACAATGAAATTATAGGAGAGGTTGAGGAACCAGTAGAAGAGGAAGTAGAGGATCACCAACCTATAATTTATTTCCATGCATTGTCAGGTATTAGTACTCCTCAAACACTCAAGGTTATTGGCTATCTCAAAAAATAGAAGGTGACAGTGTTGATTGACTCGAGGAGTACTCATAACTTCATAAATAGTAAGTTAGTTGCCCGCCTCAATTGTTTTATTTACCCAACTCCAGAAATGCAAGTTATGATTGTGGATGGTGGGACAGTCAAGTGCATAGGAAAGTGCCATAGTATCAATATTTCCATGGGAGACTACATGTTAGACTCACCTATGTTTGTTATTTCTATGGGAGGGGTAGATATTGTTTTGGGTGTCCAATGGCTCACAACCTTAGGTACTATAGAGATGAATTTCCAAGAATTTTTCATGTGATTTCATTCAGATGGAAGGACAATACAATTAAATGGGATGGTAGCTAAGTCTCCGCAGATTATTAGCTCTCATCAGATGCAAAAGGTTCTTAGAAAAGGAGTAGATGGATTTATAGCAAATTTATTTTCCATAGAAGTACAAAATACAGAGTCTTCAATGCCACCTGATCTTCAAAAGATTGTTGATGCTCACTCATCTATTTTTGATGCAATTCCAAAGGGACTACCACCAGTTAGGGATCATGATCATGCCATTCAGTTGATTCTAGGGAGCCAAACACCTAACATCAGACCATACAGATACCCATATTCCCAGAAAAGTGAGATCGAGAAAATGGTTCAGAAAATGTTGAAGGTAGGTATCATCAAGCCTAGCCAGAGTGCATATTCTTCATAGTGGTCATGGTACAAAAGAAGGATGAAACATGGAGGATGTGTCCAGATTACCAAGAACTCAACAAGTACACCATCAAAGATAAGTTTCCTATTCTAGTAATTGATGATTTACTTGATGAATTGCATGGTGCTATTTATTTCACAAAATTAGATCTTCGTTCGGGGTACCATCAAATTAGAATAAAAGATGAAGATGTTCATAAAACATATTTTAGGACTCATGAGGGCCATTATGAGTTTTTGGTAATTCCTTTTGGTCTTACAAATACACCTTCAACCTTTCAAAGCTTGATGAACACTATTTTCAGGCCATTTTAAAGGAAATTTGTATTAGTTTTCTTTGATGACATATTGATTTACAGTAAGACATGGCAAGAACACTTATAACATGTAAATAAAGTGATGGAAGTTTTGGAGAAACATACTCTCTATGCAAATCTATCTAAATGTTATTTTGGTGTATAAAAGGTAGAGTACTTGGGTCACATTGTATCCCATGAAGGTGTCAAAGTTGATCCTCAAAAGATTAAAACTATGGTGGAATGGCCAAGACCCAAAACTCTAAAAAATCTTCGTGGGTTCCTAGGACTAACAGGGTACTACAAAAGATTTGTGCAGGGATATGGTAGAATAGCAACCCCACTCACTACATTGCTAAAGAAGTATGCCTTCCATTGGACAGACTTAGCCACTAAATCCTTTGAGCAGTTGAAGGAATCCTTGTACAGGACCCCAGTTTTGGCTACTCCCAACTTCTCAAAAACCTTCATTGTTGAATGTGACGCTTCAGGATCAGGATTAGGAGCAGTTATAATGCAAGAAGGAACACAAATTACATTTGAGAATCACCAATTAAAGGAAAAGATCTACTCAAACCTATTTATCAGAAAGAAATGATGGCTATTCTTTATGCAGTCAAGCAATGGAGGCCCTATCTCATGGGTAGACACTTCAAGGTAAATGGAAAAAGTGACATGCGAGCATGGGAATCTACAAGTACCTCTTCCTCGTACCCGACCTCCCGAGGTCGTGTCGAGATAGCTGGTGAATGTTGAATGTGAATGGATACAGACAAGCTAATTGGGTAATCTTATATCCTCAATACGCAATAATGGAATCTGTGAATCTAAGGTGAAGAAGGCCCTCCTAACCTGAATTGGTGTAATGGTTCATTGGATATAATGGCTGTTCGGAGGCTCCAATCAATGTCGAGCTCTGCCGAGATCCTGTTTCTTGGTTGTTGGATACGTGGGAAGTGACCTGTGGGAGCTTCGTATATATCTCCAGACAAGGTCATGAAAATGGTGATGGGCGATTTAGTGGATTTGTAGTTAACTATGGGTGATTTTCTGGTCTAGCCCAGAAAATATTAGATTGATTGGCTTCTATGTTTAATACGGAGAACTGTACTATAATATCTGGCGGGAGTGGTGAGGATCTAAATACCAGCGTTCGTAAGCCGGTGTCAATACTTAACTGATTTGTAGGCCCGTTGGGTTGTGGGACTTGGGGATCACAACCGTGAGTTCATGGTTGTTGTGGACCTGTTATGGTCATGTGAAGAATCAATCCCTTCTTCCAACTATCCAGTAATCGTATGCCTTTTCAGCCTCTATGTTTAGAACTAGAAGTTGTATAATTTTCTCAGAGTACCTAACAGGTGTTCTGGCAACTTGAATGCGTAAGCTAGTATCTATGTCAATGAGGAGGTCTCTCATGTTAGGCTGTGGAACTAAAGGATCACAACCAAATGTTTGTTCTCTTTCGAATCCTTGTATGGTCATTCGGATATTTTATCAAGGCAGTCTATAGTTAGGATGGTTTGACCAAAATGTGTAAGCTTTGTCGTCTTCGATGTTTAATCCTCTTAGTTGTTCACTAATTGCTTGTAAGTTTGTTGTTGCTCGAAAGACCTGTATCCTAAGGTCCTGATCTATATCAGCTAATGTTGTGGGTAGATTTGGTTGAGGCACTATGGGTTCAAATATATATTCTCTAGGCTCTCTAGGTCCTGTGATTGTCATACAAAATGATTCAACTTTTAACTAAAATTAATAAACTGATTACGAAAGAAGTATTTACACTATGCAAGCATTCTTCTATTTTTGTATTTTCAATGACGTATTTCAATGAAATTGAAGAGCAGCTACTCTAGTATATTTATAAAATGGACAACTAATCTAGTAACAGAATAAAAACAAGCAAAGTAGCCTGGTATGGCTATTTGCCTGTGCAGTTGTGATTTTATCCTAAATATCTAAGCAACTAATATATTTTGAATTGAAAGACTCTCGATCCTACCTCAGAAGTGAGGAATGAATCACAGTTTCTTAGAAACTATCAATCCCCACAGCTTCCCTGGTGATATCGAGAGTGAACTTTTGACTGAAATAAAATAATTCACTACTCTATTTGATATGTTGTAACTAGAACTTTGATAGCTCAAACCTGGCATTTACAGAACAGTGGTAAATCCAGTTGTGTGTGATTTCGTCCCCTCAGTGTGATCTCCTCATTCCTTCGTGTCCTCGTGAATCCAAAAAAGTGTGTATATGATAGTATCAACAAAAGATGGTATTCGAACAATGGCAGCTTTGGATATAGACCGAATACAATGCGAGTAGGAGAGGGATAGCGCAAGTGAACAGAGCTTGACTATGCAATTCCTAGCGGGATTTATTGCGGGAATACAACACAAGTGTACCGAGAGTTTTAGAATCTATCCTTGTGACAAAACAAAACCTACAACTTTAATGGATTCTAGTCTAGAAATGAAGCTATTCTATGCTAAACTGATTGTATGGAGCAGCAATGGAACAAGACTGAAACAAGAAGATTGAATGACTTCTAAACAACAAAGGAAAACTAATAAATGATGCAAAACATGAAGCTAGTAGAATTCTAAGCAAGAAATTGAAAGACTGAATAAGAGAATTGAGAAGATGAGGGGCCATTTGCTTGAAAACAAGCTGGCTATTTATAACCAATGCATTTACCAGAGGGTAACTCCCATTTGAACTCTTTTACTATAAACAAAGGAAAAACACTATTACCAGGGAACCAAAAACATTAATGCAAGCCAAAGTGGTTGAAGAAAGCGTGTAAATTTGAAGATTTACATTTGACGTGATCGTCGGAAGAATCTAGAAAATGCATACAGGACCGCCGCCCTGTGCAGGGCGGCGGTTACGGGACCGCCGCCCTGTCCTGGGTGGCGGTCACGGGACCACCACCTAGGCAGGGTGGTGGTTTCGTCACTGAAGCCTAAAATGCAAGAAAACAGGGGGGCAAAGGGAAAAACAAAGCATGTGGAGGCTGAGCGGGGCATGCGGGATACAAGTGTATACTTGGCGAGCCTTTCTGGATTCCGAACACCTTGCAAGGAGACCTGTATCATCATTGGGGCATGTGTAACATCGTTCCGGTGGTGCAGTACCCTACAATTTTGGGTACGTACATATTGCCCCCTCGGAGAAGCGTCTTAGCCATGAAGAGGCGTAAAACGGTGGATCCGAGTATGGCGGTCCCGAAATGGGGAGTTAGGAGTTATACCTGACATGCCCGTGTGCTGGAAAGTCACCATCCAAGATCCCGCTACCTGTAAAAATGAAAAAGGGGACTCAAGTGCAGATAGATAAAACAAATTGAGAAATAAGGCTGAATTGATATGAAAAGAGGACTTACCATCTACGTGGGGTTTAGAACTTACCTCCGTCGACGCTCTGACCCTGCGAAAGACATTCAAAATCAATTTTTAGAAAGCTATATATATATATAAAATGAAGTCATTTCACTATTCATTTGCGTGGATTGATTTGATAGTTTTTGAGCTCTGGGACCCACGGTGACGGTTTTCGATGAGAGTATAGTCAAAACATTCGTGGTGAGATAGTGATCATGCCTCCAAGAGCGGAACATCGACCCGCGAAGTCTCAGGTTAGTTCTTCTCGATTTATTGTTTTTAGACCTAAAATGTGGAAATGATGAAATCTTTGTCTCGGGGGGGTCATTTTTGAAAATATTAGTTTTAAACGTGTCTCTAGGGGGGCGCCCATAGGGTAGGTTTCTTTTTTAGTTAAAATGGTGTATTTGTTTGTTTTTGGGCATTTTTTAGGGTATACGACCCATTTGTATTTGCGGGACAGGACCGCCCTGTGCAGGGCGGCGGTTACGGGACCACCGCCTTAGAAGGTGGTGGTTACGGAACCGCCGCTCTGCACAGGGTGGTGGTCCATGATAGAGAGCCAAAACAATACTTTCTTTAACTTATTTTTGCATTTTAGCATGTTTACGTGTTTTTAATAGTTTTTCCAATTGGATTTTAACACTAACTTACTCCTTTTTTGTGTTTTTGGGTGTATGTAGAAGGAGGAGTATATTAGATGGAGCCGAGAGAGGGAGTGTGATTGGCTCCCAGCAGTGTTAGAGGCACTCTCTCAGGCAGAGCGAGATACTCTTCAGAGGGCTGGCATTTGGAGGATTGCACAGGTCCCTCACGTTGCACCTGCCAGTCACATACTATGTGACTTATTTTCATACTGGGATGCGGATCGGAACACCTTCCGATTGCCAGGAGTTAGGGGTGAGTGGTCCATCACCCTGGAGGATGTTTACCGTATACTGGGGGTTCTGATCCTTGGGCGGCGGCTGTCTCTTAAGACAACAGTATCGAGATCACAGGTGGTTCAGTGGGCCACCTACATGGGAGATGCAGTTGTATCGATGGGATCGAAGAAGGGAGTGAGGATCCACTCTATTATTGAGTCAGACATTCATGTGCTCCGCAAGGCCATCATGGGCATCCTTGCTTCGAGACTGATTGGGGACAAGGGAGGGGACACCCTCTTATATTGTTGGGCCCCCATTATTACACAGATTGAGGGCCATGGACGTGTCTACGCTTGGGGAGAAGATATCCTCGGGACTACCTACCATGATTTATACAGGGTAGTCCGATTACAGGGACAGTCACTGAGCCACCTGACTCTTGTCATGAGTTGGGTGTATGAGCATATCACCCCATATGGGAGAGGTGTAGAGGTAGAGGATCCCGGGGCCGTCAGGGCAGCGAGGTGGACAGGGATGATAGTTCTTAGAGCACCTCACCAGCCAGTGGCCTCCTTGACCACTGCAGACATGGAGGCCACTCCTTATCAGGCCATGGCAGGGGTATGGGGAGAGGAGACTGTTACATTGATTGCTTGTCAGACTACCAGCCAGTTGGTAGATAGGGCGGGGAAGTTGGAGATCCACCCCTTTGATAGAGTACCACAACAGTTCGGCCTCCCCTATAGTGACATGCTTCCTCGGTGGGGCCAGTGTATAGATCTATTCGTGAGGCTCAGGGAGGTCCTAGAGGCCAGGGTTGGACTATTGTTACTCCTGGTGTTCCTATTGCGGCCAGGAGGGTGGTACGTGCACGAGGGAGAGCCAGTGCTCCTCAGGCACCCTTACTTCGGATTGTTGCCGGTCCCGCCCATAGCAGTGATGAGCCCATTGACGTGGACTCTGAGTCTGAGGAGTTCACAGGGGGAGAGACAGAGGAGGAGACAGAGGAGATGGAGATCAGTGAGATGGGTGGGGGAGATGATAGTGATCCCGAGTGGCATGACACTCAGGAGATCCTACGGGCCGAGAGGGTGGAGCAGAGCGCAGAGAGGGTGACTCTGGTCTCAGAGGAGTTTCTCTCTCAGGACTTAGGTGGAGATGGCGAGTCCATTGTAGGCCGTCACATTGCCCCAGATGTGGGAGAGGGACACCAGTCAGTGGCGGCATCAGTGGCAGGTGCGGATCCTAGAGATCCTTCTTGGAGGCCCGGAGATCCGAGTGAGTTGTCACTCTTCTCTTGACATTTGTTTTAGTTAGAATTGTCTTAGTTTGTTATTTCTTTTTGTTTTGTTTACTCTTGGTTTTATCTTTTGATCATTTTCTAACTTGTTTTCTCCTTTGTTTGCAGTGACTGCTGATGAGTGGCGAGACTTGATTCACCGAGTATGCACTGATACCTTGCTTCTCCCCTCGGAGAAGACTCGTGCTGAGCTTTCATGTGGACGTGGGGGAGCCTTCAGCAGCCAGTAGGCATACTGATGTTTTTTCCTCTGTCTGGCATGCGGTAAAGATCATGACTTCTCTCCACACTGAGGTAGCTGGATATAGGATGGCCGAGCGCTTGATGAGGAGGAGTCATTCTCATAGCGAGACGACAGCTACTGGTCGTGACCGCGAGCCCTCAGTGCATTCGGAGCGCCGGCGTAGCCGGAGTCCTAGGCGTGGTCGTGCACCCTCTAAGGGATCCCATAGGGATTGAGAGACCATTTTTGTAGCATTTTGTCAGATATCTATATGAGTGTTTTTGTACTTTTTGGGCTCATTGAGTGTTTTGACCATGCCTAGTGCATGATGGCATTGTATATGAAACTTGATATATATATATATATATATATATATATCTTTTTGGATCTAGACTCTTGGTGCCTAGAATTTTGTGACTCGTTTCCACATGTGTACTTATATGTTTTTAGAATATTTGTTTTCATGTTTTTCAGAATGTATGCAATGGATAACAAATGATAAGTAAATTGAGTAGAATGTTTTACTTTGTATGTTTTTTGTAATGCTGATATGAGATGATACTAACATATGGTAGTACCAAACTTTTAAACTCTTTGGGCAATATTTGTAATTTCTTCTTATATTGGCAAAACGTGATGAATGCATAGTGATAAAGAGATGAACTTGCCCCAATCCCAAATCCACGCAACTAGTAAGATGCGAGGGCTCAACACCAAGAGTTAGGAAGGGCACAAGTTGTATGAGTTTGACTGAATGGAATGATGAGAGACAGACAAACCAGTAACAGAAACCAAATTTAGACCTACACACCTACCCTACTTAGAACTACTATCAGGCTTCGAAGGCCACTTACTTTCCAGTTTATCTAGACTTAGATTCATAAATGGCAACCTGGTTGACAAAATATTGTTTTGAGGATTTGATCTCTTTGGAATTTGGATATTTGTTTTCTCTTAATAGAATTTGATTTGTGTTTTTAGCATACCAAGATTTGTTAATTTGTGTGACTGGACCCCCCACACCCTGCCTCATGCCACTAGTAAGAAGCATGGGTTTGTCACCAAAGGCAGGATATATAGGTGAGTAAGGGCACTTCTTTCCTTTCCCAACCTCACACCACTAGTAAGAGATGTGGGCTTATCACCGAAGGTTGATGGGGCAAAGAAGTGTGTAAAATAAAATATTTTGTTTGCTTGGTGCTTTTGATTTCATTTGATTTTGACATTTCTGATCTATGACTTTGGGATATCCTTTCATTCAAAGAGATTTAAGAGGGATAGATGTGACACCAAGAAGCTTCTAGAACAGACCGTAGGTAAGGACAACTTCACCTAGTAGAAAGAAAGAGCAAAGCCAAGTATGCAGGCCTTGGTATGGTTTTCGTCAATACTTGTCTGTCGAACTTGATGAGAAGATTTGAAAATAGTTGATGATGTTTGGAGAGATGTGATTTGAATGCTTTTGCCAATATTTTCAGAAATTTGTAACAGATTGCTTAAGAGTAAGCTCCTGGACTACCATTTTTACGAAATGAGTGGACAAAATGAAACAGCTAAATGACTAATGCAATGTAGGTAGCTATAATGTACAAGTGGTGATTTTGATGTTTTATGCGTAAAACCGTTTAAGATGCAAGGAATTGACAGTTTCACTGAATTCCTCACCTTCTAGTGTGCACAAGAGATACGCACCATTTTTGTAGTCTTTCATGACTCGGTATGGGCCCAACCATTTGGGCTGGAACTTTCTTCCTTCGTCGGTTTTCTTATCGATCCGGCTGTCTAGTCTTAGAACTAGATCTCCTTCATATATTTCTCACTCATAGAATTTTTTGTTGTACTGCCGGCACATCCGGTCGGCATAGGCTCTGTGCCTTTGTTCGGCGTTTAGCCTGACCTCGTCAAGGCTTTCTAGTTGAGAGAGGCGTGCCTCCCTATAAGCTTCTTCATCCAGAATCCCTTGTAATGAGATGCGGAGACTGGGTATTTCAACCTCAAGCGGGAGAACTGCTTCTGCCCCGAATACCAGTGAGAAAGGGGTTGCTCCTGTTGGTGTTCTTATTGAGGTTCGATGGGCCCACAAGGCCGGATATAGTTTTAAATGCCAATCTCACTTGTTCTCCTTGACCATTTTGAGGAGAATAGCTTTTAACATTTTGTTTGTCGCTTCGGCCTGCCCATTGGCTTGAGGGTAGTAAAGAGAGGCCGTGTGATGGTTTATCTTGAACTTGCTACATAACTCATGGACTTCGTCATTTTTAAAGGACGTGCCATTATCTGAGATAATGACTTGTGGGACACCATACCTATAGATAATTTGGTTCAGAATGAATTTGGCAATTACCGAACCTGGTACGGTGGTGAGAGGCATGGCCTCCACCCATTTGGTAAAATATTTGTGGCTGTAATTATAAAGTTATGGCCATCGGTTGATGAGGGAGAGAATTTCCCTATCAAGTCCAGACCCCACGTGGAGAAGGGCCATGGGGTCACTATTGGTTGCAGGGATTGTGCTGGCATGTGAATCTCGTGAGAGAATTCTTGGCATTTGTGGCACTTACGTACAAATTCCACTGCATCATGCTCGAGAGTGGGCCAAAAATAGCCCATCCGATGTATTTTTCGAGTGGTGGCATGACCACCAAAGTGGCCTCCACATATCCCACTATGGGATTCATGAAGAATCTTCTTGGATTCTTCTATGTCGACGCATCTTAGAAGCATGTCGTCAAAGGCTTTACGATAGAGTACTTGTTCTAAAACAACATATTTAGTGGTAATAATGCGTAACCACCTTCTTTGTTGTGATGTGGCACCTTCCGGGTATGTGTGGTCTATGATGAAATTGATGATATCAGTATACCAGGGACATGTAGAGATGGGAGGCCTGGTTTTCGATGAAGTATATATACTCATCAGGAAAGTCCAGATTTACCAGATTGCTTCCATCTAGTGGATTGTCAGCCAACCAATCTGCAATGATTTGTCCCTTAATGGATTTTTGGTTTACGAATGTCAACTCGAATTCACCCATTAAGGTTATGAAACGTCCAGCCTTTTTAGACAAATACCCTTGCGTGAGAAATGTTCGTAAATGATCTGTCTTTACAATGACCCTTGTTTCTTGGTTTAACATGTAATGTCTTAAACATTTTGTTGCAAAGACTATGGCAAGGCATTCTCTCTCTGCCTGTGTGTAACGTGTTTCATAATCGAGCAACGTTCGGCTAATGAAATAGACCACACGTTCTCATTTATCATTGTCTTCTTGAGCCAGCATGTAGGCTAGTGAGACATGAGTGGCTCGTGAGTATAAGATCAAAGGGCAGTCTGGTTTGGGAGGCATTAATGTGGGTGGAGATAACAAGAAGTGTTTAACTACTTCGAAGGCCTCGTTGCATTCTTCAGTCCAATCAATGTTATAATCTTTCTTTAATAGATTGTTGATTGGATGAATGGAAAAACTTAAATCTAGGATGAACCTTCGGATTGCACCGAGTTTCCCAAGAAATGACCTGATTCCAGACTCATCCGATGGTGGGATCATTTCAAGAACAACCCGTATTTTGGCTAGATCAACATCAATCCCTCGTGAAGATATAATGTAGCCTAGAAGTTTGCCTCCTGTCACACCAAACATGCACTTCTCTAGATTTAATGTGACGCCATATTCAATTAATCGTGAGAGGATGATACGGAGCACTTCTGGATGATCACAGTGTTTCTTGGCCTTGGCCAACAAGTCATCCACATATGATTCCACAATTTTATGGATAAGATCATGGAATATATATGTCATTGCCCGCTGATATGTAGCACTGGCATTCTTAAGACCAAATGGCATGACAACGTAGCAATAAGTTCCCCAGGGAGTTATGAATGTAGTTTTGGCTTGATCTTGTTCAGATATTTTAATCTGATTATACCCTGAGAACCCATCCATGAGGGACAATAGTTCAAATCTAGTTGTTGCATCAACGATAACATCAATGGATGGTAATGGGAAGTCATCCTTGGGACAAGCTTTGTTAATATCCTGAAAATCTATGCAAATGTGTATCTTCCCATTCTTTTTTAGGATGGGGACGATATTAGATACCCATTGTGAATAGTCAACGGGCTTGATGAATCCCACTTGGAGAAGTTTTATTACTTCCTCTTTTACCATGAGAGCCACTTTTGGCTTCATTGGTCTTGACTTTTGTTTAATTGGTTTCGCATCTGGTTTAGTGACAAGATTATGTACCGCGACATGTGGTGCAATGCCCGTCATTTATTTATAGTTAAATGAAAAATCCTTTTGATGTTCTTTGAGGATTTGGGTGTGTATTTCTATCTCCTCTAGAGTTAACGAGGATCCCAACTTCAAAATCTTTGGTTCTTCCTCCATTCCAATGTTTATGTCAATGGTTTCTTCTATTAAAGAAGCATTACCTTCTTCAAATTCAGGTGGGGCTGGAGGTAGTTCCAAGCTTTCTCTGTTTTCTATCTCATAGATATCGAGATCCTTCTATGGAGGAGACTCTACCATGGGATTTCCAAAATAGGAAGAGGAATGTGGTATTAAGGAAAGATCAACTATACGGTGAGCAAGGTGTAGCTCCACATAGGCGTTTAGATATTCGAGAGTGACTCTATCATCGTCAAAGTGATCCATGATAGAAAAATCATCCTCAGCTTCTCCATGAGTCAGGAGTGAGTTTGTTGGTATTTTACGCACTAATGGTTTGGTATGAAGTGATACCGTGAAATTTGTATCCTCCAACTCACTGTTTGGAGTGAAACGAGAAGCTGAGGTTGCTATCGAGTCTACGAGAAGGTTCTGCTCTCGTGGGATTGCTTCAATTGATATGAAGTTAAATCCCTTGCTTAGATCTAATACTGTTGTTTTATAGAGTTGTAAATGTTCAGCCCTAGTTTCATATACCTCAGAGACTTGGTTTGCAACCAGTTGCGAGTCTCCTAGCACTCTAATGTTGTCAACACCCATTCTTTTAGCTAGAATGAGGCCAAGGAGGAGAGCTTCGTACTCAACCCCATTGTTTGTACATTCAAAGTTTAATTTAAAGGTGAAAGGTAGGATCTTTCCCTCAGGTGAAGTAAAGATCACTCCCGCCCCAGCTCCAAAGTGACATCTAGCTCCATCAAAGTGGAGAGTCCAATACTTGTTTGGAAAAATGGATGTTGGGATATCTGTCGTATCTATTTCTTTTGCTTCGGTTACTTCTACCATAAAAACTTCATCTGATGGAAGAGAAGCAATTCCCAGGGTGTGTCCCATACCCATGGAATCAAATGGTAGGAGAATTGGTAAGTCTTTCTCTAGCAACTTGACAATTTTTGTGGTAGTCCCTAGTGACACTATTTTTATAACATTGGTCTCACTTTTGAGTGCTGGAATGTCCTCGGCTAGATTTGTAATTTCTAACTCTGTGGTGGGTATCAAATTTTCTTTTGGTTTTGAATTAGTTGGTTTGACAAGTTGATTTGTTGGGAGTTCAAACTTGGAGTGAACACCTGGTCTTTTCTTCAAATCAGCTAGGTGTATATCGAAGGGTTTTGGGTCACCTTGTGCCACAAATATTTTTCCTAAGTGTAGAAATCTTATTTCTTGGAATAACGTGGAAGGGATTGCCTTCATGTGGTGTATCCATGGCCGACCAAGGATCATATTATAGTTGGTTTCCTGATCTATAATATAAAACTTCAGTGAGGACCGTCTTGGGTCCTAAAGTGACTGGTAAAACTATGGTTCCAATCGAAGTGGCTTTGAGGCTATCATAACCTCTTAGCGTATTTCGTGTTGTGGAACAATTTGTCTCTCCATATCCTAACTTTTGAAGAAAAGTGAAGGGGACTATGTTAACTGCTACCCCATCATCAACCATTGCACGTTTAACATAATTATTGTAAATCCATACTTGTAAATGTAAATTTGGGTTGCCTTTTCGTGTAATTTCAAGCGTTGTTGGCATTTTGCTTATATCGAATATAAACTCAGTATCCCTATCTGGCTGCCCAGAGGATAAACTTCAAAGTCCACATGGTTTACCTAAGTTTATGGAGGAGTGATGTTGATTAAATGACCAAGGCCTAATGCTTATAAGAGGGAAACTCATTGGGCAGGAGAGTTCTTTAACAAATCCAAAAAGGAGATGTGAGAGAAGGTTTTAGTTAAATCGTTAATTAAATCATAGGCGCCTATGGGTTTTACCAATGTTTGTTGACTGTTGTCTAGTTCCAATGGATAACTTGGAGTAGGTTGAGAAGAATAATCTCATGTTCTTGTTATGGTTTCTATGGGTAGCTCGGTGTCTAACTCTACCAAACCAACTATCTTAGTTTGGGGTCGAGTTCCTAGTTGGGGTGCGACTGGTGGATTTAATGAAGTTGAAGCTTCATGATCATTGTTTCCTATTATGACACCCTTGTTTGTTCCATTAGGATCTAGCCTGTTATTGTTAGAATGGTTTGGGAGTGGATCACTAAAGATCTTGAGGGGTGAATTTTGAGGGGAAACTACCCCTGCATAAGTGTTTGGCTTGGGTACTACAAAATTTGCTAAAAACATATCTATAAAGAGTTGTTTTTTATCTTCTGGTAAATGCTGCATGAATTTATTGTATTCTTAACAAGTCCTAGTATGTGGCCTTGAATCTTGTGGAAGCCATAGTATAAATTGGGATTATAATTTTGAGGTTGATTGATTTATGTCTGTTGTGGCCCAAAATTCTGATAAGGTTGACTGGTTGTTAGAGTTAAAATTTTGAGGCTGTTTCCTTTGGTTTTGAATCCGATATCTAGATGGGTTTTGATTTGGACTTTGTGTTTGGATTTGATATTATTATTGTTCTTTTTGTTGCCATGGTGGACGATTAAAATCCACTGCATTGATTGTTGGAGTAAAATTTTTATTTCACTGATTATTAGCAGGTCGATTTGTTTACAAAGGTTTTCCCTTTTAACTTGATCAGTTACTCCATCGGTTGTAATTGCTTTCATCTTATAGATCTTAGGTCCTTGATTAGCATTCCTGTATTAGGATAGGCTATAGTGTTTTTATTGGGAGTGGTTAATTTCCCATTTGGTCCCATATGTCTTATGTACCACTGATCTATCGTTGCTTGACATCGATTCAGAGAGTTTTAACTCTTGAATAACTTCATCGTATATTCATTAGTGGGAACTTCTGGACTTCTTCCTTTATCTCTCTATTGAGAGAATTAAGGAATAAAACATAGTTCCATTTGATCCATGTGTGGAGCACTTGCTAAGATGAGTAGAGAACCGTTTCTATATGCCATTTTTGAATTAAATGAGTACACTGGATCATTATGTTCTTATTTATAAAGAATCCCTATTCCCCTTGGGATATGATATGGTCATATGAGCTTTGATTGAATTCTGACACATGTATTTGGTGCTTAACTTGATCCCCTTAGTTTTTAGGTAGGTAATACCAATCAAGGGTAATAACATTATAATGTCTTAGGGAATTGAGTAGCACCGAAAATAAATCCCCAGAGGAAAATATTAGTATTTTGATCGTTATTGTGCATTTTTGAGGTTTCCCCTATTTATTTGGTAAATAGGGGAGAGGTTTTTCGAAGCATATTTCCATTAGATTTATTAATTTTGAGACTTGCCTAAGTTGATGGATCATATTCTGATGTAAAGTGCCAAATATGACATAGTGTTTTAACAATTGTGGTATGCATATTTTAGCTGAGCCGGGCATGTGGCATGAAATAGGGTATTGTTCCTCTATTCCATATTAAGTTGAATTTTGTATGACATTGGTTTTTGGGGAGAGGACTACATTGGGATCACACAGAACATGATCTCCTTTGGTTTTGATTCACTTGATCTTTTTGGAGGTCATTTGCAACAATGAGTTGGGTCTTTTTAGGGTTGAAAACATGAATTTTCTTTTCTAAACTATATCTTCTGAATACATGATGAATTAGGAAATAATTTTTTTTGGTTAATATAATTATATTTTCATACCATCTGAAATTTCAAAAAAGGTGGATTATTATAATTTTGTGAAGATTTAATTCATTTTAAATTGTTTTTGGTGTTTTGCTCCACCATTCGGCAATTTGCTCCATTTTCTATACCTTATGCATTTTGAATGCTTCAAAAATTGAGCATTTTTCTTTGTGTTATGTGATTTTGATTTGTTGAGAGATTTTGTATCTGAAAGGGTTAGACACTTGAATTGATCAGGTTACTATTCCTAAGGGACCCTAGTTTAGTGGATTCCATGGGGATGGTAGTTTTTTTGGAATGGTAAATTGATATTTGAGAACTGGTGGAACATAAATTTATAGCATACTGACACCCATTCAGCTAAAATCAGATATTTGGTTATCCTTCAACTTGGGATTAGTGGCTTTACATAGTTATTTGGTTTTCTGAGTTAGAAAAGAAACTCTGGAATTGGTCCTTTGGAGTTCTCTAGAACAATGTTTTTTTGGATCGATGGGCAGTATTTGAAGAAGTTGATCGAAGCATGAAGCAAGTGAATTTCAAAAAGAAGAAGAAGAATTTAGAAGCTATCGGTGTGAAGCCCAATGAAGATGTTGATGAGTGAAGTGATCTACACAGGATAGTGCATCTCCACAGTGAAAGGAATTCTTCAATATTGTCAAGTTTTTGAAGTCGAGCTTCTTGGAGATTCAAAGAAATGGTCTGGTCTTTTTAATTGTATGTTCCTTAAACCCTTCGCAGAAAATGTAATTCATCCTAGTTATGGAAAGTAGCTTCAAGGTCTAGTGTCCAAGACTCATATATGGAATGCCACATCTATTTTCAAGTCGAGAAAAATATTCAATTTGTTGAAGGTATTTAAAGCTTAGCTCATGGTTCACCTAAATATTTATTTACATTCATATGTTTTATGCCTTAGATATGTGTGTGAGATATTTTCCGGATATCTTATTAGAGATATTAGGAAGATATTATTAATTGAATAAGTGAAATTTGGTTGATCATATTGGTCATTGACAAGATATCACACTTAGCCTAATTGCTCTCCTAAATAATGGTTAAAATTGGAGTTCATGAAGATGACTAGCTGAAGATGGTGAGGGAATATGACTTGAAGGAGAGGATGATGAAAAAGTTAGAAATTGGCTTATTCTTAGGGATTTACTTGGACCATTCAAATATTATTAGCAAATAAGGTTATATTGTTGCTGAAGAGGATAAAGTTTATTAAAGTTATAAGGGTGAACTAAGGTTGCATCCATATAGATCATGGTGTTTGATCATGAGTTTGGTGTAGTCATTGAGAAATCTTAGATATATGTATCTGGTTCTATATGGATCATACAATGGAATTGAGGAGTAATTAATTTATGGTGTTTACCATGGTTTAATAATGGAACAATAATTGTATGCTATGGAAAAATATCTATAAGGATTGTTTTTTATGTGATAATGTTTCTGGATGTTAGGAGGACGAGTTTCATATGGACTAATTTTGTCAGAAAGCATCAATGGAATATGGAATCATTGGGTTGTAATTTCTGTGCATCACCTCTGTAGGATTTTATATGGGTCTGTTGGATGATATTGGAGCTAATGGTGACATTAGTTGCAATAATTTAAAGGCAGTTATATGCCTTTTTTTGACTCTGATAGATCCAGTCTAAAGAGGTTTTGAAATTTGAACCTTGTGTTTATGATTTGTAATTATATGGTGTTGATGGAGATGCCAACATTGGCACCACATTGATTAGTTATAAAAATTGTCTATTTCACATGAGGATATCATAACTACAATGGCATGATATGTTGACAAGATTGTAATTTTAAATTGGTCAGTTTCCCCATATTCTGTAATTATATCAGTTCATGTTAAGGATTTATCCTATGATTAGAGGTTTCTCAGTATTAGGCCATAGGCCATGGTGTTTTGATAGGGAGTTAGAATTTGTCATTTTAATGTTTATGACCATTATGTTCACTGTATGGTTGATTGGAGAACTCTTGATTACTTCATTGTAAAGTGGAACTTCTGGACTTAAATTCCTTTATTCCCTCTATTAAGAGAATTAAGCTGCAATAAATGGGCATAGTGTCCATTTGATCCATGTTTTGTGTTCAACTATGTAGATCTATATGCCATATGTTGGATAAAATGAGAAATGGATTATTATGCTCTTTTTAAATATGTAAGAACTCCCTGATTCCTGTTCTTAATAATTTGTTCATGTCAAAAGCTTTGATGAAATTGACACGAGTTTTTTAAATGAGTGTATCGAGGCTTAAGGTATTGAATGTAATAGGTTCAATCAAGGGAAATACCTTCTAAGGTCTTAGGGAATATTTTAGCAACAACCCCGTCCCAAGGGAGTAATTCCATATGGCTATGGCATAGGCCTTAATGTGAGCATTTGGATCACCTTCCCCTTTGTATTTGGGAAAATCTAAGTGGAAGAGGTCTTGGAAGCATAACACTTCGTATGGTGAAGTATAGGGGCTCTTTTAAATATTCTGAATAAGTCCCTACCATGTAGGCCTTGACCATCGATGGTGCTTACTAAAGGGGTGGAGGTGGAGGTGGCAAGGGTTGTTGATATGACATAGCATATTGCATTTTTAGGGACATATTTGAATCCCTGTGGTTGAACAAAAATCCTTAGGAGAAGAGAACATGTCTCCTTGTGGTGACTTTGAATAAATGTTTTAAGGAGGAACATTGCGAATCTGGTATGGGTTGTTTGGTGCCAAGCTGGGAGGTGTCATGTTTTCAACTGGAGCCATTTGAAAATGTGGTCCTAGTTGGTGTTTGTTATGGGTAACTATAAGGATTTTGAGGAGGCATGCCTAACATGCCTGTTCCTGTAAGGAGGTCGATCTGACTAGGATGATGCAGAGGGTTGGGGTATTCCTACTTGCCCCAAATATGAACTTTGGTTTGCTTGAGCAAGTTCCAACCCTCTAACCTTTTCAGCTAAGGCTAAAATGACCTATATTGGTGAAGACATTAGTGTTTTGCCTCTAATGGCATTTGTTGTATACCTTGAGGTTGTAAAGGGGTATGATACGTCGCTATGAATTGATTGTTACCTTGCCAGGCTTCACTGAGGGTATTTCCCATAGGTGGAGAAATGTGGGTGTTTTCTTGGAATAGGTTATCAGATTATATTTGTAAACTCCCTATAGGTGGATACATATTTTGGAAATGTTGTTCACTTTTAGAGTAGCGTGCTAAGTACTCATCATCTAAAAATGGGAGTAGATTTGACTGTCTTCTAGATCTGTGGTCTGAACAAGACCTGAGGAGATGAATAGAATTCTCCAGTAAACATCATATTGTTAGATCTTGATGGCTCTAGCTGTTGTGTTTGTGCAATCTGATCAAACTTCTCAATTCGGAACGAAGAACTAGAACTAGTTCTTGTGAGGGGGAGTTTGTGATGACAAGTAATTACTTGAATAGTTATCAGCCCATGCAGAAAAGTGAGGGTGATGGTTGTCTATTTGTTTGGCTATAGTTTGTTTCAAGACCTGAGAGAGGTCTACCATATACATCTTATCCCACATATTTGGGGGGTATATGAATACCTGCAAAATAATGGGAAAGAGCGAAGGTGGATGAGAGAAATGAAAATAGCAAAGAGGAAATATTAGTTTGTTCACGTCGGGTTCACCAATTTTGTATGATGGAAAAGTGACATGCGAGCATGGGAATCTACAAGTACCTCTTCCTCATACCTCGACCTCTCAAGGTCGTGCTGAGACGGCTAGTGAATGTTGAATATGAATGGATACAAATAAGCTAATCGGGTAATCTTATATCCTCAATACGCAATAATGGAATCTACGAATCTAAGGCAAAGAAGGCCCTCCTAACCTGAATTGGTGTAATGGTTCATTCAGATATAATGGTTGTTCGGAGGCTCCAATCAATGTCGAGCTCTACCGAGATCATGTTTCTTGGTTGTTGGATATGTGGGAAGTGACCTGTGGGAGCTTCGTATATATCTCCAGACAAGGTCATGAAAATGGTGATAGGCTATTTAGTGGATTTGTAGTTAACTATGGGTGATTTTCTGGTCTAGCCAAAAAATATTAGATTGATTGGCTTCTATGTTTAATACGGAGAACTGTATACTATAATATCCGGTGGGAGTGGTGAGGATCTAAATACCAGTGTTCGTAAGCTGGTATCAATACTTAACTGATTTGTAGGCCCGTTGGGTTGTGGGACTTAGGGATCACAACCATGAGTTCATGGTTGTTGTGGACCTGTTATGGTCATGTGGAGAATTAATCCCTTCTCCCAACTATTCCATAATCGTATGCCTTTTCAGTGTCTATGTTTAGAAATAGAAGTTGTATAATTTTCTCATAGTACCTAACAGGTGTTCTGGCAACTTGAATGCATAAGCTAGTATCTATGTCAATGAGGAGGTCTCCTGCGTCAGGTTGTGGAACTAAAGGATCACAACCAAATGCTTGTTCTCTTTTGAATCCTTGTATGGTCATTCGAACATTTTATCAAGGCAGTCTATAGTTAGGATGATTTGACTAAAATGTGTATGCTTTGTCGTCTTCGATGTTTAAACCTCTCAGTTGTTCACTAATTGCTTGTAAGGTTTGCTGTTGCTCAAAGGACCTGTATCCTAAGGTCTTGATCTATATCAGCTAATGTTGTGGGTAGATTTGGTTGAGGCACTATGGGTTCAAATATATATTCTCTAGGCTCTCTAGGTCCTATGATTGTCATACAAAATGATTCAACTTTTAACTAAAATTAATAAAATGATTATGAAAGATGTATTTACACTATGCAAGTATTCTTCTATTTTTGTATTTTCAATGATGCATTTCAATAAAATTGAAGAGCAGCTACTCTAGTATATTTAGAAAAATGGACAACTAATCTAGTAACAGAATAAAAACAAGCAAAGTAGCCTGGTATGGCTATTTGCCTGTGCAGTTGTGATTTTATCCTAAATATCTAAGCAACTAATTATTTTGAATTGAAAGACTCTCGATCCTACCTCAGAAGTGAGGAATGAATCATAGTTTCTCAGAAACTATCAATCCCCACAGCTTCCCTGGTGATATCGAGAGCAAAATTTTAACTGAAATAAAATAATTCACTACTCTATTTGATATGTTGTAACTAGAACTTTGATAGCTCAAACCTGGCGTTTACAGAACAGTGGTAAATCTAGTTGTGTGTGATTTCATCCCCTCAGTGTGATCTCCTCATTCCTTCGTGTTCTCGTGAATCCAAAAAGCGTGTATATGATAGTATCAACAGAAGATGGTATTCGAACAATGCAGCTTTGGATATAGACCGAATACAATGCAAGTAGGAGAGGGATAGCGCAAGTGAACAGAGCTTGACTATGTCAATTCCTAGTGGATTTATTGCAGGAATATAACACAAGTGTATCGAGAGTTTTAGAATCTATCCTTGTGACAAAACAAAACCTGCAACTTTAATGGATTCTAGTCTAGAAATGAAACTATTCTATGCTAAACTGATTGTATGGAGCAACAATGGAACAAGACTGAAACAAGAAGATTGAATGACTTCTAAACTACAAAGGAAAACTAAAAATGGATGCAAAACATGAAGCTAGTAGAATTCTAAGCAAGAAATTGAAAGACTGAATAAGAGAATTGAGAAGATGAGGGGCCATTTGCTTGAAAACAAGCTGGCTATTTATAGCAAATGCATTTACCAGAGGGTAACTCCCATTTGAACTCTTTTACTATAAACAAAGGGAAAAAACTATTACCAGGGAACCAAAAACATTAATGCAAGCCAAAGTGGTTGAAGAAAGCATGTAAAATTGAAGATTTACGTTTGACGCGATCATCGGAAGAATCTGGAAAATGCAAACAAAACCACCACCCTGTGTAGGGTGGCGATAGTTACAGGACTGCCGCCCTGTCAGGGCGGTGGTCATGGGACCGCCACCTAAGCAGGGTGGTGGTTTCATCACTGAAGACAAAAATGCAAGAAAAAGGGGGGGAAAGGGAAAAACAAAGCATGCGGAGGCCTGAGCGGGGCATGTGGGATATAAACATATACCTTGGGAGATTTTCTAGATTTCGAACATGTTGCAAGGAGACCTGTATCATCATTAGGTCATGTGTAACATCGTTTTAGTGGTGCAGTACCCTACAAGTTTTGGTACGTATAGTTATCATCTAAGGAACAACAAAAGTGGGTAACAAAAATTTTGGGTTATGATTTTGAAATCGTATACAAAGAGGGTAAAGAAAATGTAGTATATGATGCATTGTCCAAAAGGGATACATCCGCAGGTGTTTTATTATGTGGAATGTCCATGTTGACGGTTGATTGGGTGGATGAAGCAAGATTGGAATGGGATCAAGACAAGGCTACACAATCTCTAATACAGAATATCAAGCAAGGATCTATGGCATCTAACAAATTTGAGTGGAAAGGTAATGCCCTATGGTACAAGGATAGGTTATACTTGAGTAAAGATTCTGAGTTGAAGCATAAGAGTCTTGCAAAGCTATATGCCTCGCCTGTTGGAGGACACTCTGGGTTTTTGAAGACACATCATAGAATAAAAAGAGAATTATTTTGGGAAGGACTCAAGGGGGATGTACAAAATTTTGTATCAGAGTGTTTAGTGTGCCAACAAAAGAAAGGGGAAACAATTAAGACACCAGGTTCTGTTGCAACCCTTACCAATTCCTAGCCAAAGATGGGAGGAGGTCTCCATGGATTTCATCACCGGATTTCCTTGTTCAGAGGGTAAGAATGTTATTTTCATGATTGTGGATAGGCTCACAAAATATGCCCATTTTTGTGCCATATCACATCCATTTGCAGCTAGTACAGTCACAGATTTTTTTTTGGAGACAGTTCAAAGGCTACATGGAACCCCAAAGATAATTGTAAGTGATCATGATCCTATTTTTACAAGTAATTTTTGGACGGAATTATTTTCATGTTTGGGTACTCAGCTAGCTCACAGTTCATCTTATCATCCTCAAACTGATGAGAAAACATAAGTGGTCAACAAATGCGTAGAGGGGTATCTACGAAATTTTTTTGTATCAGATAAGTAGGAAAGATGGATTAAATGGCTACCTTTTACTTGCAGAATGGTGGGTATAACACATCTTTTCATACCTCTTCTCAAATGACCCCATTTTTAGCATTATATGGTTACCATCCACCTTCTATCACTTCCTCCTTGAGGGTGCAAACTAAGGTCAGAGTTGTTGAGGAACACATTCAACATCAACAACAGGTTTTGGCTAGTTTGAAGAAGAATTTAGCATTAGCACAAAACAAGATGAAACAACAAGTAGATCAACATTATAGTGAAATAATTTTTGAAATTGGTGACTAGGTTTTTTTACGTCTCCAGCCTTACAAAAAAATGTCTCTAAAGCAATAGAAAAAGGACAACAAACTTTCTCCTAAATACTATGGCGCTTATCAGGTTCTATAGAAAATTGGCAGTGTTGCTTATAAACTAGAGTTGCCTCCATCTTCACACATACACCCATTATTCCATATTTCATGCCTGAAGAAGGTTATTGGACAGAAATTTGAATCCCAAACAGAGTTACCAGAACTTGATGAGGAAGGGAGCATAATTTTGGAGCCAGAGAAGATTCTGTAAAAATGTATTAAGAGGTTGAGAACCAGAGACATTAAGGAATATCTGATCAAGTGGAAGAATCTGAGCATAGAAGATGCAACCTGGGAGGATGAAGGTTTTCTACGGAAACATCCAGGATTATTCAACATTGAGGACAACATTGGTTTGAAGGGGAAGGGCATGTTATGCCCTTAACCTATTGCTTGTATTAGGATATGAGTAGCCGACTTGTGGCTTACCATATCATTTTATTATATCATTTATACTTTCTCATGCTTAATAGGTCAGCCTAGGTGATGGCCATAACATATGTATAGTATATATAGGGGATTATAGGTAGTATTTCATTATAATTTGAGCATTTCAGTCTTATTATATGGTTTGGAGGTTTCCCCCTCGAAGTGGCGAAGCTATTATAATTTCATATTGAGATCATTATTTTGAAATATTGTGTTATTTGGTGTTCTATTGCTACTCATAATCTCAATTATACTAGTAAGTTCATTATAGTCATGATCATATTCATGATCTCCATCACCTTGTTTGTCATTCCTATAAGGACACTTAGCAGAGAAATGGCCTACTTTACCATAATTAAAACATTTAAAAGGAAGCTTACATTTATATTTTCTAGATCTAATCTTCAATATCCTGGCAACCATTGTAAATATTTCTTCATCGTCAATCTCAGGAGCATTATCATCATTCTTCACTTTTTCTCCCTTGGTCTTCATCTCAGATTTGAAGGTAAACTCTTTCTTGGCTTGTTTAGAATTAGTAACCCTCCTTTCATAAGAAGTCAAAGTTCCATGCAACTCATCCATAGTCAAAAGAGTCAAATCCTTGGGTTCTTCAATGGCATACACTTTAGGGTCAAATTTAGGAGTTAAATACCTCAATAATTTTTGTACCACAACCTCTTCTTTCACTTCTTCACCTAGGAATTTCATGGTATTGAAAACCTTATCAACTATAAGAAAATATGCAGCAATAGGCTCGTCATCACTCATTTTTAGCCCTTCAAACTGATTTTTGATGGTTTGAAGGTGAGTTATTCTTACCTTGGAATCTCATTCATAAAGGACCTGAATTTGATCCCACATTTATTTTCTTCTTCTTTTCACTACATGACATTCACAATTTCAGGTTCAGCTAAACCACACATGATTGCATTCATAGCCCTGGATTTTTCACCACTCTACTTCTTCTCTGTAGTAGTTGTTGGGGGAGTAGCAAGAGTTGTATAACCATCCAACACATATTGATAAATATAAAACCCTAAAGATGTGATATGATTCCTCATATTTATACTCCAAAAATTATATTTAATCCCATCAAAAAATGGTGCCTTTCTAGAAGAAGAGTCATTCTATTGACTCACCATTTTTGTGCTTCAATGGATCTTCTTTCAAGTGATTAAAATCTTCCAAAAGGACCTACTCTAATATCAATTTTTGGAGGCACAATGGACTGAGAGGGGGGTCAAATCAATACTTTAAAAAATTTTAAAAAATTAAATTAATTTTGCATTCACCATTAACATTCAACCATGCATTAATTTGATCTTAACAATATGCAACAACCATCCACAAGAGCATAACCATGAAAGAGTACACAAGAACACAATATATAAGTGGAAAAACCTCAAGGGGAAGAAAACCCACTGAAAAAATGATTATATTACACAAACCAAATAATTTTAGTGAAGCACCAACTTTACAAGGAGCACCAACCCCTATTTTAGTAGAGCACCAACCCTACAAGGAGAACCAACCCCTAGTTTAGTGAAGCACCAACTCCACTAGGAGGATATAACCTCCTAATGTGATCAAGCACCAAATCAACCACTGTTAGATGAATAATATTTGAAGTATTTATGCTTTCACAACTTATGGAGATCACTAGATTCAGCTCACACACCTTCAAACCCTCTTCAAACAAACCTTCTAACTCACTCAAACTTGATCTTTCATGGACTGATTTGGATCACAAACCCTTACACACAAGCTCTTCAACACTCTTCAGAATTTCACACACTCTCACTACTAGGAATTTTGATTCCTTTAACACTCTTGGTACTCTCTCATAGCTTAATGTGTGGAATATATTAAAGTGTTCAAAAATACACTAATATAAGTTATTACTGTTATATGAGTTATTTGAACTAAACTCATGACATAATATGGTGGTTTTTTGTAGGAGTTAAAATAGGACTTCTCCATATTAGGAGTTCATCCTCAGGTATATATTTTTTAATATACAAAAAAAATATTATCATGTGTTTTAGAATTTGACCTCAAACCAAATTCAATGTTTTATATCAAATACCTTCAGTCACTTGACACCTTATTTATTTTTAAGGGGAAACCTCTAAATTTCTCTTTCCAAACTATGTCAAATTCCAGTACTTGTTGGAGCTCAAAATTGCATTTCATCCTAGAGATATGATAGGTTTTGAGGAGACTTTAATTATGGAAGCCAAACATGGGATCTGTCTCTTCCTTTTTTGCATTGGACCTGTGAACTAAGACAAACCTTCATAATGTTTTACAGGTTGGTTTCCTCTACCTTTCATATTGCTATAACTACTCCTAGGAATTGAAAATGTAACTACTATAATCTAATCTAAAACTCCAAGGAAAAAGATCCGTTGAGAAGGAGATGCATAGATCACATAAATCCATAAATTACTTCATTCCAAGATACACATCTTCAAAAGTTTTTGGTTGGAGATCATGTTGATCTCTCAGGCAATGAGTGGAAGGATAATGGGGAATAAATGATGGAGAGGGCATTGACTATTTTTACGGTCAAGATATTCCCATTCAAATCAAGTAATCCATTCAAGATCTGTGAGAAGATCTTCTCCACATACTAGTTTGTGCTCAATTTTAGTCGACACATCATCCCCTTCCACTTGTTGAACCTTTATCAGTCCATAACTCACCACATAAAAATTAAATATAAGACCTTGCAAGATATATGACAAGGTCGTGTGCACAAAACTATATGTTTTCAAGGTTTATATTTATTTAGTTAGTTAGTTAGTGATATAATTTTACTATCTAGTTATAGATTTTTAGCAAAATATCACATTTTTGTGTCTTGTTTTATGCACATCAATTACATGAGAGTCTGAGAAGGCAATGGAGCCATTCTATCCAAACATGAGGCCTTAACTATAGATTTTATGGAACCATTTTACAAAGTTCATTACAATCATCCCCCCTTATGTAAAAATGAGAAGTTACAATAGTCCTTTAAAGGTGATGAGACAAGTAAATGTCAAGAAGAGAAACAAAATTCCACCTTTAGCCATACAAGTTAAGTAGGTATTTTAGGTTACTCTAAAAAGGCATGGGAACTTCTGAAAACTTGTTCCCTAATTTAATCATGGTGTGGAAGAGAGTCTCAAAAGTGTCAAAAAAAAATTAAATGTCTCGCAAACGTAATTTTGGTATTCATCGATGTATGGAAAATAAAATGTTTCACATTGCACGGGGAGAGAAAATAAAAATCACAATGTGGAGGCTATTAAGCATCCAATTCAAATCTAACTAATCTAGAAACATGTCACTAGAGGTTAGAGGCAACGAAGGATGGAGGGCGATCAGCGCCTCTCATCAGTCACCAATGAATTTCTTGTATTTTGGTGGTAAAATTTCTGAGCCTATGCAGTTGTGTGGAGTGTGTAGAATTTTACCCATTTGTGTCATTTCCTTCCCCTGTTATGATTGAAATGAGGATAATGTGCATTTATAATTCTGAGAATAGTTGTATAGGATGGTAGCTGAACTGGAGTGATCCTTTGACTACTAATATTCTTTGACTGTCAGACTTCTTCATCGATCGACTGATGAAAGAGCATTCACTGGAAGTGAAAGTGGTAACTGTTGAGTTCGTGTATGTAGGTGTATTGGTGAAAGTGTGATAATCTGGTAATGGATTCACTATGGTGAAGTGGATGGTCATGTGAAACAAGATCCAAGCCAGTAGTATGCAAACCTAAAAGTATGTAGAGGCATATGATTTTGTTTCTAGTTCTTGAGATGTGCTTTCTTCCCATGTTCGTACTAAGGGGGGCCCTAGGAATATTAGTGCTCCATTAATATTGCGAAAAAAGTGAGCTTAAATATCATGTTAATGTGTGGAATGTATTCCTCTGTTCTCCAACAACCCGCATCGGCTGCTTCAACGCCCATTAGGGGACACATGTCCCCACGGACCCTGTTCCTTTGAACAACTTCGGGCCTAATTTGGTTCTTTGTTATAGGAGTTAACCAATATGACTCCTCAACCTATTGCGGAAGTCAGGTCCGCAGGGTAACTATTTGTGTGATATACAAAAATCCATATTGGGCTCCGGAGATTTTAATAAATTAATTTCATATAAATCTTGTTTTCTCATTTTCAAATTTTACCAAAATTTGCACTAACTCACCTTAAATTTTTCTAGGATAGCTAGACTTCAAAAAATAGGATGACAGTGCACTCCATATGAATCTCAACTCATAATTTAGGTCATTTTGACCAAATATTTTATCATACCAAATTAAAAACATAACTTGTGACACTCATAGAAAATTCATAAAATGCACCCATGTAGGTCAAACATGCCACCAAGACAACTAAACAAGTTCCAAAAAGGCCTAAAGTTTACCCCATCACCTGAAGCTTATCAAAGACCTCTAAACACATTTTCCCAAGTTTTTTATTCAAGCCTTAAAAATCCTCAAACATGTAAAATACATCATACATGCTAACATTAATCTCTGTACCAATCATTTTCATCATAAAACCACTAAGTAGGACTAATTCCTACTCAAAACAGACATTTCCAGGAACTAGTCTTCACCTATGAATTTGAATAACACCTCAACTATGAAATGTAGCCACTAATTAGAAACCCAATGACCTTTATAACACATCCATTATTTCTAGACCTTATGATACATCCAACAATTCAAACTATGTCTCTTTTCCTCTTTAGCAAATTGAACTACCCAGAAAAGATGTTTTGGAAACTCAACTGGTTTGCACCCTTTTTGTCACTTTCAAGACCTCTAAATTCATTCAATAGGAACAAAATTCATCCCTATTCACTCTAAAATTTATATCCATCATCATATAATCCAAAATATGTGTCTTCTACATTCATCTTCTAGCAAAAGCAGTCATGTCCTGAACCAATCAAACTAGGTCAATTTGTGACCACAACCATGGCAACTCAATACACTTTCAGATATTCACAGAAAAAATGAAACATGTCACACTAGATTTTTAAAGCACATCTAATTCCATTATAATCCTTAACCATTTCCAAAATTTCTCAAGCACTTCCATTTTCCAACACTGCTAAACTGCCCTTTTTGACCCAAAAACCAGTCTTCAAAGATAGGGTACACTTTTCACACAAACATGAACTAAAAATATCATGAAAATCTTATAACGTCCCAATATTTCATAATGGGGATTTAGTCACTAGGTTTAATGGACATATTATTCACAAACTGAAATCATAAACAACCTTTTTGAGTAAATACTGTCATAAGTTCAAAAATACCTCATTATAAATATGGAGGAGTCCTATAACAAATCATCACATTATCCAAACCAACCCATTTTGTTCCCATACCAAGAAGTTTTCCTCCATCACTCTTAACCTAGGGTTTCAAAGCCATAAAAAGTGACTTACCTTCTTTAACAATCATTCGATAAATGTTTTGAACTCATTTGACCTCATTCTAACTCTGATATATTCTTAACATCCATACACCAACATCCTTGAAAGGATAATTCTCACCATGTCAAACTTAAACATGTGCCAACCATGAGCATTTATCTCACTTCGAGTTGGAAAATGCACTCTTAAGAACCTTATTTTGGTCTAGACTCAATATCTTGAAAATATTCATCATGAAAACCTTAAATTTTTCCCACATAATCACAACACCCTCTATTAACATATCAAATCATCATATTTTCAAAAATAGGTATTAATCTTCTCAACCACCATGACTTACATGACTAGGCCATAGGGTTTTGCATGTTTTAGGCCATAACAAAGTGAACTAACACTACAACCAAGTATGAAACCTCTTCAAAATACCTCCACATGATGGAAAAAACATAACATAACTCCATGAATTTTCTCAATAGATATCACACATTCTTGCAAGTGACTATCATGCCTTATTAGGCCTCCAAACACTAGGGTTGGGTCTAGTTTGGACCTATACCGAGTAGAAAAACCTCATAAATATAATTCCAAGCTCTCTAAAATGACCTAACATAAGTTATACATGATTTATCACTCACCTACATGATTCTATGATCTTAAATGGCTCTACACCTCACACTCATGCTTCATTTGGCCTCTGAGCACATAGACTAGGTCTAGATGAACACCTGTAACTGAGCCCGTGACCTATACCTAAAATTTTAAGCTCATCTGATTGCTTCAACACACTCCTACCATACTCTCCATGACTTTACCATGGTCCTCAAGCAACCATGAATCTCTATTCACCATGCTCTATCACTTAGGCTAGTTAGGTCACCTGATTAGGCCTACTAGGCCAAGCCATTCTTTCCTTGTCTACTCTTGCAAGTAAGAATCAACATGAATGTCTATTTCGTCATCATGCTAAGCATCATATAAACCTCCTCCATAATTCTCTTTATCATTAATGATCTCTTACATCAATCGTAACTCTCAAGGTCTCTCATGCAACACATTGAACCTCTTTGACCATGCTTGAGATGATTGTGCTCTTGTTAAGACATTGAGTTGGGTATTTTCAGTGCTTAGAAATGGGGTAATTTGAACTCCTTAACCTAGTTTAGTGCTTCATAATTATATTAATGGCTTCCCTAGTGTATTTTCATTGGATTTGGAAAGATTTAGGGAGTCTTGGGTGCCTTTTGTGATGGTATTTGCAATGAGATCTCATGAGAGTGAAATTAGTGATGATTTTTACAAAATCATAAATATTGTATATTATTATACAAAAAACAATGAATATATGTAGGCTTGTGTATCTCATTGATAATAGGAGTCAAGTTCTATAAATTTGGAGCTGCAAATATTTTTATGTGAGTTACTACAACTCACATAATAATATACAAACAAATAACAAGCTAAAACTCATCATGTGAGAAATAACAATATTTCCTAAGATTCCCCCCCTTCGTATGAATATGGAAGAAATAACCATCTACAACCAAGCAGCATGCACATGGTATTAATCATCAACTTTGATTTTGGGAACTATAACATCCATGAATATGGGGCCCATCAATCTATCTAGGTGAAAACATGAAATGGGACCCATCAACCAATTCACATCAACCATCTAGTCACATTAATCAAGAACACTTCTTGCAATAGTATCAATGGTACAAATATCCAAATCATCATCATAATAGGAAAAACATAGAAACTATACTACACACAAGAACAAGGATGTTCTTTTGTTCTTATTTATCACACAAAAAATTTAAAGGGTTGAACATGAAAAGGTGCCACCAAATCATTAAGCAACCCCATCATTAGTGGCTGACAAGAGGTCATTGGTTTTCCTCCTTCCTCTATTTCCTCCATCCTCTAATTCCATACTACTTACTTAGCTGATAGGAACTCAAATCTCACATTTTAATATTACTCCCTCAAAATTAACATTGGGTTCGCCCAATATTGCATCCAATTACAATTGAGGAATTTGTTTTTACTTTTGACACTTTTCACAATATATGATCTCAACTTCTATGCAGAGTCACACATATTAATTTTAATGGAAATAATGACTTGAAAATTCTAATTTTGACTAGGAGTATTGACTTTTACAAAAAAACTACCATGTGATTAAAAAACACTTTATTACACTCATCTTACAATTGAATTTATTTAACACAAGTGTGACAACATAGAATGACTGCTAACTCTATATATGAATTAAAATAACCCAAACTAAAATTATTAATAACATGTAAATACTTTCACACTATATTCAATGATCTCGTAGATTTTAGCTATATATAATTTAGATAACATAGTGACACAAATGTAATGAAAATTTGAAGAATGGAAGGAACGTCGAGGTGGGAAGTAAAATGTGGGGATGAATACTGTAATGAGTAGATCATGTGAAGACTATATATTCTTCATAACATATTCTCCCTCATCTTTAGGGGTGAAGCATAATGTAACTACCCCTTAAAATTTTGTTATGCTCCCATGAACACAAGAACTTTCTCTGATACCAAATGAAATTGGTGTTAAGTTTTACAGAATCAAAACTCTTGTATATTATTATGTATGAAATAATGCATATATATATATATATATACTTTTATATCTCCCTAATAATATGAGTCAAGAATTATAAATGTGGAGCCACAACTATTTTTTGTGATTTGTTACAACTCACATAACAATATATAAATGGGTTATAACAAAATATAACTCATCATGTGAGTAATAAACATATTTCCTAACAGAGAGCACTAGGTTAGTGAATGAGGTTATATGAACTTTCTTATATAGGTATCCAATCGAAATTTTTCATGTAAAGGCTCGCCCAAGAGGATAAAAAGACCCAATAAAGATAATACAATTAAAAGAAAAGTTTTAAGATATGTCAATCTAAGACCATACAGGTCAGATAAGACTAGAAATTACATCCTAACCGTAATATACAGTTTTGGATAAGGAGATAGTGAGGAAATATGGAATTTAAATCATGATGAGCAGATGTTAAGTAGTGATTTATACATTTATATTCAAAATGAAACAGTGCATCATTGTATAAGAATAAGCAATTTGGGAGAGATATAAAAAGATGTATTAAGTGAGGGTAGTATGTGAGTGTTTGTCTTAACCAAGAAGCACAATCATAACAAGAGATGTCAAAAGGATAAATTTCCATATTTATGTTTCTATAAAAACATACCCTGTCATCAAAAGGGGTTAACCGTAAATTATTTCACTTTCAATCAATCAAAAGTTAATCTCAAGTTGATTTATTTTCTTAGTCCAGTGTAACATATAAACCCTAATATATCGTGACCCTTATGCTAATCAAGGTGATGTCACAATGGAAGTGACCTTATTTCTAAAATAATGGTTGATTGGTATCCTCTTTGACTTACTACCCAAGATGGATATTCCTTTTTATTTCATCTTGGAATGCTTTTACCACTCTAAAAACCCTGATTGAATCATAATTTAATCCCACCTGGTTTGGAATGTGTAATCAATGGTATTTTACCATAATTAAGATTAAAATATATTGAAATGTTTTTTATAAATAGTTATTCTCCTCCTCTCTTACTTAATATTTATTTATAAGTATCAATTTGATGGTTGGAAGAAAAAATACGTAAGGACAATAATGTAAAATATTATTTCTTTGCAACATTATGAGATATCGAACATATCACCAATATGTAAAAAGATTCAGATGGAAAGGAGGTTATAATTTTTAAAATATAAATTGGATGCCTTGTTTAAATATGCATAAGCTCTTAACTAATTACATGGAAAACTTAGTGGATGATGGATATTCTTCAAATATTCCACCACTATAATTTCTTTCATGACATTCGTCAGTTTCAGGTGCAAGCGCTTTTCAGTTATAATATTTAAAATGTTATAGCCTAATCTCCAATATATTTTAATAAGTGTAGACACAAAAATATGCACTTAATATTATTATATGATAACTCTAGTATATGTTTATATGTATGATTTCCAAGTGTGAATATTAGACATTGGTGACACCTTTTCTTATTCCTTTTAGTAGTTTTGACTAATTTTGATTGTGAATTTCCCTATTGTTGCTTGCATTTACATCTTTTTGTTATGTCACAAGGATCCATGTCCCCATTCTTTGTGTTGTTTATGTTTCTTGGCTTTTGGGGTAGTATCACCCAGTTAGGACACTACCACTGGGGCATTAGTGTCCCTTATGGGAATATTTTCCCATCTACTTTATTTTCTAAATTTTCAATCTATTCCTCACTTTTGGTATGTTATTATCTTTATTTCATGACCTAAGTCTGATTTTAGTGTCACTAAATGTTATATTTTAAAAAAGGAAGTCATATATATACATAACCTACTAACTATTATTAGGGGATAGGAAATTGGGAGCTAATACTTATTATCTATTATTTGGGAAAAGATCAACATTCAAAGATTGTATTTGGTTACATTATTCACTAAATAGGAGGGATTATTTATGAATTCCATATCATACATTCACCTTGGGGGAAAAATAGTTATATCCCACTATCTTGGTGTGACTGGCACAAGGGAAAACTAGCTTCAAGAGAGACAATTCAAATCACACAATCACAAGAACTACATATATTGTAAAATGTAGTGCAACACTCAATGACTATCACATTGGGGTAACTATTGAGGTCAATCTAACTCAAGAATATGTATTATTTATTCCATCTAATGTTTGTTTGAGCTTTATGTAGCGATCTAGGGTTTTTTCAGGAACATGTGTGATACAAGAAATCCATAAAAAAATTGAAGTGACAAATAGTGGAAGAAAGGAACCAAGTTTAAACCTTAAATGACCAGAAGCAGAGCTATTGACAAGACATTAGTTCTTGTATCATACATTATCACCCAGGAGTTCTTGTCCTCCTATGGGAACTCTTGTCTGAAGAATTTTCAGATCCAAGTTTCTCATACAGAGCCTACATAGTCTAGATCCATCCTTCTCATCCTATTTCCTAACCCAAAATCAGCCCAGATCATCTAATACAAGATAATTCATTCTCATTCTCCTATTTAGTATACTCGCTTGTAATTTTCATGCTATATATTATTTATTAATGTAATATTCATTTGATCTCACTCCTCTGATAGAATATTTGAATTTTATTAAATCATTTTCTGAACTCGTTTATTGATCTAACCCTAGCTTTCCATGGGATCCTTCATTTCATTTATACCTCATGGCTTATCAAAATATGTTGTGAAAAAATCAGCCTAAACCTCCTTCCCCTAAGTATGAAACTATTCCTATGACTGGTATTCAACCTATTTTTCCAAATTCCAAAGAGAAATTTATCTTCTATCCCAAGTCACATATTATTGTTGCATGTCATCCCAATATCCCTTGTGTCTTTACCAAGATTTATAACCTCGATCCTGATGTTGTACTCCTACCCCATGTTGAAGCTACTAGATCTTGTGAATTTTAGAGTGATGTCGATTCTCTTACCGCAAATGATACATGTGTTGAAGATTTGGTTAACTTTTTAGATGATAAAGGTCTTGTTAATCATGCTTTTGATACCCATTTATATTTTGATATTTTAGATGTTATCATCAATGGCCCTCACCCTACTTCTTCTCCTCCACCTACCTATGCACAATTTATTAGATTTGATCCTATTATTATTGCTAATGTTATCTTGGTCCCTCCTCAATTAAGTACTATTCCTTTAATATTGTGTCTCAAAATCCATATCTTTCTTTTTCCACCTCTTGTGTGCTTCCTAATGATGTTAGTACTTATTTTTCTTCTCATGTTATGTTAAAATATGCAAATGTGCATGATTCAAGTGTTTTTACTCTTGTTTCTTCCAAAGATAGTGTACATAATGATGATTATAAGGATAATATGCATGTTGCTTCTTCTATTGATACTTTTGATAAAAAGTGCGCAAACTTATTTTCCTTTTGATTCTCATTCTCATATTTGTATTCCTATTTTTACACTTGCTAATCCAAATGTTGAATTTCAACCTAACAGTTTCCCTATGGCTACCTATAATGAAAATATTCAACCCTTTAATAAACTCCTTAATGTTTATTTCATTCTTCCCTAGGAATTTATTTCTCTTATGCATGTTATAGGTGATCTGAAAAATAATAATCATACCCTTACCCTTGAGAGTATGGTCTATTACACTAGCAATGATAATAATTCACTTCATAGAAATCCTATTCCTAAAAATATTTACAATTCATCTTTTCCTACCTTCATTTAAACTTTTTGATGGTACGGATAATCCTTATATGCATCTTAAGGATTTTATAATAGTTATGGATTCATATTCTAATGATATAGTAATTCTTAAAGAATTTCCTAGTATTCTTATTGATATTGTAACGCATTGGTTTCATCATTTGCTTACTAGATCTATTAGTACTTATTTTGATATTGAAGAAGCATTTCTTAGATTTATTTTCTAATAATGGTCCTAAAGTTATATTTGAGAATTTTCCTTCTTTCCATCAAGGAAAAAATGAACCTATTAATTATTATATCTTACGTTTCAAATCATACATGCATCATTTACTTTATTAGCCTTGTGATCTAGAAATGCAATATATCTGTTTTCGTGGCTTGATTATTCCTTTGAAATAAAAATTATTGTATGATACATGTTATTATTTTACAATTATTTTCTTTAAGTTTATAGCTTTAGAATAAGAGATGCTAAATGAACATAATATTACTTGTGCTCCTAGATCTTTTACCACTTCTCCACTTACTACATCTTCTCTTCCTCATATTGCACCCCCTTCACGCTTTCCATATCTTATTAGACACACCCATGATCATTCATCTCATATTCATAGATATCCACCACATTGAATTCCCCCCTCCTAAGCTGGAACCATTTGATTTAACAAATATTAAAATATAAATGTTAAATACTAATTAAGTTACAGTGTAATAGATATGTTATAAAATACATATTTTGACACAAGCAAGTAAACTAAGAAATTTGAAACCCTAAGTGCAAGAGAGAGGGTAAGATACTTAGTTGATTCAAAATAAATCTAAACTTGTGTTGAGCTAGAAAAATGATGAAGTAGGAAAGCAGAATTTTGTAATCGAAACCAGGGAATTGTGTAAATACTAGAAATGTCGGGACTAGAGCACTATATAAGGTAAAGGAAACCTAGGTCATTGCAAACCTCCGTTGGGCACTTGTGACTTCTCATAAAATTATAAAATTAGTTTCACATGGTCACAAAATGTTCTTCAGATGACACCTTTAGTCACATGTACTTCGTTGCTTGATCGTCAAATTTTCCTAAAACCTGCAAAGAGAAAGAGCATATGCAAAACCCCAAAACACATCAAATCCTATAAAATAAAAAGATGTAAATGGGGATTCGGACTGACCCCAATGGTCACCTGACTGAGTGAACTTATGATCTGAGATATTCACTACATTTCAAACTCCATGTAATTTTGCATGTGTGTGTAGAATCATGCCCTATGTGGATCTTGTACATTCTACACTTAATAGAGAGAAATAGCTAGATGTAGAAAATGTAAATAGATGTTTGCATGGAAAAATGAACTTCCCCTCCTATGAAGTGTATGTATAAGAATGTAGTCCCTTGTCCCTTGTGTGGATGCTAGATGGATGATTTGATGCTCTTATAATGGCCTTTGGATGCAACCTTAGGTGGTGATAGTATATGCTTAGTGTTTGGTCCTTTATTATGGTCACATAGCTTTGTATTTATATGATTCCCTTGTTTGAATTTTGTAATTAACCACTAAAAGGCCAACCACTAAGAAAATAAGATGCCCAACAACTAGAAAGGACCCAAAAGATGTGAGCAAGATACAAAGAGGTCAGGGGCACCCAGAGGGGACAAGGGCATCAAGGCACTGGCATCCTGGTTGGGCGCTGGAGTCCTAACTCAGTAAAACTGAAGTATAGAAATTCAAACTGGGAAAGAAGGTGTGTAAGACCAAGAAGGAAACTAGAAAGTAAGCAAAGAGGCCAAAGACAATGGTCAATTATTACTTTTCTCACTTAGGAATCATATGAATAGTGGTATGTGATCAAGGACTAGAAATATACCCAAAGTGTGTGATTTAGTGTCTACATTTTCCCCCACTTTATGTTGTTGAGTGAATGCTCGATAACATAAAGTAGATAAGAGATGTGTACCTGATAACCATGTAGATTGATGGCGAAAAGTGTGCCGAGGAGACAAGAAAAAGTGTGGAGTGATAAAAATGAAGCGTGGAAGCTAGAGAAGAGGAAGTGAAGATGACCCTAGGGGTGAAAGTGTATGTGTATGTGTCATGTTTTACTTTTTGGTGATGTCTCTTGATGCTTGATGATGTGACTACTACTTCCAATAAGGATTGACTTGCAAAAGAGAAGAGAAAACAAGTAGTCAAATATGTGTATATGAAAAATTTGATCCAAACGATGTAAAAAGTGTGTAAAAAGTATGTAAAAATGTGAAAAGGAACATGTGCACCTGATATGTGATGAGTGAAAAGAGATAGAAAGGAATCTTTAGAAAATGTTTTTTGGGTGATCTCATTCAAGACTGATTTTTTGGTGATCTCATGCCAATTGCGCTAAGTGAGTTTTTTGGGTGATCTCACGCTAAGTGTGGAAGAAGTGTAGGGAGAAAGGTCTAGTGTTATTCTCCAACCTTTGACTGCTTCCCAAAGTGTAAACACCACTGCAGATGGTGTGTTCAAATCTGATCCATTTTTATCCAGTTCGATCCAACGTGAAAATAGAAAAAGATGAGAAATCATGCATGTCGAGTGCTAAAGGATTGTCTATCCTATAAAATTCATTGTGTAAACTGTTGTAAAATGTGATAAACTGAGAAAAATTATGTAATTGGACCTTGGTCATAGGCACCAAAGAAGGGTCAGGGGAACCCAGGTACTAATTTATTTATCTTGGTGATGGTGTCTATACTGTGCTTAGGACCCAAGTTAGATTTGGGTCATAGTTATGACTAAGACTATGTTTCTGTGTTGAACTATATTATACTATGACTGTAAACTGTTGTATGGGGTGACTGATTCACCCAATGATGCCCCCATTTGGGGTGCATGCGACATCACAAGGAGTATGTGGCCCAAAGGAGGACCAGACACCTACTAAAATTGATGCCCTATAGGGGGAGGGAGTGTGCTTGGTAGAAACCAAGGCACACACAAATAAAGTGGTTGGAAATAAGTGTTAGTGCAAACAAGATAAACATGCATGTAGAAAACAAGATGTAAGCTAGCAAGAAATAAGAAAATGTAGACCACAAAAAGTGGGTTTCAAACATGGGACATCACTCATGATGTCGCAAGACAATCAAGGCCGAAGTGGCCAAAAGCATACAAGTAAACACAAGCAAAAGGGAAAATCCGGAAAACAATAATAAACAATGATAGACAATAGTAAGCAAAGTAATAGACAACCATGGTGGCAAATAGTTTCTACAAAGAAAATGTTGCACATGAAGCACCCATTAGCATGTTAGAAAGATTAAAAATTATGTCAAAGCATGTATGATCTGATATAGTAGTGTGCTAGTAAGAATAGGAAGTAGTATAAATCAAAACAATAACACCTGTGATGTGTACGAAAGTGGATGCCCCCAGGAGCTTGTTACAGGACTGGTAAGAGGTACAATGCCAAGCATCCATGTTGTGTGTAATGATATGTGTAAATTTACATCACAACTAGAAGGTAAGCAAATGTGCATGTGTATATAGAAAAGATAATGACATACAATGTATTTGTCTAACATAGTAAGCAAAGTGTACATGTGAGCATAAGTAAAGTAAGAATAATGTGCAACCAAGATATGTAGTATGTTGTGGATGTGAATGGAATGGAATGCAGTGTGAGTGTGATAGGATCCACATGCCCCCAAGTGAATGTGAATGAGTATGCATGAGATGAGGTTCATTTATAAATTCCCCCTCAGCAGTCGAGAATGAACCATAGAACAAGAGTGTGTCATCGGGAAATGGTTTGAATTGTGTGCTAGAAAGATATGATTGATAAATCATAGAGTGTAGAGAGTGAGTGAGTGTGGTGAGGTTCATTTCAGATTGAGACCCTAAAAAATTGAGTATGAATCATGGAACTAGAGTGCATCATAGGGTAGTGTAGCATGTGTGAGAAAATGTGTGTGAGAAATATGTGTTGTGAATGCATAGAAAGTGTGTAATGTGACGTATGTGTGATGTGATGTGAGGTTCATGAATGTAGTGAGCCCTCAATAGTCAAGTGTGAACCATAGCACAAGAGTGTGTCATCAGGGTAATGACGATACAAATGTATCAAGATGTGTAAGATGCATGTGAAAGACTAGATGCAAAGTAAGAACCTGAAGTAGATAATGCAAGACACCTGAATAATGTTAGAGGGGGGAGAATAAGCATGATTCCCCCCAAGTGTGTGTCATGATGAGTATGTTATCTGATAAAAGTGAAAGGCTGAGGGTCCTCCACCCAATGCTCGTAGAGATAAATGTGTGTGAACATGCTTTAAGACCGACGGTGAATGAGACAAATGATGTATCGGTGAATGAGATCTATGTGCTATGAGACCTATGAGGTGATGAAGACCTATGTGAAGGAGAACATGGATGATGAACACCTATGTGAAGGACACACTATGAAAACCTATGTGAAGTAGAGTGTGGAGGTGATGAACACCTATGTGAAGTAGATCATGGAGGTGATGAACACCTATGTGAAGGAAAATGAGGAGGTGATGTATACCTATGTGAAGGAGTTGTCTGAGTGGTGGACCTAGACTGATGAGATGGACTAGTAGACCTATGAGACTGAGTAGGTTGTGTACGAACAAGTGAGCTAGGAGTAGATTGTGCTTTTTGATTTGAGAGGTTGGGGACCTAGATGCTCTAGTGAGTGCAATGGAAACCTCAAGAGGAGGTTGTGGCCATGGTGTGGATGGTGGAACACCATTGATAGTAATGAATTTCCTGTTGTGAATGAACTTTAGACACAAGTGGTTCATGGAGATGATAGCTTGAGTTGCATGGAGCCAGTGAAGACCTAAGAGCATGTCACACCCTTTGACTAAAGGTGCCACAAGAAAAGGCACAAGCATGGTAAGAGGACCGATGGTAACTCAAAGCTCGACATAACCATATGATTTAGGAACTAGATATGAAATTTATGAGAGTGGATAACTGATAGTGACAAGAAGTGCAATAGAACATGTGCTTATGTGAAATGATGGATCAACCATAGTGTTATTGATAGAAATAGATCCAATAGAAGCACTAATGTGTAAGCGATCAGAAGATAATGTAGCATGATAGTCATGATCAGAGAAATCAATGATCGGTGGAGATGTCTCAACATGAGCAACTAGAAAATCAAGAGCCCCCGATGCAGGAGGAGGCACTGCGCAATATGTATGATTGGCTGAAGATTTAGCTGCTTGATTTTCATGTTTAGGAAGAGGATTGTTTAAGATCTTGAGCTTGTGATTTTCATTGACTGGAGTACATTTTGTAGGCTCAAGAAGCTCAATTGCATTATTATTGATAAGACCTTGAATAAGATTTTGAATTTTGAAACATCAAAAGTGACAGGCGAGCGTGAGAATCAACAAGTGACTCTTCCGCGTACCCGACCTCCCGAGGTCGTGCCGAGACAGCCGGTGGGGGTAGAATATGCAGACAAACTAGTTAGGCAATCTAATGTCTTCGACACGCACTAGTGGAATTTGCGAATCTAAGGCTAAGAAGGCCCTTCTAACTTGGACTGGTGTGATAGATCGATCAGCGAGGATGACTGCTCGAAGGCTCCAATCAATATCGAGCTCTGGCGTGATTCGATCTATGGGTTGCGGAATACGTGGAAAATGACCTGGGATTGTTTCGTGTATATCTCCTGATAAGGTCATATGGCGGATATAGTTGATTCTATGGACGATTTTCTGGCCTAGTCCAGAATTCCCTAGCTTCGTTAGCCGCTATATCTAGTAAGGACAGTTGTTCGACGATGATAGGTGGAAGTGGAGTGGACTGAAATACTAGTGTGCGTAGGCCAGTGTCTATATCTAACTGACTTGTGGATTCGTTGGGCTGTGGGACCTGTGGATCACAACCATAGACTCTTGGTTGTTGCGGTCCTGTTATGGTCATACGCGAGATCAAGTTCTAATCCCTAGTATCCAGTAATCGTACGCTTTTTCAGCTTCTACGTTTAGAACCAACAGTTGTGCGATCTTCTCAGAATACCTTACAGGCGTTCTTGCAACCTGGATTCTTAAGCTGGTATCTATATCTACGAGGGTGTCTCCAGCGTCTGGCTGTGGAACTAAAGGATCACACTCGAATGTTTGTTCTCTTTCGAGCCCTTCTACAGTCATGTGGATATTTTCTAGGGTAATCTGTAGTTTGGCTGACTTGACCAAAACGCATGTGCTTGGTCGTCTTCTATGTTTAATCCTCTTAACTGTGAGCTGATCAGTTGTAGATCTGCGGTTGTTCGGAATACTTGTATCCTGAGATTTTGGTCTATGTCAACTATTGCTGTGGCTAGGTTTGGTTGAGGCACGATTGGCTCAAATATATATTCCCTGGGCTCTTGAGGTCCCGTGATTGTCATACAAAACAAAATGTAATCTAACTGTAATGAAATAAATTCTAACTATGTGAAATAAATCTAACATATATAACCTTTATCTTTCTAAGAAATATTCTAACAATTCTAAGGAAAACAAACTATTTTAAGCGTATCTAGAAATAATAACTAAACAATAATTTAAAACAGACAAGATAACCGAGTGTGGTTATTTGCCTGTGCAATTTGTAGAATTATTCTAAATAAATAAGATAGCCTGTCTAATCTACCTGCAAGATTCTCGATCCTACCTCAGAAGTGAGGAGTGAATCATAGTTTCTCAGAAACTATCAATCCCCACAGCTTCCCTGGCAATATCGAGAATAGAATGAAATGAAATAAAGCGATTAACTACTCTATTTGATATAAATCTGACTAGAACTTTGAAATTTAAAACCTGGACTTCGCAGAACAGTGGCGAATCCGATGGTGTATGTGATCTCGTCCCCTCAGTATGATCTTCTCGTTCTTTCGTGTTCACTTGGATCCAGAAAAGCGTGTAATGCTAGCACCGATAGGAGTAGATTTTGGGACAAGGACAGCTCAGAATGCAGACCGAGAATGCGAGTAGGAGAGGGATAGCGCAAGAGTACAGAGCTTGGCTTATGCGATTCCTAGCGGGATTTTACTGCGAGTCATGCAACGTGAAGCGACCAGAACCTTTGACTATCCTATACGAAGAGCAAAACCTGCAACTTTAATGGCTTCCTAAGCTATTTCGTTCCAAAATAAAGACACTGCTTGCACAAGTTGGATATGTGGCTTACCAACAGCTGAATAAAGCTAACCAGGTATACAATGAATTGAACTAAGAACTCTAAGTCACAGTAAAACAAATTTACAGCAAAAGGAATTCAGAGGCAAGCTTCTAACCGGATTGGATGGAGCAACAGCACTGCCTGCACAAGATGGGTCTGTGGCTTACCAACAGCTGAGCAATGCTAAACCAAGTATGAAGTAAACTATGCTATCAATCCTAAGCAAGCTAACCAAAATACTAAAAACCAGAAGACTCTAACAAGGAAAAATGGTGATCAAAACTCCAGCTCAAATTCTTCACACAAACTCAGCCAAAATTCAGACCAAAATCAGACCATTTGCATGTACACAAACCATGCATTTATAGGAATTCAAACACCCAAGAATCAAAACCAAATTGAACTCCTAAACAATAAACAAAGGAAAAACACTGTTCCAGGGGACCAAAAACATTAATGCATGCTCAAGTCGGCAAAGAAAAGCTGGTGAAACGTGATATTTCACGCGGGTCGCGCCAAAAGGGCGTTCTGGAAAACGCGCCCAGGACCGCTGCTCAGGGCGGCGGTTACAGGACCGCCGCCCTGTTCAGGGCGGCGGTCACGAGAGGGCGGCGGTTTCGTCACTGAAGATCAAAAGGGGCAAGAAAAGAGGGAAAAAGGGGAAAACAAAGGACACGGGGGCTAAGTGGGGTATGCGGGATGTTAACGCATATCCGAAGAGCTCTTTCTGGATCCCGAACACCTTGCGAGGAGACCTGTATCATCATTGGGGCATTTATTACACCGTTCCGCAGTACAGTACCTTACAATTTTGGGTACGTACATATTGCCCCCTCGGAGAAGCGTTTTAGCCATGAAAGGGCATAAAACGGTGGGTCCGAGTATGGCAGTCCCGAAATGGGGGGTTTAGAAGTTATACCTTACACGTCCGTGTGTCGAAATGGCGCCATCCGAAATTCCCGCTACCTGCAAAATGAAAAGAGATCTCAAGTGCAGATAGATACAATAATTTGAAAAATAAACGCTAAAATAACAGGGAAAGAGGACGTACCATTTGTGCGGGGATAGGAACTTACCTCCGTCAGCGCTCCAAACCTGCGAAAAAGTCATTTTAAGACGAAATAGAACAATATATATATGAAAGTGGGCCCATTTTCCTATTCATTTGCGCGAGTTGATTTGATCGATTTTGAGCTCTGGGACCCACGGTGACGGTTTCTCGCGTGAGTATAGTCGAAACGTCCGCAGTGAGATCGTGATCATGCCTCCACGTGCGGAACGCCACCCCGCGAGATCACAGGTTGGTTTTCTTCAATTTTGCATTTTTCCCCCTTCAAATTTGAAATGGCAAATTATTTGTAATGGGGGGGTTATTTTTGAAAATGTTTGGTTCAAAAGGTCCATCTAGGGGGGGCGCCTACTGGGTAGGCTCTTTTTTTAGCTAAAATGGTCTATTTTTGCGTTTTTTGGACTTTTTAGGGTTAAAAACCCGCGCGGGTTTTCGGACCGCGACCGCCGCCCTGGCCAGGGCGGCGGTTACACGACCGCCGCCCTGATTAGGGCGGCGGTTACGAGACCGCCGCCTTTAAGGCGGCGGTTACAAAACCGCCTCCCTGCTCAGGGCGGCGGTTTTGCACAGAATGCAAAAGAGCTTGTTTTGGAGACTTATACTTATATTTTCTTGCATTTCTATACGTTTTTATGATTCTCCCTGCATTGATTAGATACTAACTTGCTCTGTTTTGTGTGTTTTTGGGTGTATGCAGGCGAGGGAGGAGTACATTAGATGGAGCCGGGAGAGAGAGTGTGATTGGTTGCCCGGGGTATTGGATGCCCTTTCGCCAGACGAGGAGGACACGTTGCAGAGGGCCGGCATATTGCGTATATCGCGTGTGCCCCATGTTACGCCATCGAGTCACATCCTTTGTGACTTATTTTCTTATTGGGATGCAGATCGGAACACTTTCCGACTGCCAGGGGTCCGCGGTGAGTGGACCATCACTTTGGAGGATGTTTACCGTATCCTGGGGGTCCCGATCATCGGGAGGAGGCTCACACTGGAGACAGCTGGGTCCAGAGCACAGATTGCACAGTGGGCAGGTTATATGGGGGATGCAGCTATTTCCACGGGGCCGAAGAAGGGAGTGAGAGTTAGATCCATTCCTTCTTTGCCCATCCCCGTATTTCGACAGGCCATCATGGGGATCCTTGCCTCGAGACTGATCGGGGACAAGGGAGGGGATACATTGTTATACTGCTGGGCCCCCATCATTGCACAGATAGAGGGGCATGGTCGGATATACGCCTGGGGCGCAGATATTTTGGGGACCACTTATCATGACTTATACAGGGTGGTCCGTTTACAGGGACAGTCTTTGAGCCACCCTACTCTAGTTATGAGTTGGGTGTATGAGCGCTTCATTCCCTATGGCAGAGGCGTGGAGGTGGCAGATCCCGGGGCTGTGAGGGCAGCCAGATGGTCAGACATGTCGGTGCTTAGAGCACCTCACCAGCCAGTAGCTTCCCTCACCACAGCAGATATGGAGGCCACACCGTACCAGCTCATGGCCGGCATTTGGGGAGAGGAGGCTCTCACATTGATCTCTTGCTCCACCACAGGGCAGCTTATTGACCGTGTGGGACGGGTGGAGGTACATCCTTTCGGCAGGGTCCCTCAGCAGTTCGGCCTCCCATATGTGGGCATGCTTCCTCCAGTGGCACCAGTCTATAGATCAGTCCGGGAGGCTAGAGGGGGGCCTAGAGGCCGTGGTTGGACAGTGGTCACTCCTGGTATTCCTATTGCAGCCAGGGGGATTGTTCGGGCCAGAGGGAGAGCTGGTGCGCCTCGGGCACCTTTACTTCGGATTACTGCGGGTCCTGCTCATAGTAGCGATGACCCTATAGATATTGACTCCGATTCTGAGGAGTCCACAGAGGGAGGGTCGGAGGAGCAGACGGATGACAGCGATCCTGAGTGGCATGACACCCAGGATATCATGCAGGCAGAGAGGGAGGAGCAGAGTGCAGAGAGAGAGACTCTAGTTTCAGAGGAGCCACTCTCTCAGGGCCGTGGTGGAGAGGACGAGTCTGTTGTGGGGCGACATGTTGCCCCTACCACAGGAGCAGCTCCACAGTCGGCAGTGGCATCTGCAGCGGGCGCTGGCCCTAGTGACCCATCTTGGAGGCCCGGTGATCCGAGTAAGTCATCCTCTCTCCCTTTCAGTGTTAGTTTGATTTAGGACTTGTTTCAACTGCTATCTCTCCTTATATTTGTATCTTGTATATTTTAGCCTCTTGCCTAGTTTCTAATTCGTCTTTCTTCTTTGTTTTGCAGAGACTGTCGACGAGTGGCGGGATCTAATCCGTAGGGTATGCACTGATTCTCTGATGATCCCTATGGATAAGACCCGTGCGGAGCTATCTGTAGATGCCGGGGAGCCTTCAGCAGCCGGTAGGCATACTGACGTCTTCGCTCCCGTTTGGCACGTGGCCAAGATGGTGTCGACTCTCCGTACAGAGTTGGCGGGCTATAGGACAGCCGAGCGTCTTATGAGGAGCCATTCTCATGGCGAGACCACGGCTGCTCCTCGGGACCCTGAGCCCTCCGTCCATTCAGAGCGCCGGCGTAGCCGGAGTCCTAGGCGAGGGCGCGCACCTTCAGCGGGATCGCGTAGGGGTTGAGAGGCCACTTGGCTCCTATGCACTTTTTGTATTATAGATTCTTTTGTGTATTACGGGCTCTTTGAGCGTTTTGACCATGCCTAGTGCATGATGGCATTGTATACAAACATTGATTATTTATATATATGCGTCGATTTTTGGATTAAAACTTTGTCACTTTTGTTGTCCTTTCTATTTCCAACTGCTTTGTGTATACTACGATGTATGTTTTATATGCTTTCTAGAATGTATGCAATGGAAAACAGATGATGCAAATGTTTGCTTTCTTTTTGTGTTTCATGATGCTGATACATGATATTGTAGATATATTGTGATCTTAAATCTTAGTTTCTGTGAGCAATTTGGATACCTCATGTTTGTTTTGGCAAAGTGATGAAAATAACCAGTATGATGAACAGATTAACTTGCCCCACTCCTAACTCCACGCAACTAGTAAGATGCGAGGGCTCATCACCAAGAGCCAAGAAGGGCGCAAGTTATGAAATATGGTGAAATGATAGTGATGAAAGACAGACGAAGCTTTGGTGGAACCAAATTGAAAGCTACAAGCTTACTCTACCTGAATGACTTCATAGTTTTGGGTGCAACTTGCTTTGTGGTTTATCCAGACTTAGACCCGTAGATGGCCACATAGTAGACAAAATCTGGGTTTTAGGATTTTTAACTCTCTTGGAATTTTGAGCATCTGATTCATTCGTTTTTGACTCAAAGTTTGAATAGTTTGTTTATGACCTTTTAACGTTTTGCATTGTCTAGAGGACCCCCTACACTTTGCCCCATGCTACTAGTAAGAAGCGTGGGTTTATCACCGTGGGCAAGGCATAGGCGAGTAAGGGCATTTCCATCCTTTCCCAACCCTACGTCACTAGTAAGAGACGCAAGCTCATCACCGAAGGTTGGTGGGGCAAGGAAATGTGTAAAAATAAAATTTTCTGTTTAATCACTTTTTGACTTGTCTTTTTGAGTAAAATGTCAGTATATGCTTGTTTCCAAAGAGATGTGTATATGGGATAGATGTGACACCATGAAGCTTCTAGAACAGACCATAGGCAAGACACCTATCCTAAGAAGAAATCAAAGCGAGAACAAACTTGCAGATCTTGGTATGGTTACCGTTAGGACTTCGTCATGTTTGATTTTATTTGATAAAAGATTCCAAGATGACTTGATGATACCGAAGATGGAGAGGTATGATTAGAAAGTTTTGTGCCAACAACATCATGAGTTTGTAATGAATTACTTTGAGAATAGATTCCTTGATCACAATTTGTGTAAGAACAAGTGGACAAAATGATCCTAATTTATATGAAAATGCAATGTAGATAGTTATATAGGCAGCGCTTGCTGCTTATGCATAGAAACGCTTGAGGTGCAGGGAATTGACTGTTTCGCCAAATTCCTCACCTTCTAACGTACATAAGAGATAAGCACCATTCCCGTAGTCCTTCATGACTTGGTATGGGCCCAACCATTTGGGCCGGAATTTCCTTCCTTCGCCGGTCTTCTTGTCGATCCGGCTGTCTAGTCTTAGAACTAGATCACCTTCATATATGTCGCGTTCATAGACCTTCTTGTTATACTGCCGGCACATTCGGTCAGCATAAGCTCTATGCCGCTGTTCAGCATCTAACCTAGTTTCATCTAGGCTTTCTAGTTGGGAGAGACGTGCTTCTCTGTAAGCGTCTTCATCCAGAATCCCTTGTAGTGAAATGCGGAGACTGGGTATTTCGACCTCAAGCGGGAGAACTGCTTCTGCCCCAAATACTAGCGAGAAAGGAGTTGCTCCCGTTGGTGTTCTTATTGAGGTTCGGTGGGCCCACAAGGCCGGATATAACTTCAAATGCCAATCCCGCTTGTTTTCTTTCACTGTTTTAAGGAGAATGGCTTTCAGCGTTTTGTTTGTTGCTTCAGCCTGTCCGTTGGCTTGGGGATAATACAAGGAAGCCGTATGATGGCTTATTTTGAACTTACCGCATAGTTCGCGAACTTCTTCATTTTTGAAAGAAGTTCCATTATCAGAGATAATGATTTGCGGGATACCGTACCTACAAATGATTTGATTCAAGATGAACTTAGCGATCACCGAGCCAGGTACGGTAGTAAGAGGCATAGCCTCTACCCATTTGGTAAAATACTCAGTGGCCGTGATTATAAAATTGTGGCCGTCTGTGGATGAGGGAGAGAATTTCCCTATTAAGTCTAGGCCCCATGTAGAAAAGGGCCATGGAGTAGCGATTGGTTGCAGAGCCTGTGCTGGCATGTGGATCTCGTGAGAGAATTCTTGGCACTTATGACACCTGCGTGCAAACTCTATCGCGTCATGTTCTAGAGTGGGCCAGAAATAGCCCATTCGATGTATTTTTCGAGCAGTGGCATGGCCACCGAAGTGGCCTCCACATATACCGCTGTGGGATTCATGGAGAATCCTCTTGGATTCTTCTGTGTCGACACACCTTAGAAGCATTCCATCGAATGCTTTTCGATAGAGCACCTGCTCTATGATGACATATTTAGATACGATTATGCGTAACCACCTTCTTTGTTGCGGTGTAACTGCCTCCGGGTACGTATGGTCCATGATATAATTAATGATATCAGTGTACCAAGGGCACTCAGAGATAGCAGGTCGAGTTTCGATGTAGTATACGCATTCATCTGGAAAGTCTAAATCTACTAAATCACCTCCGTCTAATGGGTTGTCAGCTAACCAATCTGCGATGATTTGTCCTTTAACTGACTTCTGGTTTACAAACGTTAATTCGAACTCTCCCATTAAGGTTATAAAACGTCCAGCTTTTTTGGACAAGGACCCTTGTGTGAGAAAAGTCCGTAAATGGTCTGTCTTTACCATGACCTTTGTTTCTTGATTCAGCATGTAATGTCTTAGACGTTTAGTAGCAAAGACTATGGCAAGACATTCTCGCTCTGCTTGTGTATAGCGTGTTTCATAGTCGAGCAATGTTCGGCTAATGAAATAAATTGCACGCTCTCTCTTGTCATCGTCTTCCTGGGCCAACATACAGGCCAGCGAGACATCGGTAGCCCGTGAGTATAGAATTAACGGGCGATCTAACTTAGGTGGCATTAGCGTGGGTGGTGATAACAGGAAACGCTTAACTGCGCTGAAAGCTTCGTTGCAATCTTCAGTCCAATCAATGCTATAGTCTTTCTTGAGTAAATTGTTGATTGGATGAACGGCGAAGCTTAGATCCGGGATAAATCTCCGGATTGCACCCAGCTTTCCGAGAAATGATCTGATTCCAGATTCACTCGAGGGTGGGACCATTTCGAGGACAGCCCGAATTTTGGTTGGATCAACATCGATCCCTCGTGACGATATGATGTAACCTAGGAGTTTTCCTCCTGTTACACCAAAGACGCATTTCTCTGGGTTTAGCGTAACTCCGTATTCTATTAAACGTGAAAGAATGACGCGGAGTACTTCGGGATGGTCACAACGCTTCTTGGCCTTAGCCAACAAGTCATCTACGTAGGATTCCATGATCTTATGAATTAAATCGTGAAATATATAAGTCATAGCCCGCTGGTACGTAGCACCGGCGTTCTTGAGACCGAATGGCATAACAGCGTAGCAATAGGTTCCCCAAGGAGTTATAAAGGTGGTTTTAGCTTGATCTTGCTCGGATATTCTGATTTGATTGTATCCCGAGAATCCATCCATGAGAGACAAGAGTTCAAAACCAGCTGTTGCATCAACAATAACGTCTATGGATGGTAATGGGAAATCGTCTTTAGGACACGCTTTGTTGATGTCTCGAAAATCTATGCAGATGCGTATCTTTCCATTCTTTTTGAGAACGGGAACGATATTAGATACCCATTGGGAGTAGTCAACTGGCTTGATGAATCCTACCTGAAGGAGTTTTATTACCTCCTCTTTTACCATGAGAGCTACTTTGGGCTTCATGGGTCTTGATTTTTGTTTAATTGGCTTTGCATCTGATCTAGTGACGAGGTTGTGCACCGCAATGTGGGGTGCGACTCCTGTCATCTCTTTGTAATTAAATGCAAATGCCTTCTGATGTTCTTTGAGAACCTGAGTATGTATTTCCACTTCTTCTGGGGTTAATGAAGAACCTAGTTTCAATATTCTTGGTTCATTCTCTGTCCCAATGTTGACATCGATTGTTTCTTCGATTAAAGAGGCGTTACCCTCTTCGAACTCAGGTGGTGCTGGAGGTAAATCTATATCATCCCCATTTTCTATTGCGTATATGCTAGGTTCCCTTTGTGAGGGAAGACCCGTTACGGGATTTCCGAAGTAGGAAGATGAATGCGGAATCAGAGATAAATCTAGCGTGTGATAGGAGAGATGTAGTGCTGCATAGGCATTTAAGTAATCCAAAGTAGCCGCATCATTTCCAACATGGTCTAGGACGGTAGATTCACTTCTGTTTGAAAGAGGATTTGTCATTGTTTTTATCAATGGTTCGTTACGAATGGATACTGTGAAGTGAGTATCCTCTAGCTCATTACTTGGAGTGAAGCGTGATGCTGAGGCTACTATTGAATCGGCGAGAAGATTTTTCTCTCGCGGGATTGCTTCAATGGATATGAAGTTAAACGCCTTGCTTAAATCTAATATAGCGTTTTTGTAGAGTTGTAAATGTTCGGCTTTAGTTTCATATATTTCAGAAACTTGGTTTGTTACTAATTGCGAGTCTCCGAGGACTCTGATGTTATCAATACCAATTCTTTTGGCTAAGGTAAGGCCAAGGAGGAGAGCTTCGTACTCAGCGCCGTTATTTGTGCATTCAAAGTTTAACTTAAAAGAGAATGGGAGGACCTTCTCCTCGGGCGAGGTAAGAATTATACCTGCCCCCGCTCCATAACGGCATTTAGCTCCATCGAAATGGAGAGTCCAATACTTAGCCGGGAGTATAGATGTAGGGGTATCTGCTGCGTTTGCACACTCTACTTCTACCATACAGAGATCTTCTGCTGGCAAGGAACCAACACCTAGGGAAAATCCCATGCCTACTGAATCGAATGGTAAGAACATTGGTGAATCTTGTTCTATCAACTCAACGATCTTCGCAGTAGTCCCTAATGATACTGTTTCTTTAGTTTTACCTTTAGGGGTTGGAATTGTTTTGGCTATGCTGGTAGTTTCGAGATCCGTCGTAGGTATCAACTTTTCCTCTGGCTTTGGGTCAGAGGGTTTATTAAGTTGGTTTGTTGGAAGTTCAAATTCTGAGTGCACCCCTGGTCTTTTCTTTAAATCAGCTAGGTGCAAATCGAAAGGTTTTGGATCGCCTTTGGCTACGAATACCTTTCCCAGATGCAAGAATCTTACTTCTTGAAATAGCGTGGAAGGGATTGCCTTCATTCGATGTATCCAAGGTCGGCCGAGGATCATATTATAGTTAGTTTCCCGATCTATAATATAGAATTCAGTCAAGATGGTTTTGGGCCCTAAGGTGACCGGCAGTATTATAGTTCCTATTGAAGTGGCTTTAAGGCTATCATAGCCTCTCAAGGTATTTCGTGTAGTAGAACAGTTCGTTTCTCCATATCCAAGTTTTTGGAGGAAAGAGAAAGGGACTATGTTAACTGCGGCCCCGTCGTCAACCATTGCCCGTTTTACATAGTTATTATAAACCCACACTTGCAAGTGTAAGGCTGGGTCACCTCGGCGTGCGATCTCAGCATCTGTGGGCATTTTACTTATTTCGAAGATGAATTCGACATCCTTGTCCGGCTGCCCCGGAGGATGGATATCAAAATCTACGTGATTTACTTGTGTTTCAGGAGGTGGAGTGATGTTAATTAGATGGCCTAGACCTAATGCTTCTAAAAGAGCAGCTCTGTGAGGGGGAGAGTTCTTTAGCAAGTCCAAGAATGAAATGTGTGAAAAGGTCTTTGTTAGGTCACTAATTAAATCATAGGCACCGATGGGTTTTTCAATTATTTGTTGACTCCTATCTATCTCTGGCAGATGACTTGGGCTCGGTTGAGAGAAATACTCTCGTGTTCTTGTTATAGCTTCGATAGGTAGTTCAGCATCTAATTCTACCAAACTAACTATCTTAGGTCTTGGTTGAGCTCCCAACTATGGCGCAACTGACGGATTTAATGAAGTCGAAGCTTCATGATCATTGTTTCCCGTTATTGTACCTTTATTTGTTCCGGTTGGATTCAGCCTATTGCTATCATGATTTGGGAGCGGATCGTTAAAGATCCTGAGGGGAGCATTCTGAGGGGAAACTGCCCCTGCGAGAGTATTTGGTGATGATGAGACGTGGGATCTGCCAAAAACAAGTCTGTGAAGAACTGTCTTTGTTCTTCTGGCAAACGTTGCATAAATTTATTGTAGTCACGACATGTTCTAGTGTCATGACCATGAATTTTATGGAAACCACAATAAGAATTGGGATTATAATTCCCGTTTTGTTGGTTTGGTGTGTATTGTGGCCTAAAATTCCGATCAAACTGTTGCCTATTAGGACTAAAGTTTTGTTGTTTCTGGTTTTGACTTTGGTTTTGATAACCAAATGAGTTTTGGCTCGGTCCTTGCATGGGATTTCGCCGTTGTTTTTGTTGTTGTTGTTGTGGATGATTAAAATCCATTGTATTGACCGTTGGGGTAAAATTGTTGTTTCGATGGTTGTTTGTTTGTGATGGAGTATTAACAACATTTGCCCTCTTGGGCTGGAGTTTCCGTTGTTACCCCCACGATTTTTGTTAAGGATTGTTGGGTCCTTGATTGACGTTTATGGAGTTGTAGTATTTTGAGTAGAGGTGATTAACCTCCCGTTTGCTCCATACATCTTGTATTATTGCTTCCTGATCTATTCGCAAAGCGCTCTCGAGTACTTCGTCATAAGTTCTTAGTGGGAACTTCTGGACTTCTTCCTTTACTTCTCTACTAAGAGAATGAAGGAATAAATCGCATAGTTCCATCTGATCCATGTTTGGAGCGCTTGCCGAATGGACTGTGTATTAGACTGAAATGGGCGACATTTCCCTATTGCTTAATAGTTTTTTCATGTCGAAGGCTTTCGACCATCACGATGGTGGTTGCAGGTATTCTGTAAAACCGGGAGCAATGCCTTCCAACGTTTTGGGAATGGGTAATTCCCGAATGGCTTGTTGATATGCGCGTTCGGGTCTCCCTCTCCTTTGTATTTGGGTAAATAACGTACGCGTATGGTGAAATTGGCTCCTTCAAATAGGGGCATAGGGAGGCGGTGGCAGAACGGGTTGTTGATATGGCTGCGTTGCAACCCTTGATTTGGGAAAACATGCCGGGAGAGGAGAACATATCCCCTTGTGGCGATTTGGAGTACATGTTTAAGTACGAAGGGGTATTATCCAGGAATGGATTGCTCTGTACTAGACCTGGAGGAACAGTGCTAGCGATAGTGGGTCTAGTTGGCATTTGTTGTGGATACTGAGGAGGCATGCCTAACGTGCCTACTCCTGTGAGGAGATCTACTTGGCTAGGATGGTATGGAGGATTGGAACTTCCTGTTTGCATGAAATGAGAATTTTGATTTGCTTGAGCAAGTTCTAACCCTCTAACCTTTTCTACTAAGTTGAAATGACTTCATTTGGTGAAGTCACGAGTATTTTGCCTGAGTGGCGTTTGTTGTATACCCTGGTACTTTGTATAGGCATGTGATAGCCTGCTATGAACTGATTGTTATCTTGCCAAGTTTCTCCGAGGGAGTATTTCCTATAGGTCCTGGCATAGAGGTGTTTTCTTGAAAAGAGACCTCGGGTTGTGCTTGTAAACCTCCTATAGGTGGGTACATACTCTGGGAGCGTTGTTCACTCCTAGGATAATGCATTGAAGTGTTCATCATCTAAACCAGGTATGGATCTGATTGTCTACTAATATGTGGTCTAAGTAACATTTGAGGAGATGAACCAGATTCTCCAGTAAACGTCATATTGTTCGAGCCTGAAGGCTCTGTTTGTTGTGTTCGAGCGGGTTTGATCTAACTCCTCTATTTGAAAAGAGAACTATATCTAGTTCTTGGAGTTTGTGTTGACAACTAATTAGTTGAATAGTTGTCACCCCATACTGAGAGTGAGGGTGATGATTGTCTATTCTGTTGGGCGTAGTATGCCTCAAGACCCAGGAGGGGTCTGCCATATGCATCGAATCCCGACATATTCGGGGGGTATATGAATACCTGCAGAATAATGGGAAGGAGCGAAGGTGGGTGAAAGCAAGAAGATGTTTGAACTTCAGTTCAATGTTCACCAATTTTGAATTGGTGAAGCTGATGTGAAGGCTAATAAGTGGTAGAGAAGATGAAACAATTGTTTGTTTCACATCGGGTTCACCAATTTTGTACTGATGAAAGCTAATGAAAAGTGACAAGCGAGCGTGATGAATCTACAAGTAACTCTTCCTGCGTCACCTGACCTCCCGAGGTCGTGCCGAGACAGCCGGTGGGGATGGAATATACGTGGGGTATACAGACAAACTAGTTAGGCAATCTAATGTCTTCGACACGCACTAATGGAATCTGCGAATCTAAGGCAAAGAAGGCCCTTCTAACCTGGACTGGTGTGATAGATCATCAGTGAGGATGACTGCTCGAAGGCTCCAATCAATATCGAGCTCTGGCGTGATTCGATCTATGGGTTGTGGAATACGTGGAAAATGACCTGGGATGTTTCGTGTATGTCTCCAGATAAGGTCATATGGATGATGGATATGGGATTCTATGGGTGATTTTCTGGCCTAGTCCAGAATTCTCTAGCTTGTTAGCCGTTATGTCTAGTGAGGATAATTGTGCGATAATGATTGGTGGAAGTGGAGTGGATCTAAATACTAAGTGTGCGTAAAGTGTCTATGTCTGATTGACTTGTGGACTCGTTGGGTTGTGGGATCTGTGGATCACAACCATAGAGTTTCGTGGTTGTTGTGGACCTCCTATGGTCATGTGCAGAGATCAAGTTCTAATCCCTAGTATCCAGTAGTCGTATGCCTTTTCGGCCTCTATATTTAGAACTAACAGTTGTGCAATCTTCTCAGAATACCTTACAGGCGTTCTGGACAACTTGATTCTTAAGCTAGTGTCTATGTCTACGAGAATGTCTCCAGACATCTGGCTGTGGGACCAAAGGATCACAACCGAATGTTTGCTCTCTTTCAAGCCCTTCTACAGTCATGTGATTATCTATTTAGGGTAATCTGTAGTTTGGCTGATTTGACCAAAACGTATGTGCTTTTTAGTCTTCTATGTTTAACCCTTTTAACTGTGAACTGATTTCTTGTAGGTCTGTTGTTGTTTAGAAGACTTGGATTCTAAGATTTTGGTCTATGTCAGTTATTGCTGCAACAAGATTGGGTTGAGGCACGATTGGCTCGAATATATATTCTCTGGGCTCCCTAGGTCCCGTGATTGTCATACAAAACAAAATGTAAATCTAACTGTAATAAAGTAAATTCTAACTATGTGAAGTATATCTAATATATATAACCTTTTTTGTATTTTTGAGAAATATTCTAACAAATTAAGGAAAACAAATTATTTAAAATATCTAGAAATTGACAACTAACTAAACAATAATTTAAAACAAACAAGATAGCCGAGTGTAGTTATTTGCCTGTGCAATTTGTAGAATCTATTCTAAATAAATAAAATAGCCTGATCTAATCTATTTGCAAGATTCTCGATCCTACCTCAGAAGTGAGGAGTGAATCATAGTTTCTCAGAAACTATCAATCCCCACAGCTTCCCTGGCAATATCGAGAATAGAATTAACTGAAATGAAATGATTAACTACTCTATTTGATATACTTCTAACTAGAACTTTGAAAGCTAAAACCTGGATTTTACAGAACAGTGGCGAATCCGATGGTGTGTGTGGCTCTTGTCCCCTCAGTGTGATCTCCTCGTTCTTTCGTGCTCACGTGAATCCAGAAAAGTGTGTAATGCTAGCATCAATAGAAGTAGATTTTGGAACAAGGACAGCTCAGAATGCAGACTAAATAGAATGCGAGTAGGAGAGGGATAGCGCAAGAGTACAGAGCTTGGCTTATGCAATTCCTAGCAGGATTTACTGCGAGTCATGCAACAAAAAGCGACCAGAACCTTTGACTATCCTTTTGAAGAGCAAAACCTGCAACTTTAATGGCTTCCTAAGCTATTTCGTTCCAAAATAAAACTACTGCTATCTCAATGGATATTGGCTTACCAACAGCTGAATAAAGCTAACCAGTACAATGAATTGAACTAAGAACTCTAAGTCACAAGATTTACAGCAAAAGGAATTCATGAGGCAAGCTTCTAAACAACAAAAGCAAACTAACTAGATGGGTCTGTGGCTTACCAACAGCTGAGCAAAACTAAAATACAATTCCAAGTGAGAGGCAAGTGAAGTGAAAGACTAAAAACTATGGCTGAGATCAATCTTAAGCAAGCTAACCAAAACACTGAAGGGGCCATTTCTTGAAAACCAAAACTCCAGCTCAAATTCTTTGCTGCCAGACCAAAATAGACCATTTGCATGTACACAAACCATTTATTTATAGGAATTCCAAAGAATCAAAACCAAATTGAACTCCTAAACAATAAACAAAGGAAAAACACTATTCCAGGGGACCAAAAACATAAATGCAGAGCTCAAGTCGGAAAAAAGCTGGTGAAACGTGATATTTCACGCGAGTCGCGTAATAGAATGTTCTGGAAAATGCGTGAAGGACCGCCGCCCTGAGCAGGGTGGTGGTTACAGGACCTCCATCATACCTGGGCGGCAGTCACGAGATCGCCGCCCAGGCAGGGTGGCGGTTCGTCACTGAAGATCAAAAGGGCAAAGGAAAAGAGGGAGAAAAAAAAAACAAAGGACACGGGGGCTAAGTGGGGTATGCGGGATGTTAACGCATACTCCGGAGAGCTTTTTCTGGATCCCGAACACCTTGCGAGGAGACCTGTATCATCATTGGGGCATTTGTTACACCGTTCCGGCAGTACAGTACCTTACAATTTTGGGTACGTACAGTGCCCCACCCCTAATTCAAGCTGATGTAAAGACGGTATTGGATACAAAAGGATAGTTTTTACCATCTAGAAGGTAAAAACACAAAATGTTATGGTTCCAAATTGACTTTGACAAGTTCACAAAGATGAATCTTTCAACATGAGATGAAATCTTGACAATCAGATAAGAAATAATGACGTGAAAATTATTTGATGTCATGCAAAGAAATTTCAAATGATAAGATGTTCATCAGATAACTTTTTGAAGTAGTTTCTCTAAATCTTGAATTATATGAATTTGGGACCAAGTAAGTGGGTTAGACATCTGTAGTGCTAATGTGTTCTTATATTATGCAAGAATAAGCCATAAATTTAATTCCCATATGATGCATATTTTCTAATTTTCCCAGTTTATGAAGGATATATTATAGTTAATGCAATTTGGATAAATAAGATGAGCGAGAAAATTATCAGAAATAAAGTATGAAATTTTATCAGTGGTTCATCTTAGATCATTTAAATTAAATTCTTTGCTATAATCTTTGACTGCAAGTAGCTAAATACATTCCTTTTGAATATCATGGATCAAGAAAATTCCTCTTTAAATGTACGATCAGGTATAAATCTCTCAGAAAAAGGATTCTTTTTCTTCAATAGATTTGTAAATAATGTAATAAATTTGTTACAAGCCATACTCTAATTTAATAAGTCACAATTGAAATGGGGGTTGAAAAAGTATGAAAAATGTGGATTAAATTGATATGTACGATGCTTCAAACCATCACAATAAAGTGGAAAATTGAGGTCTTGTAAAGTTCTCCTGATATTAATTATTTACTAATTAACCACATGTAAGTTGTTTACTCAGGTTATTGTTATCTAACTACATTTTGAATGATTTTTAGTATGGAAAGTTAGCAAATAGCAATGGTTGCTTCAATATTTTAAATAATGACAATCTAAGGAATAACCAAAACATAGTGTACTCTGAAGAACAATCCAAATGATTTTTTAAATAATGAGTACAACACAAGATGTGCATATTTGTGTTAAGATGGTTTGATTACACGCAAATGATGAAATTTATGAGTGTCTAATTATTCCCAATTGAAAATTTGTTGGTGTGAGGCTTCATATGCTAGAATTCTTGATAATGCTCAAAAATAACCATAGAATAAATTTGTGACAGAGTTATGAATGGGTAAATCAAGTTTAATTGATCTGAAGTATGCTCGGAAAACTCCTATATAGATGGATGGAAAGGAAATAATTTGAGTTATGAGAACTAGCCTCAAAATGACTTCTATGGGGTACACGGGCAATAGAAGAAAACCCTATAAACAAGATGTTGCTTTAATCAAGGTATGGGTTTCACTAAATTATTTAACAATTATTTTTTTCCTTGGGATTTGCTTAAATCTAATGTGTCTTTGGCACCTTAAAGCATATTTAATGTATAGTATGGGATTGTCAAGAAAGGTTTATAATAAGAATGTTAAACCCTAAGTAGGAAAGATGAAGATCATCTTTGAATGGAGATCTGCAATAAATCATTGTAAAATTTGGGGTGAAAATTGATGAAGATGACAATGTGCATAATACTAAAATTTACCCATGGATTTCTTAAGCACTCCTTATTGTCAGGGTCATATCTTCTTATGCAATCTGCCCAATATGGGGTATATCAGAGAGCCAACAAACAAAGATCCTCTAGGTGATCTATTGATAGTCCATAAAATCAGATAAGTACTATATCATACTATCCTAGAATCCAATGGAATCTTGGTTCAGAACCTTATAAAGTTTACACTTTTGATTCTCAATTAATTCACACTGAACATGCAAATGGAGAATAGATTTAATGACCTTTCTAAAAAATGTTTTCTTAAATAATGAAAGCCATTTGTAAGATATCAGTAGTATGACCCTTATATATACCCATATGGATACATTTGACTAAAAATCACACTAGAGAATTTTAAAAGGCTCCATGATACATTATAATATTAGTGTAAATGTTGACATGTGTCAGTATTGCTTCATGAGCTCCCAATCAAACACTCTTTAGATTTCACTAGGTTTGATAAATTCCAATCTATTATGTAATGATTTGTCTTAAAAATGTCAAACTTACCCCTCTTATGAAGTGTATTAAAAGAATTTTCCCAATGTTGTACCCCTTGAAATGGATTCTAGATGCAATGCATTATGCTTTCTGTAATGGCCTTAGATGTAATCTTAACTTTAGGTGGTGATGTAATGTTTAGTGCTTGTTCCCTTATTATTAAAAACATTTTAGAATTTTTGTATATACTGTAGATTGAACCCTTTTGATATACAATTCTCCATAGTTCCCATTATCCGATAACAAAGCTCCCTATTGTTATCACTAAAAAATAAGATGAATTCTAGAAAGTTGACCCAAAAGAAGTGAGTAAATATGCATTGAATAGATGTCAAATTTAGTATTATGAGGGAACATTTTTAATTTATTTCAACAATCTTGTAGGCATTTGTTCAAATGGGTGCAAAACAACAGTATAGAAATTGCAAGACTAGTCTTTTAAATGTGAGCACATGTAAGTAGAATGAAATAATGAATTGAAATAGGCCAAAATAGTGGTCCAATTAGTATATTTTCAATTATGAATCATATGAATAGTAGTATTGATTAACTTATTTACTAGACAATTACCCAAATCACCGTGATGATATTTAGTAACAAACCATTATGGATTCTAAAACATATTCTATGTAAGGATGTGTGTCATATTTTGGTGCCTTAAACTTTGATTTATGGAGAAAACTATTGGGTGATTCTTCTTGAAAATGATCAGAACAATGAGAGATAATTGACAATGAATAATTCCATCTATAATTTCATTGACCACAATAGTCTTGATATAATGAGCTAGAAGCATATGATAGGTTATTCAAGGAAAATCTAGTTGAACATTTCTAATGTCACCCGATTCAAGTTGATATTAAATTTTATTATTGCGATCTTCATGGATTTAGTTATCAATTGAATACATCTCATAGGCTACCAATTGTTATTTGGAAGTCACTGGAATCGGTCTACAGACTACCAATAACCTTTGAGGGGAATATTATCTCGCCATCCATATACCACTCAATAAATGGAGTTACTCAACAACATTCATAGATTAATTTGCACCACCTAGGTTAGGTTAAACAAATCACTTTTTGAAAGAATAAATCTTCATGATGCAACTATGCATGTTTAGTTCCCCTTGTTAGCCATTGAGGCACTTATATATGATAATGACCTAATCCTTGTTTCTAGAAACAATAGTTGAGAATATGTGAACAGCATGGTAAAACATATGCTTCATTAATTATAAGAAGGTTTGTAGTAATTTATATTATGTTGATGCCAAACAGCTACATAAATATTTCAAGGGTTATTATTGAAGGAAAGGTCTTTAACCATTAGAATTTTACTAAACTCTGTGTAATCAAATTGATTTTGGCATTATGCATAATGGAATCATACTGTTATTCATATTTTCAATTAATGATATCACCACATACATTAACCCGTGTCTATTGGCCATTACTAGATGTTAAGTTGTTATATAAACTATTTTAAACATTATATCTAAGATCTAGCTTAATTTCAACAAGTATTTTAACTAAATTAACTATAGTCATAAACTCATAATCTTCAATAAAAAATTTACCAGTCATACAAAATTAATATTGTCAACTAATTAAGTTAATTATGATACTATTGACATCTAATGTATATTAAATCTAAGTAACCATGCCAGTATGGATACAAAATTTTAAATATTCTTGGATCCTTAGGAAAATGCAAACTCAACATTTTGGATGAACTCATCACTGCCAAGGATATGTATTTAGCACTATTTGATGTTAATGACCGGGAACTTAAAATCTTTTCCTCTATGTTGATACCATGCTCACTTGATGCATTGGTTCTGGATAGTCAGCAATGTAGAGCCAATTATGGCCTTGGCATATTTTCCTTAGAGCTTAACATATATTCTAAAGATTGATGCAAACCCAATACTGTTTGATCTAGGGCTCTTGAATTATGGACTTACCAACATGAAGACAAGCTTATCTACTACTCATGTCTGAGTTATAGGGAAACTCAATAAGTCGTACATCTCTTACCATAAAGGGAACCATACTGTTTATGCTATTTAGTGATAATGTGATCTCTATCTCATCGAAAATATCCATTAGTCACAAAAAGAACTGAAATTTAGGGTTGCTAAGATACATGGTGTTATTAACATGTCTATAACAAACTCATCTATTTTGGTGTTCACATGACCTATGCACTAAGTGATTCTCACATGGGAAATGGTGATGAAAAAATATTTTCACTTGATAAATTCAAGAAAAAATTAGCAAAAAATAGAAATTGCAAAGTCCATTATGTTCTACCACATGATGGTTAACTCAAAATAATGAAGTAAGTTATCTTCCACTCTATGAATAAATTTTCCTTGGATTGGGACAAATCTTGTAGCCTGTGTAGACACAAAATCATGCACTTTGGGTAATTATTTAGTCCCAGTCTCATACTACTATTCATATGGTTCTTAAGTAAAAAATAGTACTAATTAACCCATGTCTTTGGCCATCTTGCATTATTTTTTGTTGTTACCTTCGATCTTACACCCACACTTTCCCAGCTTGTATTGTCATTCTACATTTTTCCTATTTCTGACTGGGGTGCCCAACCAAGACTAGGGTGCCCTAAGTGCCCTGAGTCCCTCTAAGGTGCCCTGATCCTCTTTTCACTTTCCTCTCACCTTTTGGGAACTTTCTAGCCATTTGAGCTTTTATATTTTTGGTGGTTGGCCTTTTTGGGGTTAATTACAAAATTAAACAAGAGAACCATATAAATATAAAGTTATGTGACCATAATGAGGGACCAAGACACTAAGCATCTACTATCACCACCTAAGGTTGCATCCATAAAAGGCATCTATAGCTACCTTTACATCCATCTAGCTCTATCACAAGGCATACAAGGATGGTTCATCTGCATCACACTTCATAGGAGGGGAGTCTATTATATTCCATGCACACATTTATTTACATTCTACATCTAGTTATTGTCTCACTACTTCACAAAGTGTGACTGCATAAGAGAAACCTAGGGCACAATTTCACACACACACACACCTAGAACTACATTGGGTCTGAGATGTAGTGTAACGCTCAGTGATAAGTCCATCTATTTGGCAGCTGAGGACAGTCCAACCCCTTCATATGCATCTTTCTTTTTTAGGGTTTTGATGCTTTGTCTGGGGTTTTACAGGTGATTCTTTCATTACAAGTTTACCAGTGACATCAGTGATCAAGTTGTAGTGACATTCAGTGACAACAGGAAGTGAACACAGGTGAACATCCAGTGAACCTCAAAGGAGGTTTCTAGCCATTTCCGTAGACCATGGGGCACCTAGATCTCAAACCAAGGTGACCACAGGCACCCCTATCCCTCTTCAAGTGCCCCAATGTATCCAGACAACTTAGATCTACACTTTTTCAAGCTTCCGTGTGTGTCATTTCCTCCTCCTGTTCACCTGGTCTACACTACCACACAGTCCTGCAACATCTAAAACTAATCTAAGGCCTTTTTAACCCTCTTTACACATTAGGGTTTTACATTTGATTGCTTAGTTTTCTTGGGTATTATTTCAGTATTTTATTCTTTAATTTATTCATTTAATTTTACTAATCCTATAGCATTAGATTACACTAGAATATATCTATTTTAGTTAATCATTTTGGTGAACCCGATCTTCAAATACACTTTCTCTTTGGGATTTTTCTTCGTATGTCCTATCATTTGTAGTGTTCGTTTTGGGTATTTTCATTATTGTGAGCTTCCTTCATTCACCTATAGGATTTCCAAACCAATGGTTGATATCCATAATTGTGTAGCTACAAATAAGAATCCATTGGATACATCTCGTAAAGTTCCTCTTCATGAAATAGAATCCTCTTATAGTAAAAATTCCTACGATGAAGATACCAATGTTGACAAAGACCAATTAAATACATATACTGATTTTTGACAATATTTGCGTGATAATCCCACTCATCTTCTATATGTCCTACATGCTTTTATTTTTGTTAAGAATTCCAATGATGCTTTGGCCTCTATAGTTTCTCATTCTTTGGCTCACATGGCCTCTACCCCACTCATTCATGTTTTAGCTCCCATTCCTACAACTACTGCTCCTTCTATTCACCCTACCACTCCTAACATGCATCTTGGCTCTTCTTCGAATAATCCTGATTTAACTTCTTTATATCAGGATTTGCAAACCAAAATTTTCCAGCTCTAGCTCACTACTTCTCATGCATCACCATCTTTAAACTCTAATTCATTGTTGCATACTCCTTTTTCACCTACTATCTCTACCTATCCATTGCCACCTAACTTCATCTCTCCCAAATTTCCCATCTTTAAAGGTCATGGTGACCCACAAGATAATCTTTGAGATTTTCATATAGCATGCCTAAACTATGTGGAAGATCATACCATACTCACTCAGCTTTTTCCTCATAGTTTACAAGATTATGTGATGTGTTGGTTTTATGACCTACCTATCCATTCGGTAATATCTTTCACGCATCTATCTGATGTTTTTCTCACTCATTTCTTTATCAACATTAGCTCTAAGATCTCTTATGCCTAACTTGTACAACTTAAATAGGGATCTATAAACATTTAGCGGATTATGTCTTACATTACAAAAACAAATTAGCTAATATTTCAAATGTGCTTGCGGACATTGAGCTTTAGGAATTGTTCATTCAAATTCTCTTACCACCTCTCCAAGAGAGTGTTCTCTTTAACACCTCTTGTTCTTTCGATCATCTTTTTCATACTCTTAAGCTTTGTGAAACCAATCTCTTAGCTATAGGCAAGCTTAAATACCAAGAGCAAGCATCATTTTCTACGTATTTTTAAAATAAGTCAACATTTAAACCATCTACAACTAAACCAATAGACATAAAAGTTACCATCAATGCAGTATCTACTACTAAGGACCTTTAATTATAACCACATCATCCTATCTTCACCAAGTTTAGTGTGCCTCCACATATTTACTACCATAACTTATCGATAGTAATCTCATTACATTGCCTTCTCCGCTACAAATAGATCAATATCAACCAAAAGGACATAGTTTCGATGAAAATTCACATTGTGACTATCATCAGTGCGTATGACACTCCAAATCACTGTACCCCCTGAATGGCCTGAAATGAATCATGACATTTGGTGTGATTGGGACACATGGGATCACCTCTCAAGCTGTGGGACTTGGGCTCAAGGTGAACCTCTAGAGAAGGTTGGCTTCCTTTTCCTAAACTAAACACAACACTACTTCTGATGTAAGAAAGATGGCTAACTAGTCCTATGCTAACATTTCATGGGATTAGGGAGAGAGAATGCAAGGAAACAAAACCTATGCTAGAAGTGGTGATGCACCAAGAAAAGGGGTGTTCAACTTCAGGAAGGGTTAATGTGGATAGAATGCATGCATCATTGGCCACCTTCACCTATTGCAACCTGGAAAGGGTACAAAATACCACAAATTAGAAGCACACGTTCCTTTGCTAAACTTTAAACATACACAGTAGAGAAATCAGCATTGATTTGATACACAGATAATTTATCAAAAGGATAATCACAAGCACATGTCCAGTATTCACCTATGTGATAATAATAATGCAACTCTTAATCAACAGGAGGAAAATAGTTTCTCACAACTGATGAGAAGTAATCACACTATTCTTTTCACGATATGAAACAGATAATCTGAAATAAAGGTAAATTAATCAAATAATGCTAAGGAATCACATTCACAAGGCATGTAATGATTAATCATTCAACACAATAAAATAGATTTTCAAGTGCAAGGAACAGTTCTGAATATAATTAAAAGGTTTCAACAAAACTCTGAAAGCACTTTTCCAAGCTTGAAAAGCAACTTTCCTCCAAATTTCTCAAAAAATATATATCTCAAATAATGGAGAGCACTCCACTATTTATAAGTTCCTAGGCTGAGCCATTACAGCTGGGCCTTTAACTAACATTTAACTAAAAATAGTAATGTCATTAATAAAAGGGAACAGGCTCCCATAAAAATAGCAAATTTGTTGCAAAAAGTTGACCAAGTCAACCCTGCAACTTTGACCGATTCCAGAGCTTGAACCTGTCCTTTCATGGCCACTCAGCTTTGGCTTGGTTCACCTTCCTCTCCTTTCTCTACATTTTTTTGTTGTCCTTCCTCCCATATGGCCATTCGGTGTCTGTATTTGAAGAAACGCTTGACAACACCCTGAGTTTCTTCATCTCCAGGTCCACACGCATAGTGATTTACTACGTCTGTTGTCTCGATTTCTTTCGTGATCCTGGCTGGAAACCTTCGAAGCTTATTTGTAACTTTCCTTAGTCTCCCTATGAAATTCTGACATAGAATCAATCGATCAATGGAGTCACTATTGAAATTCTTTGCAACATCGTCATCCCGCTTCACCAAATCTCTGAAATTTTCCTTAATCTGGTCCTCGGGAAGAGCATCGATATTTTCATTGAAGAACTTGCAGTTAGCATTGTCAAACTCCTCTGAGATATCATTGAGGGCATCTGTAATCTCTACTCACTTCTCCTCCAATTTTTTGATTAGATCTTGTAGCACCTGACACTGGAATTCCATAGCTTTTTGATATTCAAACAATTTAGAGGCATCATCAATTACCTCTTCCTGCAGAAGTAAATCAGAATCTTCTTCTCTAATGTCATTCCATGTCACCAAAGTTAAATTTAAGTTATTATTATCTTCAGAGAAAGATTTGTCCATCTTAGCAATGGTGGCTTTTGCAACCTGTAAATCAGTATAAATCTCAACAGCTTCCTTGATCAAAGGATTGGCCTCCTGCAAGATCCTTTCCATCCATCCATTCACTGTTCTCCCTTTCTGGCCTAGCTTCTCAAGCTCATGATAAGAGATATCATCGATTGTAGATGAAATTGTCATGGCCGTAGTAGTTGAGATGTCAGTGGATGGAGTGGGCTGAGTTACTCTATGTAGCAGTGCAGTGAGCTGCTCGACTTTGGCCTTAAGCTCATCCTTGGTGGCCTTGTCTTTGTCGTATTTCTCCAAAAGGGCCCCAAGAGTAGTGTGTACATCCTACTTGGCTCCTTCATGAGTAGCCTTCCCCAATGAGAACTTTGAGATCCAGTAGTCTGCTGTTGTGATGGTTTCTTTAGTTTTCCCCTCAACAGGGGTAGCCACTTCTATCACACGCTCTCCTGATGGATTAACCATCAGACTTGATATGGTTCTCAGTCTCTTGGCTTGCCTTTTGGGCATGGACTCCAATATACTGAGATCTATCACATCTCCCAGAGGAACCTTTTTCTTTTGCTTGGGATTCTATCTAAACAGCCACTCTAGTATGGCTAGAGCCGAGGAAGATGGAGTAGCAGATCTGATACCTGAAGCATCAGTTAGAGTAAGAGTACTAGAAATGCCAGCTGATATCTGAGAAGAGGTGGCAATGATGGAAGGTGTGGGAGTGAGGAAAGCCATAGGAATTGACAAAGCAATGCTAGGGGTCGAAATTGAAGAAAGTGGAAGTGTCAAAGGAAGTGAGGAGGAAATGGGTGACCCAATATTTTCCCCAGCTGACAAAACTGGAAGTGACGAAAATACCTGAGCCATAGAAGGGGATGGGAAGGAAGAAATGATGGTAGAAGTGGAAGGAACTGATATTGGAAGTGATAATGGAGGAAGGGGAAGATGGGATGGATCCTGAATGACACTATGAGATTCACTTACTTCAACAACCTCAGTAACTGGCACTGTAGATGTTGTAACCTTGGGAGCAACAGACCTAGAAAGAGATGAGCCACCAACCACAAATGAAATCTTCTTTGGAACTGTGGGAACCCTTTGAGTCGACCTCTTGCCTTTTGTAGGTGTTGGTTGGTTTACTGCTGATGTAGACCCTATATTTGTAGGTTGATTTTCCCCCTTGGGTGAGATTCCCAAGGTGGCCAACCAACTGAAAGTTCTTCTTAGAATGGGGCCCACCCTTTCTTTAGTATTGCTGCATTCTTCCACATACCAATCAACCCATGGCAGTGGTTGATTGGCAACATTATCATCTCTATATGATGCATCTAGGACCTCATCATTGTCCTGCAAGTCTTTTGGCACATCGGCCAATCCAAACTGTCTGCACTTCATCAAGAGTTAATCTCTCATAATATCTTTGCTGCACGATGTACTCATCTCGACAATGAATCCATATGTCTTCTAACTAGGGCACATGAGCACTGGACTTACCTGTCTCCCCAAACTTACCCCAATAGTCAAAATTAGTTCGCGGATGGAAGGTCCGCAGGGTTACTTCAGCCATTTCTAGCATCTACATTCTTTGCCTTGTGGATAGTTGGGCAAGAATACCTACCAATGGTAACAGGGAAATGCATTCCCACCTTGTGATGCTTATTTTGGATTTTATGGTAATCCAACAACTTCCGAACCAATTCCAAAAGAATCCATTTATTAGTGGGGCACCTTGGCAACTTGCTTGGGGCACCTATGAAACCCAGAATCTGAATGTAGGTGAATGTGGGAAATTGGAAGTAGATTGCTCCCCATTCTCACACTTCTTGGAAAGCCTCATTGGAAACCCATCGATTATATAACTCTTTGTCGAAGTGACAGAGAATAATGAAGAAGGCGTCGTTGATTCTTCTAAAGTGATTTCTCCCCTCGTCCAGAGTAAGTTGGGGATAAAACTCGGATATTTGGGATGTGCTGTGAACCCCCCCTGGTATTCAATCCTGTAAAATCCCCCATAGCAGCAAGCTGCATATACTAGAAAAGATGTCATGTAGAAAGTCTTGGTTTCTGACACCTTGCCCAAATGATAGTGAATGTTGCTACTAATATGTTCACCCCATCAGATAAACTCATATTCTTCTTGATAGTTGCTATGTATAAGAACATCCATTCTTGGAATTCCTTTGCAGAAGGAAGACCTGAAACTCTGCTCAAGAGTACAATAAGATCGTTGACTTCCTGAATGAAATCTGATCGATGTATAGTCTTGGGAAACTTGGAAAAATTCTTAGTCAGGTAGGATTTCATCATGACCTTCGAGCATACTTCCTCTTTTTTATCCCAGTGCTCGACTACTATTTCAGGTGAGATAGTGGTGTAATCTTGAACGTCTGGAAGTTTAAACAAGTCTTCAAAGAAGTCTGGGTCTAGATGGATCACCACCTTATCATCACTATCTCTTATCGACATAGAGTCCTCGTCATAGTGGGCTGCTGCAGCTAGGACGAACTCTGGGCATTGCATGGATGCGGGGAAACTAGTGGCAAGGGCAAGACCACTGTCGAAGATGGCCTGCATCCATGGATTTTTGTTTGGGGCCTTTAATCTTTCCCAGAACTCGGGAAGATCAATCTATCCTAGATCGGTGTCCCCGATATTTCCTAAGTCAGAGGTCAAGCAGGATTGGGGAGCAACCCCAAGAAATGTGTACTTCATCTTCTCTTTTCCCTTCGAAGTGGAGGTAGACATTCAAACCTATGAAGATTACAGGAACTTCAAAAACCTGAACCCAAGGAAAACCTGAAATCCTAAACTGAAAAAGTCTGAAAGGAATTACCGAAAGAAAATCTTGAAATTTTTTTCTGAAGTCTGAGATCTGAAAACCTGAAATTCCGATTCTCCGAAAACCTGAAATCCTGAATTCTCTGAAAATGTTTTCTGAAATCTGAATTCTCTGAAAACCTGAAACTAAAATCTCTAAAAAGGTTTCCCGAAGTGAAAAACTCTAAAATAAATCTCTGAAATAGTTTCCCAAAGTTAAGAAATCTGAAAACCTGAAAGCAATAGTTCTCCAAAGGAGTAGTTCTCTGAAATTTAGAAATTGGAAAACTCTGAAGATTTTCACCAAAAAGTTTCTCCGAAATAGTTTCCCACCTTGTGATCTTTTGAAGGAATTCTCTGAAATGAATTTTCTGAAAAGAAATCCTGAATGGTCTCTGGAGGAACTGCAAAAAGAAGTGTCAAAAATCCAAGTTGGATTTTGAGAAACAGGAGGAAGTATGAGGGACCTAAAAACATCCCCTGAACATACTTGAAAACCTGGAGAAAACTTACACAATGAAACATGGCAAAAAAGAAAGAAAACACAGAGGAAAAACAAAAAGGAAAACCCAAAAGGGGAGAAGGAGGAGGAAAAAGACCTAAACCAAAAGAAAATAAAACCAAAAAACATACCTTGAAAAGGACGCTGCAAAGTACAAGAGTGAAATGTCAGAGCGAATGTGTCAGGTAAAAATGAAAAGTAAAAATCCATGTTTATATAGAAATCCTGATATTAATGGTAAAAATTTGATCTGTATGGAGGTAGGTGAGAATTAATCATGCATAGAACCTCTGAAGTTCTGAAACCTGAAAGCCTGAAATTCTTAAAATTTGGGATTTCAGACTTCGGAAAAAATTGAAGCAAAAAGATGAATTGGCAACTAAAAGTCTGAAACCTGAAAACCTGAAAATCCAAAAATTCAGACTTTGGGAAAAATCAAGTAAAAATCCTAAAATGACTCGGAGAACTCTGAAAACCTGAAACCTGAAAGTCTGAATTTTCAGACTTTCAGAAATTCAGACTTCAGAAGTCCGAGAGGGATTTAAACAAAATGGGCCAAAAAGTCCCAAATTTCCAAAAACCTGAAAACCCAAAAATTCAGACTTTCAGAGTTTCAGACTTCAGAAAATTCAAATGCAAATTCTGAAACTGAGTTTTAAAAAACTCTAAAAGAGAAAAACTCTGAAGTCTAAAAATTGAAAATTTCTGGATTCCCGGCTTTAGCAAAATTTCATTGTACAAGGATTTCTTTAAAAACATTAGTCTGACATATAGCCTTCTTCTGGGTAAGTTAAATGGTTAACATTTTTGGTGATCTCTAGGGAAATCTTGCCTGCTAAGCTTTTAGACCAGTAGCCTTAAGAAAAACATTGGGCAAAGGAGTCTAAAAAACCAAAACCAAAACAGAAAAAAATGCAAGCAAAAGAAAAGACAAACAAAACAATGTGCAGAGCACTTGGAGGAAACAAAAGAACTGTACATGGTGGAACCTCCTCAAAAGCAAGCTTTGAGGTGTATCCCATTCACATGAATGGGAAATTCTTCTCCATTGAGTCTGGATAGGAAAAATGAATTTTCCTCTTTGCAGCTTGTAATAACATAGGGCCCACTCCAGAGAGCATCGAACTTGGTGTGCTTTCCTGGTTTGGCACGATCTTCATCCCATTTTAGAACCAAATCCCCTTCCCTGAACAACCTATCAGAGGATTTCTTATCAAAGGATTTCTTAACCTGAGCCTGATGCTCAGTCAACGTATTCATGGTAGTATTTTGAATCTCCTCTAGCTCCATGAGTTCTGAAAACCTCACTGTTAAGGCCTCATCCTCCATAACTTCTAGCCGATAAGCCAAATCCAGGGAAGGAATTTCCAAGGAAAGTGGCAACTTTTCTTCCCTTCCATATACAAGAGTAAAGGGTGAAACCCCAATGGCCTTTTTAGGTGTTATTCGATCTACCCACAGAGCAACCTTAAGCTGCGTATGCCAGGTCCTTTTGTTGGCTTCCATCGTGTGCTTGATGATCCTTATCAGGTTCTTATTGCTGGATTCGGCCAACCCATTTCCCTGTGGATAGTAATTAGATGAAGTCTTGAGATAGACCCCATTCTTGATGGCCCATTCACTTATTTTCATCCCAAGGAATGCCATTGCATTGTCAGAGATAACAGTAAATGGAACACCGAACCTTGTCATGATACTCTCCAAGAATTCAAGGACAACTTTTTCATTGCTCTCCTTCAAGGCCACTACTTCTGTCCAGTGGGTGAAATAATCTGTCATAGTAAGGACCCATTTATGTCCTTCACTAGATGGAGGATTGATCATACCAATAAAATCCAACCCCCATTGAACAAAGGGTTGATCCACCTGAAATGGTATGCAATGAGAGAGCTGTCAGCTTCTATTTTCCTATAAAAAGAGCACACTCCTTACATTTCCTTACTCAAAAATGGGCATCTTTTAACAAGTCTGGCCAGTAATAACCGGCCCGCATGATCTTGGTAGCAGTTGTTCATGCCGAGTAGTGACCTCCTGACAGCCCATTATGGAACTCCTCCAATATCTTGTTCACTTGTTCTGGTTTGATGCAGCGTAAAAGAACGTCGTTCAAATCCTTTCGGAAAAGAATGCCATCTACCACAACATATGGAATGGACCGGAGATGGAAAGTACGTCATTGAATCTTATCCATATTTGGGGGATATATTCCCGAGAGAAGGAAATTTTCCATTTTAGTTAACCAATCAATCTGATCATTTCCTTCCTCAATATTGAAGAGCGCAACATCTTTACCATTCTTGATTTCCATGTCTGTGGCCAACTACTGGCATAACCCCTTGCCTCTGACAAGTTTAGTGACTTTAATGTGTACATCATACTCCATTACTTTTGTGATCCACCCAGCACATTTCTCATTCATCTCCTTATTCAACAAGAACTCTTTAACGCCAGGATGAGAGACCATCAAGTGTACCTTGTTGTTGGACAACATATGCCTGAACTTTTTCAGAGCTCGAATGACCGCAAAGACCTATTTTTTGACAAAAGAATATTTGAGCTCATATTCCTTGAGAGACTGACTGAAGAAGGCAATTGGTTGCTCCATCAGATCGTCATTCTGCTGAGTGAGGATACCTGAAATACTCTCATGCCCTACGAAAGCATAGAGAATAAAATCCTTATCAAACTGGGGATTTACCAGTGTAGGAGCTTGGGAAATAGTAGTTTTGATAGCCTTGAAGCTTTCTCTTCCTTCCTTTTTCCATGAGAAAGGAATGTTCTTTTTAAGCATGGCCGTTCAGCGGCTTGGCTAACGCTGCAAATTGGGGAATGAATCTCTGAACAAAATTTATAGTTCCCAGGAAACTCTGGAGACCCTTCTTGTGACTTGGGAGGGATAGAGACAAAATTGACTGAATCCTGGCTGGGTCGATTGAGAGTCCTTCAGCTGAAACAATATGCCCTAATAACTTTCCTTCTTGAACTGAAAAGATGCATTTTTGGGGGTTTAGTGAGATTCCAAACTCTCTACACCTTCAAAAAACCTTCCTTAGGTGTGCAATATGATCTTCAACATGTTTGGAATAGACAGTTATATCATCGAGGTAAACCAAGATCATATCATTGATGAGTCCTTTAAATGCCATGTCCATGGCTCTTTGAAAAGTAGCCCCTACATTGGACAATCCAAATGGCATTTTGTTGTATGCATACGTGCCCCACTTAGTAGTGAAAGCCATTTTGAATTGATCAGATTCTTGGACAAGAATTTGATTGTACCCTGAATAGCCATCCAGCAGAGAAAACCTTTGAGCTCTGGCCACTTTCTGGAGGATCTGTTCCATTGATGGAAGAGGGTAGTGATCTTTTAATGAGGCATGGTTTAGATCTCTGAAATCTACGCACAACCAAATTTCACCGTTCTTTTTCCTTACGGGCACTAGATTAGCTACCCATGATGAATGTTTGATTGGAAAAATTATGCAGGCTTCGATAAGCTTAGTTAGCTCTTTCCTCATTAGCGGCTCAATCTTGGGATTGATTGGCCTTTGTTTTTGACGAACTGGCTTAGAGTTTGGATCCAGTTCGATCGTGTGTTGAGCTAGGCCTGGATCAAAACCACACAGGTCTTTGTAGCTCCATGCAAAAATATCATGATATTCTTGACACAACTCAATGAAAGCTTCCTTTTCCTGAGTAGTGCATACCTTACCAATCTTTAAACATTTCTCACTGGCCACCTCAACTTCCTCAAAATCTTCTTCTTTTACCACCATATTTGTGCTTTGTCATTTGGCCTGGTCATCCGAATTGAAGATAGATTCAAGCGTGACCAAACCTTTTGGAAATTTGTTTCCTCTCAACTGAATGACCTGGTCACCATAGGATTCCTGTAATTTACCTTGGTGTTTGGCGGTGAACTCTGCTTCTTGTTGTAGAAAAAGAACAATTTTCTCATCACTATCAAAAACTTGCCAACTGCTTACATTATCTGGTACTGCGGGATGTACAACCATTTTGACTGTTTTTTGCCCTTCCTTCATGATATCCATAGGTATATCATATTGAGATCCAACAGTGGCAAGCCTGTCAGCATCTTGATTTTGACTTCTAGGAACTGCATGAATTTTGAAAGCTTCAAACTCCTCTATTAGGTCCCAAACTCGATTCTTGTATGACCTTAAGAGATCATTCTTCGATGCACTGCGGCTGTTACCTGATGAACCACCAATTCACTATCACCAAAAGTGATCAGGGATTTGATTCCTCTTTGTTGGGCCAACTGCAACCCTTGTATAAGAGCTTCATATTCAGTGACATTATTAGTACAGCTGAACTGCAATAAAAAAGATGAGAAAGATTTATCTCCTCCTCGATAAATTAACATGACTCCTACACCAGATCCATTTTTACTCCTTGAACCATCGAAGAAGAGCTACCACAGTCCTTTGGAATCACTAGGTGCCTTAATCAACTGAGGTATGGTTGTACCTTCTTCATGTATACAATAAGTTCCCAACCCAGTCTCATCCAAAAACAACAGACCAGATTCTTCATTAGCCAATAAATCAGCGTACGGGTCGTATTGATGGTCTATACTTACCTCATCAAGCACTGTATCAGGAACCTCCTCTACAAGAGTAGCTGGTTCATGATCTGTGATCTCTTCCTCTGGGTCACAAATGGCGTAGTTACCCTCTATGGGTTGGGACGTGTATGGTTCCATGTGGGTAGGAGAAATTGGTTCTTGCTCTTATAGTTACCTTCGTTCCATAACGAGTTCTCAAGATCATATGTGACCAGTCTGATGACAAATATCCTCCCATTTTTGTGGTGAAATCCCGTGATAGGAAGATGGCGAAGAGGGGAGGGAGATCAATGACGGATATATCCTGTGTGAAAGTCAAACTAGGACATGCATGGATAGTGAGCTAGAGCCCCTTAATGACCCCTACAGTTTGGACTGCAGTACCATCCAGTTGAATAACTCCTCTTAAAATTAGAGCATATGGAATCTGTAGTACATCTATGATCTGCTTAGGCATCACAGAACTACTAGCTCCAGAATCGATCATACAATTGTGCACCAAATGGTCACCAATAATCAGCGAGATATAAAATGGTGGAGGCTTGTTGGTCTTAGCTTGCATTTTCATCTCGGGTTGGCATAAGCTGGTTGCTACTGCTGCTTCCTGGCCTGACTGTTTGCCAGTATTTCCAAAGTTGTTCAAGTCTTCTCGCAACAAGTTCCTTTGAGAAGGAATCAAAAGTGCATCCCACATTGTGACACTCAAATTTCTCTTCTTCATTTGTTCCACTATGTTGAATGGAATTGTGCCCACTTTACTAATGCTTTTTGGGACATTGGGGTCTTCCTTTGGGTAATGCTTATTGGGTATCGTGATACCTGACGTCCCATCTTTCTTTGTATTCTGATCAATGGATATTTCTGGTGATTTCTTTCTCATGCCTTTATCATCTGGTATCTATATTGGGGCCTGAGAAGTGGATGCCTGATCAGTATTGGAGGACCCTGAATCTATTGCCCTTTTCTTGGAATGTGTGTTAGACACTATGTTGGAGGAATCAATATTCAAACCACAAAAGTCTTATTCTTGCCAATTTAATAATGTGGTTTCATCAGGAGCTTGATCTTGACTTTCTGAAGTGGATGGTCTGGCAGATGATTTAGGTGGAGTAGCTATGCTTTGAACCATGAGAGCTTGACTCAAAACTCCATTTGGGAAAAGATTCATTTTAAGACACCTCTAGAAAATTGGAGGTGGAAAATACCTGGCGAATATCCCCGGAACCGGTTTCAGCGAAAGGTGAATTTGACAGTTTTCCATAACCAAATTTTCACCAGGTTTTTTGAGCCAGAGAGACTACAGATTTTCAGACACTGACGCCTCATTGACATGCGTCAACAAGGACCATTGACGTCGTGTTGACGTGCGTCAACAAGGGACATTGACATGTCAACCACCCTTGTTGACGCACGTCAACATGGTGTCAATGGTCCTTGTTGATGCGTGTTAATGACCCTTGTTGACGTGTGTCAATAAGGGCCATTGATGCTCGTCAACAAGGACCATTAATGTGCATCAACAAGGGCCATTGATGTGTGTCAACCACCCTTTTTGACATGCGTCAATGGCCCTTGTTGACACGCGTCAATGGCCCTTATTGACGCGCGTCAAGGACCCATTGATGCGCGTCAACAAGGGACCTTGTTGACCGTCAATTATTGACGTGCGTCAAAGGACCATTGATGCACGTCAACCACCCTTGTTGATGTGTTTCAATGGTCCTTGTTGACATGCATCAAACACCCTTGTTGACGTGTGTCAATAAATGTCATTGACCCTGGATTTGTCCTATAAATACCCTCCCGTCGGTCATTTTCACGTTTACACTTTCTGGCTCTCGATTTTTTTTGTATACAGGAATCCATCATTCTCAAAGACTCAAGCACAACTACAATGGTGACTACAAGTGCATCCCAACTGCAAGCTCAAGACAAAAATCAAGAGGAAAATCCAGTCCTATCCATGGGCAAGATCATCTACAGGAATCCTTTGTGCCCCCACATCCAGACTGTTTTACAGATGACTTCCGAATACAAAGATTTGATCGATGCATGTGAGTTTAGTGGGCTCGTTAAGATGCCCCATTTCGAAACAGACCCAGATATTTTGAACTACCTTCTCTCATCTTACAATACAGAGGATGACCTGTTTTATGTTACTATGAATGATGGCTGATTGTTTCAATTCGGTATCGACGCAACTGACATCCATCGGTTTACGGGCCTTCCATTCAGAAATTTACCCTTTGTTACAATGAAGGCAACACTCGTCGAAGATGATAAGAAATATCTCGAATCGACGTTCGGTTTCCATGTTGATTGTAAGTATAATTCATTTTCATTCATCATTTTTTATTCAGTTTTTGATTGTGATACAATTTAATGTTATATTAATTCCCACTATTTTTTGGCATTTGCAGCTCATGTCAATAAATCCAGGTGTGGTGTGGATACGCAAGCAATTGCACACCACTTTCTTGCTGCAATGATTTCCTTTTTTCAATCCAGAATAGTTTTGCAGGGTCGGCAAACAGATATACCAAACTGGGCCATTGCATACATTGTTGCAACTATCGCAAAACAAAAATTTGATTGGTGCACCTTTTTATAAAAAAAATAAGAACTGACATAACAAATGCAAAGCTTTCAGAAAAACCTGTCATTTACTCCACAAACTATCTCCTTGGCCTTTATTACGAGGCTCTTTTAAATTTAAAAGATAAACCAATTCCCACTTGCACTGACGAGGCGTTGATGAAGTTGTCAATTCCATTTGAAGAACAACAGGTATAAACTATTAAGTTTGTATTTCGACATTACACTGTGCACAGGTATTAACAATTTACTGTTTGCAGAGAAGATTTATGGAAGCCCTTCCCCGAAAAAAGGTGTTATCAAGAGGAAGAGGCCAACAACACGCTGAGGCTTCGGGAGATTCCCAATCTGAAATGGAAGCTCACTCCTCTCCGAACCCCCAACAGTTTGAATTCGTTAAATGCCAGAGAAGTAATACCTTTTCATGTATTATTTACAAATTCCAAATTTGTATTTTCATTTTCCAATTTAAATTTTACCCAATTGAATTGACATACAATTCAATGTTGATGACATTGCAGGGACTTTGGACCATACGCGTGTTTCAAAAACTCAACCATCTTCCCCAACTCACTCAGTACAGTTGCATGCATTTGTATCTTCTCAACAACCACCAATTACTACTCCAACATGGCCACCCTTAGCACTGTGACAAGCTACCCCTCAACAACAAGGTACAAGTTTTGAATACTACTTCGTTTAATTTCGTAGTTTTTGCATTGTTTTCTAGTTTTTCATATGTTTTTTCTTGAACTTTTCAGCACATTGCAGTCCTCCTTCTATTCAAACAGTGGCACCGACCCCCCCTCAACCAATAATATTTAAAATGCCAACCAGAGGAACAGGAAAAAAGAACATTGGTAAACGCATGCCAATTGCTCCGGCCCCTAGCGGGACACTAAACATTGCCTCCTCCTTTCGAATTCCAACCCTCTCACTTGGTGGCTTGCCCAGTGCAATGGGCATATCAGTTTTGAATAATATAAATTTAGATGAAGATTACTTGGGCATTGATAGCAATGACCCAACTGGTTTTTTCAATACCCGTGAGATGATTCAAGGCCAGCAGGTATACTTCAATTTCAACATACTTTACCATATTGAATTACATTTTGCTTTAGATTTATTTGTCTGAATCTTGATTAATTTTATCACAAACAGGATCAGGCCACCCAAAGGCAGAAACAAGTAGCAGTTGATCTAGCTGAAAGCCCCCATACCTCTCCAGCGAGATCATCTTCATCAGATACAGATGGTGAACAGTTGCTACCTTTTCCTTTGGAGAACTTAATTGGTTATGATTGTCAATCCCATGTCAGTGAGTTTATTCTACCTCATATCAGTCAGCTCATAGAATGGGAGAGAAGGGCTAAAGTACTTATCAATGAGATTATTAGTCGTTATGAAAATTATTGGCAAAGGGATAGTTTATACGCTGCAGTCCAGAATCAACCTGCGAAGATGGATTCCTTACTTACCCAAGTAAGAAGTGGGACTGTCACGTATAACAACAACTATAAAGATGACATTTTGGATAAGACATTAAACAAATTGGAAAATATTAGTGCTGAGGCCCAGGCATATTTTAACAAATGGTCTAAGGACAAGGATCTGGTAGCAGTTGCAAATGCCGAGAGAGATAGAGCGGTCGTAAGTATTATCACTTTCAAACAATAATTTTTGTTAATTTAAAGTTTTCTTATTTTAGTAATATGTTGAATTGACATTACTTTTTTTGTGCAGTTGAAATATAAAAATTTGAAGAGTCAAGCAAAGGTTTTCCAAGTTCACTTGGAAACAACGAAGAACAGTTTATCCGCAGCGAAGAATTTGAAGGAAAATATTGTTTTGGTTAACAAACAAAACAATACACTGAAGCGGATAATTAAAGAGCACGGCTTCGACCCTGAAATATTATTCAAAGCTAAGGCAGCAGCTGATCCAAATTTGTTGTCCCATGGAGATGCGACAAAGCAAGAAGAAAGAATTTTAAAAAATCTGGACAGTGCTGCGGAAGATCTCATAAGTTCTGGGGTTATTTCTGCCATTGGGGAAAGGGGTACAGCCACAGGTGAAGAAACCATTGGGGAAAGGAGCACAGGAGTTGAAATGGATACAGAAAAAGAGGGTTGAAATTTTTTATTATTGAGTGTGGAAACTTGAAATATTGAGTCTATATTTGAAAATTTGAAACATTGAATGTTGTGGTCATGGCATTTGAATTTTATTATCTGGATTTGATAGCCTTTGAAAATTTGAAATACTATATAATCTTTAATTTTATAACTTCCTATATATTATGTATAGAATTTCTAGATTGTATATGGAGTTTATGTTTTTTGGTTTACTTGTAATGATGATTGCATTAGATGATGATGACGTATGTTTCTTGTTTACTTGGATTATCATGAATTGTATGTGGACGTAGATTTAGCTTCAAGCACGATAATTCTTCTTCTCTAGACATTTAAACTTGTTTTAAGATAATTCTTCTTCTCTATACTTGTAATGATATGATCATGATGACATTAGAATGGATATAGATGATGATGAATGATGATAATGGATAATTGTTTTAAAAAAATGGAATGTGTTAGGACAGAGACATTTCTTTAAATTTAAAATAGATAAATAACTGTTTTAATAATAATTGTAGTGTCAGGATTATGATAATTATATGATGATGATATGATATATATGGATGATGATGAATTTTATGTGGACGTAGATTTAGCTTCAAGCACGATAATTCTTCTTCTCTAGACATTTAAACTTGTTTTAAGATAATTCTTCTTCTCTATACTTGTAATGATATGATCATGATGACATTAGAATGGATATAGATGATAAATAAATGGAATGTGTTAAAATGGATATAGATGACATTAGAATGGATATACTTGTAATGATATGATCATGAATTGTTTTTAAAAAATGGAATGTGTTAGGACAGAGACATTTCTTTAAATTTAAAATAGATAAATAATTGTTTTAATAATAATTGTAGTGTCAGGATTATGATAATGATATGATGATGATATGATATATATGGATGATGATGAATTTTATGTGGACGTAGATTTAGCTTCTAGCACGATCGTGGATGACGAATTGTATAATGGATCGTGGATTATGAATTGTATAATATGGAAATATCTTCCTCTGTAAAATTCAATTGTGTCATTTTATCCCACAAAGTTTAAAAAATATATCAAAGCATTTTGCAAATATAAAAAATAAATTAAACATAATTGTAAGAAATCAAGAAAGATGATATGATAGGGTTTAACTTACCTCTAGTGTTTTAGATGGCTGTGAAATCATCACTGGTAATGTGCTAGATCTTTGTTTTAAGAAAACTCAACACGAGAAATGGATTAGTAGATAGATGGGTGAGTTGCCTGACATTGTCAGTCCCGAGAAGTACCAGCTTCCTCGGATGGATGTCAACCCACGTTTTCAAAAAAAATAAAAAAATTGTATTTAAATAAATGTAAATATATATACCTGTAACATCTTTAATGATAACAAGAGCTGAAAAAAAATTTAAAGTGACAAACAATAAGATTAAGGTGAAGAAGATACCTATTTAAAGTTGAAACAATCCATTATCAATAGCTTCTTCAAACTCGATGTTCTCTTCTGTAGAGTGTGACGATGCGCCAATTCCACTCTCAACGTTGGGAACAGTTGTACTTGTAGCTGTATTATTCACACCTCTTCTTTCACAAAGGGAATTCCAATGCGCAATTGCTCTGTCGAAAGGAAAGGTTTCCATGGAGTATCGAGATACATAACACCTCATGCAACTTTCCAGATTTTTATCCAACCTGTTTCTCAGTTTTGATTTTATAAATGATAATGCACTGAAAACCCTTTCATCCTCCACAGACCCCAAAATCATTGTTTGGCATAACTCATATAATCTGAAATATTCACTGATATCTTCTTGTAAGATAGAACTTTGATAGATTCCTCGCCACAGCCTTGTAATAGCACCACTTTCAGAAGGTTCGTCTAAATTTTTATATTGGTTCCTCATTGTTGTTGCAAAATTTGTTGATTGAAATTTTAATAAATCAGCATTCAGTATACCTTTGATTTCCATACCCTTGAACTCTGAAGTCTTTGCGAAATGTTCCATTATTGTACCCATGGATTTATGGAAATGCTTTCTTACAAAGTCAGCATGACCACCTTCAGTATTCCAAAAATTAGGATTCATCACACCCATGGCTTCAAGAATTTTATCTTTGGAGAAACGTTCTCTAATTTCTGATGATAAGGATTCTGAAATTTTTTTAAGCTTTATTCTTGTTTCAACTATAACAGACTCAAAGAGATTACGTGTCATGGGAACATCTTCTCATTCCGATCCTGTAATATCTTGACGTTTTTGCAAAATGTGCAGTGGTATGTCCCTCCCATTAACAGTGATGCAGAGGTGATCGTGGATATTAAATCTCAAATAGTTACTGGGATTTTTAAGATCTAATAAAGCTTTCCAATTCTCAAAAATAGGTGTATCAAAACTATCTTCGGAAAAGTACAAGATATCAAGACTTTGACATAGTATTTTTCTCATCCGTATAAAATCCACAATATAGATTAATCTCCCCTGTGCATGCTTCATCAGTGTATTGATCTCCTGCAACATTGGAAGAATACCAACCAATGTAAGCAATGTCTCCAAATCAGTTAAACGGAACAACAAGTCCCTCACCCTATCAACTTCATGATGATATTTGTGCATGAAACCAACCAACGAAGGATACTCCTCACGAACTCTGCATGCAGGTTCATACAAAGAGATCCATCTAGTCTCAACATCTTTCAGAAGTTTTTTGCCATCTGTAATTCCAATTGCAAATTTCTGGAACTCAAGAAATCACTTTGGGCTGCTTGCCATATAGGCATGAAGTTCTCTTATAAGGTCTTCTAATTTAGCAACATTTTCGTGGTTGCTTACCATTTTATACGCTAAATTCATTCTGTGAGCCATACAGTGAATTGGTAGCATATATGGGGCCACTGTTGTTTGTAATCTAACACACAGCCCTGTTCGGTGACCCTGCATGACAGATGCACCATCTGCTCTGATGCATACCAACTTCGTAGCAATTTCATAATCAGTCATTCCAGCAATATCTTTCAAATGAGAAACAACTATTTTATGTAGGTTTTCGGCATTATAGTTTTCAACCATTTTCATAACACCCAAGAGATGAGGTGTCCTTATATGATTTTCTAAAGTATAGACGTGGATACATACCCATGCAGTGTTGTCGACTGTTGTCACTTCATCAATTGAAAGAGAGATAAACTTTGATTTTTTTACATTCTCTTTCAAATCTTCCTTCTCTATCATCGAAAGGCATTTTTCCATTTCCCATCCACTACTTTCAGACCAATGAGACTGAGGTACGTTCAACATTCCATTATATTGATACAAAACTTTGAAATCGAGGAAATCTGAAATCGGTCTTCCTTTCTTTAGTATGTGAAATAAAGTAGAGAAATGTATGAGTTTTGCATGCAGATTTGATTGATTCATCTTACCAATTTGCAATGTGATCGTTCCTCCCTTTTCCATGAGATGTCTACGTTTTTTCTGCTCTGCCTCATAATCCACTGCGTATCTAACATGCATGCATTCTTTTTCAGTTTTCCACCTGTGTGTTTTGATTTTCTGGCCATCCGCCCCCGTTACAATCAAATATTGTTTTCCATAATGTTTTTCTATAGTGTCCAGCTTCATTTGCATTTTTTGTTGCTTTCCCAATTTCCACGTACATATTGTACATGTACATTCAGATGGGATCTCTTCAGAATTAGATGATTGTACAGGTTCGATAAATGGAAATTTAGCTGCCCAATCAAACTTGTATGACCTGCCAATGGTCCACATATTCTTGTTCATTTTCAATGTTTTACTTTTTTGAGTAGAATTTTGAGCAATATCACAATCACCTGGTTTCCTCTTTCGTGAACCGGAATTTGAATTTGATTTATGTGTTCCATTTTGCTGAGTATTTGTATGTGTGATATCTTGATGCACTTCTGGTTGCACCCCAACAGGAAGAATATCTTCAAGATCTGGCATATTATCGTAGGTGTCATTTGTTTGATACTGTGCAGAATGCATGTCCACCTCAATAATACCTTCCACACAATCAGTATTCTGATTCTTTCTGGTGGCATCTATATGGTTGTTGGTATTTTCAATATTTGTATCAGCAGAGTTTCCAAAATACTTGAACAGTGATTTCTGAGATTTCTTAGTTACTTTTAGGGTCTTCGCATTCTTAGGACTAGCACCTTCCATTATTCTGAACAGAGTCCTGCGTCAGCAAAAGAACCAAGTAGCGACTCAGTGAGTCAGAGTCAAAATTACTGTCGTGCGTCAACTATGGTAATCCTTGTCGCACGTCAACAACTAACCCTTTGTCACGCGTCAACAGCACGTCAACTATCCCTGTCACACATCAACAAGGCATCAACTGTCTCTATCACGTGTCACCAAGGTGTCAACTGGCTCTGTCACGTGTCAACTCTATCCCTGTCATGCGTCAACTACTTACGCCCTTGTCACGCGTCAACTCTCTCTGTCGTGCATCAACAAGTGTGCGTCAACTCTATTCCTCTCACGTGTCAACTGCTTACCCCCTTGTCATGTGTCTACAATATCTCCTTGTCATGCGTCTGCAATACCTCTTTGTCATGCGTCAACTATATCCCTGTCGTGCATCAACAACTAACCCTAACAGGCTAACAACAATCTCTGGTGCTTAAGAGTATGCGAGTTCAAACTTCACGGTATTGGTAATTTGGTAAGCTACTTGTGGTAGTACCATAGTATACTACCCTACAAATCACCTAGGTTTTTATAGGAGATGTTTTCAAATGAAGGTGAAGCCGACCCCAAAAAAAATATACTGTAAATTTTAGGTGAACAGGACACCGACCCGCTCTGAAAAAATCACCTTTTCAAATTTTCCTAAAATGAAATTTTCACCATATTACGAATATTCTGTGCTTTCTGGGGATGGCCTTACAAGTGTTAGGATCCATTTCCAAGTCCTGTCAAAGTGGAGGTTGAAGTCGCTCCTATACTCTTGGGGAGATCGTTTGATAGTATGAAATTGTTCCACAAGTGAAAGATTATCACTTTTTTCTTAAAACTATTTACACAACTTTGTGCCTAAATCATTCCAATTCGTAAAAGATCTAGTGGCTAAACTCTAGAACCATTGAAGTGCTCTACCCTTGAATGAAGTAGTAAGGATTCAAACTGCCACGTTATCTTCCATAATATTGTGTATTGCACAGATACTAGCCACATCCAGTATGTGCTCCCGAGGTGACACATTAGTCTCCCCAGTGTAAAATGGTAGACTTTTCAAAGTAGTTGTTGGTATTGTGTCTCTTTATGCTAACAGCAAAGGACTTCTAGCATTGAATGGAGGACAAGTATTGGCTATCATTTCATTCACAAATTGGTTATATCTAGGTAGAGGCAATGTCCTTCAGGAGGATTTAAATGTCCTCTACGAGGTAGAGCTGCAATCGATGGTACTGAAAGGTTTCTTCCTCTTCTTCTTGGGGAAGACAAAGAAAGCTCTGTATGAAAATAATTATCATGTCTTGAAGAAGCTATTATGTGAATCCTTCGCATGAGTTGATGTACTGAACTTTGAAATCTAGAGATATGGAATCACTAGGAACCTTGTGTCAATTAAAATGAGAAGAGAGGTACCAACTCTATCCCACCGAGCATGCTAAAAACTATTGTCTCCAAATCACTGCACCCCCCGAATGGCCTGAAATGAATCACGAAATTCAGTGTGATTGGAACACATGGGATCACCTCTCAAGCTATGGGACTTGGGCTCAAGGTGAACCTTGGAAGAAGGTCAGCTTCCTGTTCCTAAACTAAGCACAATACTACTTCTGATGTAAGAAAGATGGCTAACTAGTCCTATGCTAACATTTCATGGGATTAGGGAGAGAGAGTGCAAGGAACAAAACCTATGCTAGAAGTGGTGATGCACCAAGAAAAGGGGAATTCAACTTCAGGAAGGGTTAATGTGGATAGAATGCATGCATCATTGGCCACCTTCACCTATTGCAACCTAGAAAGGGTACAAAATACCACAAACTAAAAGTACACGTTCCTTTGCTAAACTTTAAACATACACAGTAGAGAAATCAACGTTTATTTGATACACAAATAATTTATCAAAAGGATAATCACAAGCACATGTTCAGTATTCACCTATGTGATAATAATAATGTGACTCTTTATCAACAGGAGGAAAATAGTTTCTCACAACTGATGAAAAGTAATTACACTATTATTTTCATGATATGAAATGGATAATCTGAAATAAAGGTAAATTAATCAAATAATGCTAAGGAATCACATTCACAAGGCATGTAATGATTAATCATTCAACATAATAAAATAGATTTTCAAATGTAAGAAACAGTTCTGAATATAATTAAAAGGTTTCAACAAAACTCTGAAAGAACTTTTCCAAGCTTGAAAAGCAACTTTCCTCCCAAATTTCTCAAAAATATGTCTCTCTCAAATAATGGAGAGCACTCTACTATTTATAAGTTCCTAGGCTGAGCCATTACAGCTAGGCCTTTAACTAACATTTAACTTAAAATAGTAATTTCATTAATAAAAGGGAACATTCTCCCATAAAAATAGCAAAAAAAATTTTAAAAAGTTGACCAAGTCAACCCTGCAACTTTTACCGCTTCCAGAGCTTGAACCTATCCTTTCATGGCCACTCAGCTTTGGCCTAGTTCTCCTTCCTCTCCTTTCTCTACATTTTTTTGTCATCCTTCCTCCCATATGGCCATTCGGTGTCTATATTCAAAGAAACACTTGAAAACACACTAAGTTTCTTTGTCTCCAAGTCCACACGCATAGTGATTTACTACATCCGCCATCTCGATTTCTTTCATGATCTTGGCTGGAAACCTTTGAAGCTTATTTGTAACTTTCCTTAGTCTCCCTATGAAATTCTAACATAGAATCAATCGATCAATGGAGTCACTATTGAAATTCTTTGCAACATCGTCATCCCGCTTCACCAAATCTCTAAAATTTTCCTTAATCTGGTCCTCGGGAAGAGCATTGATATTTTCATTGAAGAACTTGTAGTTAGTGTTATCAAACTCCTCTAAGATATCATTGAGGGAATTTGTAATCTCTACTTACTTCTCTTCCAATTTTTTGATTATATCTTGTAGCACCTAACTCCAAAATTCCATAGCTTTTTGATATTCAAACAGCTTAGAGGCATCACCAATTATCTCTTCCTACAGAAGTAAATCAGAATCTTCTTCTCTAATGTCATTCCATGTCACCAAAGTTAAATTTAAGTTAATATTATCTTCAGAGAAAGATTCATCCATCTTAGCAATGGTGGCTTTTGTAACTTGTAAATCAATATAAATCTCGACTAACTTTCTTAATCAAAGGATTGGCCTCCTACAAGATCCTTTCCATCCTTCCATTCACTATTCTCCCTATCTGGCCTAGCTTCTCAAGCTCATGATAAGAGATATCATTGATTATAGATGAAACTGTCATGGCCATAGTAGTTGAGATGTCAGTAGATGGATTGGGCTGAGTTACTCTATGTAGCAGTGCAGTGAGCTGCTCAACTTTGGCCTTACGCTCGTCCTTGGTGGCCTTGTCTTTGTCGTATTTCTCCAAAAGGGCCCCAAGAGTAATGTGTACATCCTTCTTGGCTCCTTCATGAGTAGCCTTCCCCAATGCAAACTTTGAGATCCAGTAGTCTGCTGCTTTGATGGTTTCTTTAGTTTTCCCCTCAACAGGGGTAGCCACTTCTATCACACGTTCTCCTGATGGATTAACCATCAGACTTGATATGGTTCTCGGCCTCTTGGATTTCCTTTTGGGCATAGACTCAAATATACTCAGATCTATCACATCTCCTAGAGGAACCTTTTTATTTTTCTTGGGAGTTTGTCTAAATAGCTACTTCGGTATGGCTAGAGCTGAGGAAGATGGAGTAGAAAATCTGATACCTGAAGCATTAGTTAGAGTAAGAGTAATAGAAATTTCAGTTGATATCTGAGCAGAGGTGGTAATGATGGAAGGAGTGGGAGTGAGGACAGCCACAGGAATTGACAAAGAAATGATGGGCCTTTAACTAACATTTAACTAAAAATAGTACTGTCATTAATAAAAGGGAACAGGCTGCCATAAAAAATAGCAAATTTGTTGCAAAAAATTGACCAAGTCAACCCTGTAACTTTGACCAATTCCAGAGCTTGAACAATTCATATGGCGTCATCAAAATTTGCGTTACGATCAGTCCTCTCATCATGTTTATACCCTTTCTCGTGGGAAAATCAGTCAACGAGTGTGACATGCTCTTAGGCCTCAATTGTATTTTTAGGTCTAATTCCATCATATCTATGAATCATTTGCAACTCAAATTTGTTCATAAAAATCATCTCATCTCTATTGACGGTGTGCCTCAATCTACTTTATGGTCGTTATCTCCTCCAATACTAATTAACGTATCTCCTACTTCATCTTTTACATAACAATCTGTGTTAATTAAAGTGTAATCTACACCTAGTTCACCTACTCACACACCATCTACATGGTCTCATCATTATACTAGTCCCACACACTGATATATGCCTATTCCTAGAATGGTTACTACATCTAGACATAGGTATCCACCTTGCTTCATTCCACACTGGTGTTCATCACCGTCACATTATTCTTTACACAGATCTTCATCACCTACACATTTTGTTACACCACTCTATCTGCAATACACTCATCCATCGCATGCACATAGACTTCACTCACCTACACAATGCATATCTCATATACCACCACTCTTAGGGAATGGTCACACACCTGTATTGACACTTACATCAAGTCTAGGGTCATCATATTTCACTTTCATCAGATAGTCTATTCATCAACGCACAACTGGGGGGCATGACATCTATACTCCCCCCTAACATTATGTGACATCTCATTCTCTCATCACATACTTACACATACATCTTAGCATACGCATATGCATCGTCATTACCCGATGACACACTCTTGTGCTACAGTTCACACTTGATAATTGAGGGCATTCTCTACACATGAACCTCACATGCTACATACTATTCATTACACCTTAGGCACCGCATATCATCACACGATACTTCATCATCTACCCATTACACACCACATTATAGGCTATACACATCATACATTTTCCTACATACATCATCCACATTCTACGCACAAGACATCATAGTCACTACATATTGTGCATTTTCATCTTCCATTTTACATCCTACACCTTACATATTACATCTTGTGTCTTACATTTTCTATGCATCTCCACATCTTAGGTCATTTTTGCATCTTGCATTACATACCACACACTCTACTTCACACATTATGCATTTTTGCATATTCTCTTATACGTGCTACACTCACTACCTAATGACACACTCTAATCTCACAATCCATACTAGACTTTTAAGGGTATACATTACAAATGGACCTCATCGCCCTTACATGATCATCATTCCATATTTTCTCATGTGACATACCTAGATTAAGTGATATACGCTTTAGGCTATAGGGTCACTTCTTCTACCATCATCTTGTAATAGGTTACATCATCATTTTTGCTTACATCATTTAGTGGTATATGCTTTATGATACATCACCACTCCTTTCTATTCATCTTGTCATGATATATGCTTATGCTACAGAGTCACACACAGTTCATTTCTATGTCACATTTCATCACTACACACTCATCACAGCGTGCTACACACAACACATAGTTTGACCATTTCCCAATGACAAACTCTTGTTTATGGTTCATTATTGATTGTTGAGAGGGCATAATAAATGAACCTCTCTGCATACACTTCCATTCACTTGAGGGGAATATGGATCCTATCATTCACTCTGCATTTTGTTACATCCATCCACAGCATACTACATTTTATGGTTGCATTTAATCTTGCTTGCACTTACTTTTACATGTTCAATTTATTACACATGTTAGATAGATATCGTGTATGTCATTATCTTTACCATACATGCATGCACTCTCACTTTATTTCTAGTTTTGATCATAGATACAGAGATTCTACACGCAGCATGAATGTTTGACACACTACCTTCTAGGGGCATCCACATTCGTACGCTATAGGTGTTATTTTTTCATTATTATTCATAGCACACTACTTTGGTTTATACATGCTTTGACATATGTTTTACCTTTCTAACATGTTAATGGGTGGTTCATAATAAGTATTTGTATGGTACAAGGATAAGGATCTTACAGACTTGTTTGGAAAATAATGTCTGCTAAGACTTGTTCTTGGTTGCAGTGATTTTCACTTCCTAATGAGTGCAGACTTGTCTATTTGGGGCAATCATAGCCTTGCAGAATCGTGAGATACCAATAGAGAGATGGAATCTCATTTCTGTAACCTCTTTTGTAAGACCTAAAGGTATCTTATTGGGTCAAGTTGTACATCTATAATCTTAAGTATCTAGCTTACACATTAGTATCAGAGGCTTATACTTGCTGACTAAACTGCATGTTTGTTCGTACTAAGACTTGAATCATCCTACACCCTATAAGATAGCATGGGTACAAAGTATTTGCCAATCACAGTTCCCTTCCCCCTAATAGAGCACTATTATAGAGTTCCTGGTCAATCATTAGGATTTTGCAGTCATGAAATGTCTCTTATGATACCAAGATAATGGATGTGTGCTCATCTCTTCCGAGGGGAGCACCATGGTAGGTATGACAAAGGAGTTACACAATGACTGGGATAACTAAGTACTTTTCACCTATCAACCATGACACGAGTGGGTTACAAGGTGAATGAGTTTTGTTTCCAGTTTGACAAAACTCTAAGATCCATAGCGGCTCATACAGAGGAACATGATGTTTTGACTCAAGTATTATTGTGAGAAAGGTTATAGGTTGGATGGGGAAACATCATCATAGGGGTAGATGAGCCTACACATTTTTTGATCTAACACATGATTCTAAGTGTTTTTATGTAGGTACACCCAATATGAAACATGATGATAGCACATTAGTTCTCTTAAGAAGATGGGAGGAAGACTAGTTACAAATTGGAGAATTTTAGGGCAGTTCTTGAAGTGAAGAGAGTGACGGCCAAGAGACGATAAGATCACCCAGAAAAGGACTAGACATTAATCACTGAGTAAGTTATAGACGATGTGCTTGATACTCCCCTTTTAAGAATATAATAAGAGATTAGAAGACTATGACAGGAATTTAGTGAAGAACATTTCCCAGTAGAAGACAGAAAGTGTCATGGAAAAAGAATGAGTAGGTTTGTCCCTAAGAGACCAAGAAAAGGTGAAACATAGCAATTAGTAATGTTTGAAGGGGGATTCAATGAAGAAGTAAAATCAGAAAAAGAGGAAATTGGAGCATTTATCAAAATGAGTAGACATATTAAGGAGAACAGTTGTGTGATGACAAGGAATCCATGAATGAAAGAGAGAAAAAGAAGAAAATGAGTCACAAGGACTCAAAAATTGTTCTAAGAAAGAGTGTAAGTGGAAAAGAGGATGAAAGAAAGCATGGAGCATTCGTAGAGGTAAAAAAACCTCTTCATTTTAAGACTATTTAATTTATAACATGTGTATGTGGAAGCATAGAGTTCCAAATTTCAGTAAATATCATAAATCAAGAAAGAGGAAATGAAGCTTATGGGGGTGATTGATAAAATCTTGTTTTAAACTCAGTTCACAGGGATGAAGTTCCTACATAAGAGAAAAATCAAGTCAAGATCATCAAGAAGGCATCCAAAGCAACATCGATCATGAATAAACATAAAATATGGGACTAATGAAATCACATTTGGACACTAAGAGGAGTTAGATGGTTCAAGAACACTTGTCAAACAACATTGGATTACCTAGCCCAAGATGAAAGCAAGAAAAGTAAGTGTTGGTTGTGGATCCTGATAGCGAAACGGGGGTTGCAAGGGGGGCTTCTCCCCCCTTGTGGGGTTGGGGCCATGCCCCCCAGTGGGGGTTTGGGGGCAGTGCCCCTGAAAGCCACATTTTATATGTATTTATGCATTGTGAAATCTGGACTGTTCCTTATTAGGTCACAGATCTCAAGGGTGGTTTTCTATGTTTCCCCAAAATGATAAAAACCCTAATATCTTTAAAGAGTCATTATGTATGAGGCTCATTGTATTAGTGGGCATTGTGAGAGAGATTTTGGTTGGACTGAATAAAATGATTGGTTTTTTCTGGTGGATGTATCCCATTTTGGGTGAACCACGTTAAATCTGTGTCTCTATTTTATTGCATTCTTTTCTATTTTATGTTTTCTACATTATTCATTGCATGCTTGTTTATCTGTACAACTGGTATAATCCTAACAACTGGTATCAGAGCACATTTGAGATTTATTTGTTGGCAGTATACTCATAGAGGGATTTCTATTTGAGTGGGAGAAGCAAACAATGGAAGAGGATAATAAGTTCAGAGTTGAGAAGTTTGATGGCTGAAATTACCAGCTATGGAAAATGCAGGTGGAAGATTACCTGTATCAAAAGGATCTATACCTACCATTGGGAGGTGAAGAAGTGAAACCCTCAATCATGTCTGATGAGGAGTGGAAGGTTCTAGATAGGAAGGCTCTCGGTGTGATTCGATTGAGTCTGGCATCGTCCGTAGCTTCAAATATCTCACAGGTGAAGAGTACAGTAGAGTTGATGAAAACCCTAGCTAATTTATATGAAACACCTAGTGCATCCAATAAATTTTATTTGATGAAAAGATTGTTTAATCTACAAATGCAAGAAGGTGGATCTGTATCTAACCATCTTAATGATTTCCACACTATTGTAAATCAGTTAGATTCAGTTAATATCCCATTTGATGAGGAGGTTAGAGCATTATTATTCCTATGTTCTTTGCCAGAAAGTTGGGACAACTTAGTAATGGCAGTTAGTAATACATCAGCTACTTCTCTTATATTTGAAGATGTAGTCAATGTCATTTTAAATGAGGAAATGAAGAGGAAAATTACAGGGGAAAATTCTTCTTCTGGAAATGCGTTGAATATGGAGAGTAGAGGGAGGAGCAAGGAGAAATCAAAGAGTAAGGCTCGTGGGAGATCTAAATCAAATATGGGCAGATCCAAATCTAGGAGTAGAGGCATTACTTGCTGGAACTGTGGAAAGAGAGGACATGCTAAAAAGGATTGTTGGTTCAAAGGAAACAAAGAAAACCAACCTGAAGGTATTAAAGAGGAATATTCGACAGGTAATATTGTTCAGGATGCTCTTATACTTTCTCTTGATACTAGAGTAGAATCTTGGGTAATAGATTCAGGAGCCTCTTTCCATGCAACCCCTGATAAGAGCTATTTTAAAGAGTATGTCCAGGGAAATTTTGGACAAGTTTATTTGGGTGATGATGAGCTGTGCAACATTGTCAGGAAGGGAAATGTACACCTAAAATTACAGAATGGAAATACATGGATATTGAGAGACGTGAGGCATGTACCTAGCCTAAGGAGAAATCTCATCTCTGTAGGACAGTTGGGTGGTGAAGGTTACACAGTCACATTCACTTCAGATTCTTGGAAGGTTTCCAAGGGTGCCCTGGTAGTGGCACGGGGTAAGAAAGTAGGCACTCTTTATTTGTCTACTTGTATATCTAATTCTTCTACCATATTGTCTACTTCAGATGAGGATGCCAACATGTGGCACAGTAGATTGGGACATATGAGTGAGAAGGGCATGAAAATTCTACAGGAAAAAGGTAAGCTTTCAAGTTTGAAGCAATTAGACTTAGAGTTTTGTGAGCATTGCATTTTTGGGAAACAGAAAAGAGTTAAATTTCTCAAGGCAGGGAATACCAAGAAAGAGAAAAAGTTGGAGCTAGTTCATACAGATGTGTGGGGGCCGGCCCATGTTGCATCTCATGGTGGTTCTCTGTACTATGTCACATTCATAGATGATGCCACAAGGAAGGTATGGGTATATTGCATTAAGTGTAAGTCTGATGTCTTTGATACATTTAAGAAATGGAAAGCACTTGCTGAGAATCAATGTGGTTTTAAATTGAAATGTTTGAGATCTGATAATGGTGGTGAGTATTGTAGTAAGAAATTTGATGATTATTGTTCCTTGAATGGGATTCGTAGAGAGAAAATAGTTCCCAGGACTCCACAACAAAATGGTGTTAGTGAGAGGATGAATAGAACAATAATGGAGCATGCACTGTCAATTAGATTGCACGCGGAGTGACCTCTTCAATTTTGGGCAGAGGTCATAGATACTATTGTGTACTTAATCAACCATGGGCCTTCGAGTGCACTAGATGGAGGAATTCCTGAAGAATCCTGCACCGGGAAAGTGGTATACCTTTCCCTTTTAAGAGTATTTGGTTTAGAGGAATTTATACATGTTAATAAAGAAAACAAGAAGAAATTGGATTCAAAATCCAAATGTTGTACATTCATAGGCTATGGCTCCAATGGTGATTATGGATTTCAGTTTTGGGATCTAGATGAATCTAAGATAATTAGGAGTCGTGATGTTGTTTGGCGTGAAAATAGAATGTACAGGGATCAGGTACATGATGAAAAAAATCCCAAGGAAGAATTGGTTGAGGATATAGCTCCTAAAAATGAACTCTCGGGTGGAAAATATCCACCTACAGGTACTGAGGTTGACAGTTCTATAGGTTGAGCATGACATCCAGTGTCAGCATCGACACCTCTGTCAGAAATTCAAGAAAATGAGCAGCAAGAAAATAATGATCCCATGACACCCCCATCTTTGGTAAGAAGGTCACAACGTATTAGTAGACCTCCAGAAATATTTTCCCCTACTTTGTATTATTTGTTACTAACAGATAGTGGTGAGCCAGAGAGATTTGATGAGGCAATGTAGGTGGAGTCCACTAAGGAGTGGGAGCATGGCATGAATGAGGAGATGGACTCCCTGGAGAAGAACCAAACATGGGATTTAGTCAAATTACCAACTGGGAAGAGAGTACTACAAAAAAATGGGTCTACCATGTGAAAGAAGAAGAAGGTGGATGGAAAAGGTACAAAGCAAGGCTTGTAGTGAAGGGGTATGAACAAAAGAAAGGTATCGATTTTGATGAAATTTTCTCCCCTGTTGTAAAGATGTCTTCCATTCGTACTGTATTAAGTTTAGTTGTTGTTGAAGATTTACACTTAGAGCAACTTGATGTCAAGATGGAATTTCTCCATGGTGACTTGGAGGAGGAGATTTATATGCAACAACCACTTGGATATGAGGTGAAGGGTAAGGAGAAATTGGTTTGCAGGTTGAAGAAGAGCCTATACAGGCTCAAGCAAGCTCCCCAACAATGGTATCTAAGGTTTGATAGTTTTATGCATGAGCATGGTTTTACTAGATGTCAATTAGATCATTGTGTGTACTTTAAATGGTTGGATAGTGGGAGCTACATTATTCTTCTGTTATATGTAGACAATATGCTTGTAGCAGGGTCTAATATGCAGGAAATTGCAAAGCTTAAGGAAAAGCTTGCACAAACATTTGCAATGAAGGATTTGGGTGCAACAAAGAAAATACTCAGTATGCAAATCAAGAGGGATAGGAAAAATAAGAAATTGGTGTTGTCTCAGGAGGACTATGTAGAAAAGGTGTTAGAGAGGTTTCAGATGTAGAATGTGAAACCAGTTAGTACACCATTGACTGGGCATTTTAGATTAAGTAAAGAGAAATGCCCAACAACACAAGAGGAAAAATATTATATGGCACGGGTTCCTTATTCTTCAGCAGTTGGGAGCCTCATGTATGCCATGGTTTGTACTAGGCCAGACATTTCCCAAGTAGTGGGAGTTGTTAGTAGGTATATGGAAAATCTAGGTAAAGCACACTGGAAGGCAGTCCAGTGGATTCTCAGGTACTTGAGAGGGACCAGTAGTAGGCACTTGTGCTTTGGAGGGTCAGATTATACTTTACATGGATTTTTGGATTCATATATGGCAGGAGATGTGGATAGTAGGAGGAGCACTACTAGATATGTTTACAGTTGGTGGTGCGGTAGTGAGTTGGATCTCAAAGTTACATAAGGTAGTTACCCTATCTACTACAGAGGCAGAATACATTGCAGTGACTGAGGAAAGTAAGGAAATGTTATGGATGAGAAGGTTCATGGAGGAATTGGGTAAGGAACAAGGGGATTGTAATTTACATTGATAGTCAAAGTACAATTCACTTGGCAAAGAACTCAACCTTCCATTCCAGAACCAAACATATTCAGCTAAGATATCACTTCATACGACAGGTGTTGGAGGATGGGCAGCTTGAGTTGGTGAAGATTCATATAGATGATAATCCTACTGATATGTTTACTAAGCCAATGACAAAGGAGAAGTTGATTTTGCATTAAACTTTTATGGGTCTTCAAGATTGATCTTGAAGTGGAAGAAATAAGCCAAGAAGAAAAGTCCAAGCATGAGCTGTAGTGGTGGAGTTATAGCAATCAGTCTCCAAGTGGGAGATTGTTGGTTGTGGAGCCTGATAGTGATGGGGGTTGCAAGAGGGGGGATTTTCCCCCCTTATGGGGTCTGGGGGGGTGGCTTCCCCCTGGCAGGGGTAGGGGGGTTCGGGTTTGGCAGCAGTGCCCCCAAAAGCCACATTTTATATGTATTTATGCATTGTGAAATCTAGACCATTCCTTATTAGGTCACAGATCTAATAGGTGGTTTTCTATGTTTCCCCAAAATGATAAAAACCCTAATATATTTAAAGGGTCATTATGTATGAGGCTCATTGTATTAGTGGAAGCACTGTGAGAGAGAGTTTGGCTGGACTGAATAAAAGGATTGGCTATTTCTAGTGGACGTAGCCCATTTTGGGTGAACCACGTTAAATTTGTGTCTCTATTTTATTGCATTCTTTTCTGTTTTACATTTTCTACATTATTCATTGCATGCTTGTTTATGACCATAATGAGGGACCAAGCACTAGTAAATTATTATCACCACCTAAGGTTGTATCCATCCAAGGCATATATATTTACATTTGCATCCATCTAGCTCCATCACAAGGTACACAAGGTTGCTTAATCTGCATCACACTTCATAAGAGGGGATTTTATTGTTTCCATGCACATATTTACTACATTCTACATCTAGTTATTTGCTCGTTACTTCACAAAATTTGACTAGCACAAGAGTAACCTAGGTCACAATCACACACACACACACACACACACACCTAAAACTACATTGGGTCTAAGATGTAGTGTAGTGCTCAGTGATAAGTACATAAATTTGGCAACTAAAGTATTTTTTAGGGTTTTGATGCTTTTTATGGGGTTTTGCAGGTGATTCTTCCATTGCAATTTTACTAGTGCTTCAGTGATCACATAATCACATTCACGTGACAGGAATAAAACACACGTGAACATCTAGTGACACTATAGAGGAGGTTTCCTGGCCATTTCTATAGACCAAGGCTCCCAAATCTCCAACTAGGGTGCCTACGGGCACCCCTATCCCTCTCTATGTGCCTCATTCTATCCATATATCTCATTTATACACTTTCTCAAGCTATTGTGTGACGGTTTCCTCCTCCTATTCACCTATTCTACAATGTGACATTTGTAATCAGCTAAAGCCTTCTTAACCCTCTTTACACATTAGGGTTTTACATTTGATTATTTAGTTTGTTTGGGTATTATTTTAGTATTTTATTACTTCATTTATTCATTTATTTTTACTGCTCCTATAAAATTAGATTGCACTATAATGTCTTTATTTTTGTTAATCAATAGTATGTTGCATTCACTACCACTAGAAATAATAACACCCAATAGTTCTCAACCCACCATTGTGTATAAGTTGGGGTATAACCCGCATCATTTACTCGCACAGGAACTATCTCCGCATCCACATCCCCTGTAGTCGGTGGCTGCAACTAGGTTCTTATATGCCTTGGCCTTGTACCTTCTCTCTTCACATCTTGAATCAATTGATGCCATACATATGGCTTTGGAATAACATCATATACTATGTACCAAAGTGTCATAATACACACTCATAATAGAAGAACTTGGTAACCCTTGAAAACCTATCCTCTAACCACATATTGTGTCGGATGCATTGTAACTCAACTTGATCCTCAACCCAGCCTCCATAGTCCCTATAGGGTCTCTAAATCATGGCACTAGTCCCCATCTTATCAAAAATAGATTTTTATTTCATGGTATCAAAACCATGACCCCTCGATCAAACCCATCTAGGTGTAAAAATAGTAGGCCATGCCTAATCCACTCACAGACTAGTCAATGGCCTCACTACATATATATGCTCATAGACCCATGCATGTAATAATGTAGTAGCACCAATACCTTCACCATGATCCTCTTGTGTAAATATATACAAGTCTCTATATAAGTGATGCAACACACATTGACTCCAAGCATATTGACTCCCATGTTGCTCAATGGTCATAAAAATATCATGTCTACAAGCATATAAGATATGGATACACTACCTTTGTCTACAATAACATAAGAATCCAATATAATTGTAATAAATTTCTGCAACTTCATAATACCTGACCTCACTATTTCATCCATAGCAATCGATGAATCTGTAAGTATTTATGAGCCTATAAAAAATTGTCTCTTAACTCTCTTCTACCATCAGGTATCACATAGGGGTATAACCTACACTTAGTCTCCCACAACTGATGACACGAGTAACATATACACATCCTCCAAATTCACAATCATCTCTCCAATCAATAACCAAAAAATTTAAGTTTCTACAAACCATATCTCATAGAATTCACTCATCGAACGAATATTATTGGGCACCTCCCCCAATATAGTGATGTGTTGCGGCCTGGCGTGATCTAATATTTCCCACTCATCCTCCTCTAACCAAAGTTCTAGCAATGTATAAAAATGCATACCTATATAGAATTTCCACAAATGTATTTCCCTTTACACAAAATAGACAAACACAACAATGTCATATTAGCATCACAAACCATGTAAAGACATGCAAACACATCATACTAAACTCTTGCATCTCTCTGGATAGAACCACCCAACACATTGTATGGTCCCACCTAGAACTAGGTGGTATTGTCTAAGGGATAAAATTGGCCCTATCGATACCATCTTGGATAGAAACGCCCAAATTATCAAAAATTTGAAGAAGCAAACATGGCTAAAAATTGCTATTTTGATGCCTAAACTACTTCAAAACACAATAATCACTAGTCAATCTATTTTCTGTGTCGATGACACCTCTACAACTCTCTCGAACCTCAATGAAATAACCTCTTGTGCTCACGGCATCCTCACAATTGAGAGCAAAAATAAAAAATGATTAAAGTTATAAAGTATATTACTATTTAATCTTCCAACCTTATTATTTATAGTAAATATTATTCTTACTACAATTACTATAGTTACTATATTTCTTCTTACAAAAACTCATTCAATGATGTTCTATCCTTTGTATCCTAAGTCTCATTTTTATATTTTCTATGTCGTCGTTGGTCCTAGAACCATGTCTTTGAGTTACCACATTAAACATCGACTTCCATGCATCCTCCACTTTTTTACCCATTACGCTTGTATCTCCCAAGTCACTAATCATTCTATAAGTTTTAATATTTTATTCACAAAAACACTCTACTTTTCGTGTGGCTTGTGATTCACCACCTTGCTTCTCACCATTCATTGTAAGGGGGTAAATATTTGGGGTTATCATATTACCCCTCTTAGAACGATCCGAGCAAGTTTCTAATGTAATACATATAAACACATCGTAAAATACCACCCTATTCTCAATCAATCACAAAGAAATATTCAAATTTATTACTCTAAGAATAAGGTTTCAATTTATCACAAGTTCCAATTTCTCTCACGTTTTTCACATATTTTCTTGGATTCTCACAATATATTTCCCTCAAATGGCCTAATATGGGGTCAATTCAACCTTTCAAAATAGTTTTAATCAATCTTCAATTAAATAATATGTCTCAACCAATATAAATTATTTCAATCCCATTCCACAAAGTACCAATATTTTTCTCATATGACCTAACTTGGTAACCAATCAATCCAAGAACTTTTTCCATTTTACTAAGTTTACACCCTTACAACCGTAAAGTTGTGGAAATGATACGTCATCACCTTTCCTAAACAACTTTACGAGGGTTTTTTTTCCTAATACAGACAATTTTCAATTGTTTCATTTCCATCTGTAGTGGTAGAACTTATTTTGAGGAAGTTTCATGGAGAAGATAAAAGATGACTACTCTCCCAACACTCTATCTCTAGCGGTGGGATGCTTAAATTTGTATATTTTAGCTACATAACACTCAAATTCATAGATTTTTTACCCCAGTTCAATAATTGATCACTCTTAACCATTCCTTCAATATCTAAGTTTCAAAGTCTCTTATATTTCCTTAGGATTTTTTCTATCCAATTAATCCTCTTGTAACAATAAAATCACCATGAACCATAAAGAAGGGGACGAGGATGGCGAAGGAGGTGGATCAAGGGCTGAAGACGGGAATGGAAATGAAAAACATGGTAAAGGTTCCAAGACCACATGGGTAGACATGGTATCTTAACAAAGTCCAAGAACAAAACAAGAATCATCGCAGAGGATTGAAATCAAGCATCATATCTTAGGTAAAGAGCATCACTTTAATATACTAGATGTTATTTTTGAGAAAGCTCTGCAGAGAAATAAGTTATCTCTAATAGGAAAGTTTCATGTTCCACAACCAAATGTTGACTTCATAAGAAGATGGGCCTTCAGAAAATGGAACCTTCATGGGTACATAGTCATTTCATTTGTGACTAAAGGATTTTTCCTCATTCAGTTTAATCTACTAGAGGAATGTATGCATGTAATGGAGGATGGTCCATGGTTCTTATGGAACATGAGTCTATTTCTAAAGAGATGGACTCCTGCATTTTATCCTAACAAGAAAAACATAAATGTTTCTTTTGATCCTGACAAGGAAAACATAAATTCCATGCCTCTGTGGATAAAACTTCTTGGTTTTCCTCTCGAGTTTTGGGAGACAGAATTCTTAACAAGTATACCAGAGTCTCTAGGCTCCCTAATAGATTTTTATGGAGATACCAAGGCCAAATCTAGATTAGATTTTGTTAGGATTTGTGTCAATGTAGATTTGCAAAGAGGTTTACCTAAGGATATCACTGTACATTCTAAGTTGGGTAGCTAGAAGTAGATGCTTGAATATAAAACATCTATTTCTAGGTGTAAAAATTACAAAAAATTTGAACACATTGATAAAGCTTTCCCAAAACCCATTAATGTTGGATACAAAAGGGAGCCCAAAATAAGAATGGAATGGCATGATTAATCGACTGAGTCAAAGGACCAAGCAGAAGATGCTAGGGAAGGTAGCAGTCATGAAATCATAAACAAATTTGTAAAAAACCAGCATGTGGACAAGGAAAATCCTTTTGCATGTCTGGAATCTCATGAGTAAGAATCCACGAAAGAAGGGGACTTTCTCAAGAATACTCAGCTTGAGGAGCTTCTTTTACCACACATATAAATAGAAGAAATGAAGATCGACATTGAGACAACTCAAGAGGAACCTAAAGATCAATAGGAACAAAAAAAGGAAGAGACTCAAGAGGATATAGATGAGTCAAATGAGTTGATACATGAAGATACAAGGACTTTTCCACATCGAAATCAGAAAGAAGAGACAAAAATAGATACAAAGGAAACTGTTAAAAAGAAAGTAGAGTTATGCCAAGGATTGAGCATTGAAAATTTTCCTAATATTGAGAAGCTCATGGGCATAGATACTCCCATTAAAGGGAAAAGAAATAATCAAGGAGCCTCATCCTCCAGGACTCCTAAGAATTCAAGAGAAGATGTAGGAGGTTGCGCCACTAGAGGAAAAAAATAAAACAAAGAGGTGCATAAAATAATCATAAAAAAATAAATAACAGTAGGGAGACAATCAACATTGAACCACAAAGGGCCAAAAGAACCCATAAGATTAGCATATGAGGCCTTAATGGTAAATGTAGAAAGTAAGTGCAATCTTGTCCCTATTATTAAACTTTGTATGGATTTTTGTTGGTTCTGAACTATTTTTGAACTATATCTAGACAAGTTTTGGGTTGGTTTTATGTTGTATGCTTCAATTATGTTTGATGTTTGGTTTAGTTTTGACTCATGAAATGTATATGGTCATATCTATATTTTAGATCCTTATTCTAATAGGGTAGGGCCCTTGCCAAAACCCTCCTTTTACCAATTATAAAAAAAAAGTAAAATCACCATGCATGGAGAAAATGGTGATCCATGGTTTGTCACATTGTGATTCTTATTATCGACATGCATCAGCTACAACTCCTCTGACCCTCTACAGGTATGTTCTCCTTATATCCTTTATACTATTGAATTACATCCAAATAGCATAAGGGGAAAATCTAAACACAAAAATATGCACTTATTATTACATTAAACCTCTAGTATGTTGTTATATGAACTATATCCAAGTGTGAATATTAGACATTGGTGACACCTTTTCTTAGTCCTTTTAGTAGTTTCGACTGATTTTGATTATGAATTTTCCTCTTGATGCTTTCATTTACATATTTTGGTCATGTCATAGGGATCCATGTCCATGGTCTTGGTTTTGTTTCTATTTCTTCGTTTTTGGGATAGTACCACCTAGTTAGGACACTGCCACCCAGGCACTAGTGTCCCTTCTGGGAATTTTTGTCTAATCTACTTTATTTTCTAACTTTTTGGTCTCTTCATCACTTTGGGTATTTCCTTATCTTTGTTTCATGACTTAGGTCAGCTTTTGGTGTCACTAAGTTTCATAAAGGACTCGTATATATACAAAAACTACTAACTATTATTAGGAGATAGGAAATTGGGAGATAATACTTATTATCTACTACTTGGGCAAAGAGAAAATTTCAAAGACTGCATTTGGGTTGCATTATTCACTGCATAGGAGGTGTTGTTTCTAAATTTCCTCTCACACATTCATATTGGGGTCATGATCTATAAACTCTTCAACTTTGGAATTATTCACAGAATCACAAATTAAACGTTGTTGTTCTACTTTCTATTAGCAAATGACAGAGATAGCTAGTGAATGAATTTTTCTTATGCTTAGAATAAACAATTGCAGGAAAGGAAAGAATATAAACTCAAAAACACAAACAAGTTTTATCCTGGAAACCTCTAGAGGAGGAAAAACCAGTCAGGAAGGGAAATTTCTCTTTCTTCCCACATTTATAGGCCAATTCAAACAATAAGTATAGAAATTATAATAAGTATGAAAGAGAAGTAGATAATATCTCACACTTCCTCCCAATTACTTCCTTGCTCTATCGCAACACTCCTTTCTTCTACAAAACACAATCCTGGATCACACCTCCTCTGCTTAGGAGGATTTTTGTCCCACAAAATCTTAGTGGGGGAGTAGATGAGGAAATAATTCCCTCACATTCTCCTTCGAGTACCACCAGTCCTACCTTGGTGTCTTTCTTTTCAATCCAATCTGTCAAGACTCTTGCAGACCTCTCCTAGTCTATCTGACCTTCTGTTGAAACACTACATCCTCCTCTAATTCACCTCGTGATTCCAAGATGCAATCCTAAATGGAAGGTATAAATTGTAGTCCTTCATCTTCATCTAGCATGGATGGCTCATATAGGTGCAAGTTCTCATGGTTTACTATAGAGTACATCCTCATAAATGACAGTAAATCAAGTCGAAAGGCATTTTCTCCAACCTATTCCAATATGGTGAAGGGCCCATATCATAGTGGCTTGAGCTTTCGTGCTTGACCTTATAGTCTCTCCTTACTCAAGTAAAGCCAAACTCTATCTCCAACATGAAGCTTATGTTCCTTCCTATGCTGATCGTGCCTAGCTTTGTACTTGGCTTGAGATTTATCTAGTTGTTATTTGACTTTGAGATGGATTTTTCGGATCCTCTCAATGAATTTGTTTGCTCTAGTCACCTATGTGTCTCGTGTCTCATCTTCATCCTTCTTCCCAACTACTATGTCTAGTGGATTTGTAGGTAGATATCCCAAGCATGCTTCAAATGATGACTTCATATTGGATGTGTGTATTGCCCGGCTATAGGAATGTTGAATGTAGGCTAAGGACTCATCCCAAGTCCTAGGGTATTTTCTTTTATTCCCTATGATCAATTGTACTAAAGTCCTATTCACCACCTCTTTTTTTCCATCTGTCTGTGGATGGAAATTTGTGCTCCTCTATAACCTAGTATCCATCTTGTCCCACAAATTAGTCCAAAACTTCCCCAAGAACTTGGAATCACTGTCAGAAACAATATACTTTGGCAAACCAAAATGTACCCATACATTAGTAAAGAAAATATTTTCTACCTCATGTGATTTTATTGTCTTTTTACATACCATAAGAATACACATCTTACTGAATCCATCAACAACAACATAGAGATAGTCATGGCCATGTTTAGACATAGGTAATCCTCCTACAAAATCCATAGAAATTTCCTCCCATGGATGAGTAGGTACTGGCAAAGGCATATACAAACCCTCATTTCTAGTCCTAGGCTTACTGGTACAACAAAATTTACATCCATGTTTAAATTTTGATACTTCTTCTTGCATATTGGGCCAATACATGTACCTTTGCAAGTGGGCTAGGGTCTTACCAACACCGAAATTCCCCGCTACTTTCGAGGTATGTGCTTTCCTCATCAATAGAAGTCTTTCTTCTTTAGGCACGTAAATCTTCCCCCATCAATAGAGAATCCCTTCCTTGAGATAATAATATTCAATCCATGTCCTTTCAGTCCCTTGGGACTCCAACTAATGAAATTTCACCCCAAAGTATCTGTCCTGGGCATATGCCTCTCTGTAAGCTTCCTTTGTGAAGGGCTCGATCTGAGAGATATTGGTCAAACAGGATAAATTCTCCTATGTGGGTGGCCTAGACAACATGCTTGCCACCAAGTTTGTACTACCCTTCTTGTATTTGATCACCACATGGATCTGTTGAAGCAACCTCATCCATTTGTAGTGCCTTTCCTGCTACAATTTAGATTGTGCTTGCAAATACTTGAGAGGTTTGTGGTCAGTATGCACAATAGTTTCTTTACCCAAAAAATAATGCTTCCATTTTTTAATTTCCTAAACTAGTGCATACATTTCCTTATCAAATATTGAATATCCTTTAAGTGTTGAAGTGAAAGTTTCATAATTATAGCATACGGGTTTACCTCCTTGAAGCAACATTGCACCCATAGTATAATCACTGGCATTTTTCTCTACTTCAAAAGGCTACTAAAAATTAGGAAGAGTGAGTACTGGAGCATGAATAATCTTGTATTTCAATAACTCAAATGATTTTTCTTGTTCCTTACCCCATTCAAAGCCCTTACTCTTTGTGGCCGCTGTGTGTAGAGGTGTTGCAATCGTGGAGAAGCCCAGAATGAACTTACGCATACACTGTACTACTCCCACAAAACTCCTAGTCTTTGTGGCTCCAGTTGGTGTTGTCCAATTAGTGATGGCTTCCACCTTCTTTGGATCCACTTGTAGCTCTCCTCCTCCAACCACATTCCCAATATAGACAAGTGATTGTTTGGAAAATTCACATTTCTTCATATTACAAAGTAGTTGTTTCTCCCTGAGAACTTGCAAGACTTGTTTTAAATGAGTTATATGTTCTTCCCATGTGGCACTAAAAATCAAGATATCATCTAGATATAAAATGACACATAAATTTATGAAATCATGTAATACATCATTCATCAATCTCATAAATTTAGTGGGTGCATTGCATAACCCAAAAGGAAGTACTAACCATTCATACAAACCTTGTTTTGTCTTGAAGGAAGTCTTCCATATATCCTCCTCCTTCATTCTGACTTGGTGATAACCTGACTTGAGATCCAACTTCATGAATAATTTTTCATGTTAAATGTGGTCCAAGAGATCATCTGTGTGGGGAAGTGGATATATGTTATTTATGGTGATCTTGTTCAAAGCACGGTAGTCGATGCACATTCTCCAAGAACCATCCTTATTTGGCACCATCACAATAGTCGAACCGCATGGTGAGGTGCTCGGACGTATCACCCCTTGGTCTAGTAGTTCCTATAGTTGTTTCTTTACTTCAGTACTCTCAAGAAAGGATTTCCTATACAACCTGATGTTTGGTAGAGGGGACTCTGGAAATAACTGAATCTCATGCTCTACTTCATGTTTTGGTGGTAACCCACTAGAAGCATAAAATACTTCCTAAAAATATTGAATAATAATATCCAAATCATGTTTTCCCTGGTTAGAAATATCTGAAACTTCTGCCCCATCTTGTTTATCCTTTAACAAAAGTAAACAAAACTGATTATGATTTTCCTGAATAAGTCATTTTGCTTAGTTAGCACTCACCATAGTAACCCATGTCTTACACTGGTGTGCCCAGATGTTGTAGTTGATCTCATCCTTAACCCATCTGTATCGGTTTTCCCTTCTCATAAATATAGCATCCCTAATATAAAATTAAGGACTCCCAAATACAACATCAAAAGCATCAAGGGGAATAACATTAGCTTCCTAAACATCAATATACTAGGAATTTATCCCAAACTTGACCTTACATTTGTTTTTTACCTGAATTTAAACACCCTTCTTCACCCAACCCAAAGGATAAGGGTATGGATGCTCGTAAGTATCAAGACCAAGCTTGTTTACAATTGCTTCAGAAATCAAGTTAGACTAAGAACCGGTATTAACCAAATCATTTACCTTAGGTCTCTTGATCTGGATTTTGATCTGGAATAGTCTACTCATCTCTTTCATACTTACTATAATTTCTATACTTATTGTTTTAATTGGCCTATAAATATGGGAAGAAAGAGAACTTGCCCTTCTCGACTAGTTTTTCCTCCTCTAGAGGTTTCCAGGATAAAGCTTGTTGGTGTTTTTGAGTTTATATTCTTTCCTTTCTTACAATTTTTGATTCTAAGACAAGAAAAATTCATTCACTAGCTATCTCTATCATTTTCTATTAGAAAGTAGAACAACAACGTTTAATTTGTGATTCTGTGAATAATTCCAAAGTTGAAGAGTTTACAAATCATGACCCCAATATGAATGTGTGAGAGGAAATTTAGAAACAACACCTCATATGTAGTGAATAATGCAACCCAAATGCAGTCTTTGAAATTTTCTCTTTGCCCAAGTAGTAGATAATAAGTATTATCTCCAAATTTCATATCCCCTAAAAATAGTTAGTAGGTTTTGTATATATACGAGTCCTCATTTAAAATATGAAACTTAGTGACACCAAAATCTGACCTAAGTCATGAAACAAAGATAAGGAAATACCCAAAGTGATGAAGAGACCAAAAAGTTAGAAAATAAAGTAGATTAGACAAAAATTCCCAGAAGGGACACTAGTGCCTGGGTGGTAGTGTCCTAACTAGGTGGTACTATCCCAAAAACGAAGAAATAGAAACAAAACCAAGACCATGGAAATGGATCCCTATGACATGACCAAAATATGTAAATGAAAGCATCAAGAGGAAAATTCATAATCAAAATCAGTCGAAACTACTACAAGGAATAAGAAAAGGTGTCACCAATGTCTAATATTCAAACTTGGATATAATGTATATAACAACATACTAGAGGTTTAATGTAATACTAAGTGCATATTTTTGTGTTTAGATTTTCCCCTTATGCTATTTGGATGTAATTCAATAGTATAAAGTATATAAGGAGAACATACATATAGAGGGCCAAAGGAGTTGTAGATGATGCATGCTGATAATAAGAATCACAATGTGACAAACCATGGATCACCATTTTCTCCATGCATGGTGATTTTATTGTTTTTTTATAATTGGTAAAAGGAGGGTTTTGGCAAGGGCCCTACACTATCAGAATAAGGATCTACAATCCAGATATGACCATATACATTTCATGAGTCAAAACTAAACCACACATCAAACATAATTGAAGCATACAACATAAAACTAGCCCAAAACTTGTCCAGATATAGTTCAGAACCAACAAAAATCCATACAAAGTTTAATAACAGGGACAAGATTGCACTTACTTTCTACATTTACCATTAAAGCCTCATATGCTAATCTTATGGGTTCTTTTGGCCCTTTGTGGTTCAATGTTGATTGTCTCCCTACTATTATTTATTTTTTTATGATTATTTTATGCACCTCTTTGTTTTATTTTTTTCCTCTAGTGGCGCAACCTCCTACATCTTCTCTCGAATTCTTAGGAGTCCTGGAGGATGAGGCTCCTTGATTATTTCTTTTCCCTTTAATGGGAGTATCTATGCCCATGAGCTTCTCAATATTAGGAAAATTTTCAATGCTCAATCCTTGGCATAACTCTACTTTCTTTTTAACAGTTTCCTTTGTATCTATTTTTGTCTCTTCTTTCTGATTCTGATGTGGAAAATTCCTTGTATCTTCATGTATCAACTCATTTGACTCATCTATATCCTCTTGAGTCTATTCCTTTTTTTGTTCCTATTGATCTTTAGGTTCCTCTTGAGTTGTCTCAATTTCGATCTTCATTTCTTCTATTTATATGTGTGGTAAAAGAAGCTCCTCAAGCTGAGTATTCTTGAGAAAGTCCCCTTCTTTCGTGGATTCTTACTCATGAAATTCCAGACATGCAAAAGGATTTTCCTTGTCCACATGCTGGTTTTTTACAAATTTGTTTATGATTTCATGACTGCTACCTTCCCTAGCATCTTCTGCTTGGTCCTTTGACTCAGTTGATTCCTCACGCCATTCCATTCTTATTTTGGGCTCCCTTTTGTATCCAACATTAATGGGTTTTGGGAAAGCTTTATCAATGTGTTCCAATTTTTTGTAATTTTTACACCTATAAATAGATGTTTTATATTCAAGCATCTACTTCTAGCTACCCAACTTAGAATGTACAGTGATATCCTTAAGTAAACTTCTTTGCAAATCTACATTCACACAAATCCTAACAAAATATAATCTAGATCTGGCCTTGGTATCTCCATAAAAATCTATTAGGGAGCCTAGAGACTCTGGTACACTTGTTAATACTTCTGTCTCCCAAAACTCGAGAGGAAAACCAAGAAGTTTTATCCACAGAGGCATGGAATTTATGTTTTCCTTGTCAGGATCAAAAGCAACATTTATGTTTTTCTTGTCAGGATCAAATGCAGGAGTCCATATCTTTATAAATAGACTCATGTTCCATAAGAACCATGGACCATCCACCATTACATGCATACATTCCTCTAGTAGACTAAACTAAATGAGGAAAAATCCTTTAGTCATAAATGAAATGACTATGTACCCATGAGGGTTCCATTTTCTGAAGGCCCATCTTCTTATGAAGGCAACATTTGGTTGTGGAACATGAAACTTGCCTATTAGAGATAACTTATTTCTCTGTAGAGCTTTCTCAATAATAACATCTAGTATTTTAAAGTGATGCTCTTTACCTAAGATATGATGCTTGATTTCAATCCTTTGCGATGATTCTTGTTGTGTTCTTTGACTTTGTTAAGATACCATGTCTGCCCATGTGGTCTTGGAACCTTTACCATGTTTTTCATTTCCATTCCCATCTTCGGCCCTTGATCCACCTCCTTCTCCATCCCCGTCCCCTTGTTTATGGTTCATGGTGATTTTATTGTTACAAGAGGATCAATTGGATAGAAAACATGCTAAGGAAATATAAGAGACTTTGAAACTTAGATATTTAAGGAATGGTTAGGAGTGATCAATTCTTGAACCGGTGTAAAAAATCTATGAATTTGAGTGTCATGTAGCTAAACTATACATATTTAAGCATCCCACCGCTAGAGATAGAGTGTTGGGAGAGTAGTCATATTTTATCATCTCCATGAAACTTCCTCAAAATAAGTTCTACCACTACAAATGAAAATGAAACAATTGAAAATTGTTTGTATTAGAAAAAAATACCCTCGTAAAGTTGTTTAGGAAAGGTGATGACGTATCATTTCCACAACTTTACGGTTGTAAGGGTGTAAACTTAGTAAAATGGAAATAGTTCTTGGATTGATTGGTTATCAAGTTAGGTCATCTGAGAAAAATATTGGTACTTTGTGGAATGGGATTGAAATAATTTATATTGGTTGAGACATAGTATTTAATTGAATATTGATTAAAACTATTTTGAAAGGTTGAATTGCCCCCATATTAGGCCATTTGAGGGAAATATATTGTGAGAATCCAAGAAAATATGTGAAAAACGTGAGAGAAATTGGAACTTGTGATAAATTGAACCTTATTCTTAGAGTAATAAATTTGAATATTTCTTTGTGATTAATTGAGAAAAGGGTGGTATTTTACGATGTGTTTATATGTATTACATTAGAAACTTGCTCGGATCGTTCTAAGAGGGGTAATATAATAACCCCAAATATTTCCCCCCTTACAATGAATGGTGAGAAGCAAGGTGGTGAATCACAAGCCACACGAAAAGTAGAGTGTTTGTGTGAATAAAATATTAAAACTTATAGAATGATTAGTGACTTGGGAGATACAAGTGTAATGCGTAAAAAAGTGGAGGATGCATGGAAGTCGATGTTTAATGTGGTAACTCAAAGAAACAGTTCTAGGACCAACAACGACATAGAAAATATAAAAATGAGACTTAGGATACAAAGGATAGAACATCAATGAATGATTTTTTGTAAGAAGAAATATAGTAACTATAGTAATGGTAGTAAGAATAATATTTACTATAAATAATAAGGTTGGAAGATTGAATAGTAATATCATTTATAACTTTAATCATTTTTTATTTTAGCTCTGAATTGTGAGGATGCCATGAGCACGAGAGGTTATTTCATTAAGGTTCGAGAGAGTTGTAGAGGCTTCATCGACACAGAAAATAGATCGACTAGTGATTATTGTGTTTTGAAGTAGTTTAGGCATCAATATAGCAGTTTTTTAGCCATGTTTTCTTCTTCAAATTTTTGAGAATTTGGGCGTTTCTATCCAAGATGGTATCAATAGGGCCAATTTTATCCCTTAGACAATACCACCCAGTTCTAGGTGGCACCATACAATGTGTTGGGTGGTTCTATCCAGAGAGCTGCAAGAGTTTAGTATGATGTGTTTGCATGTCTTTGCATGGTTTGTGATGTTAATTGGACATTGTTGTGTTTGTTTATTTTGTGTAAAGGGAAATACATTTGTGGAAATTCTATATAGGTATGCATTTTTATACATTCCTAGAACTTTGGTTAGAGGAGGATGAGTGGGAAATATTAGACCACGTCAGGCTACAACGCATCACTATATTGGGGGAGGTGCCCAATAATATGCATCCGATGAGTGAATTCTATGAGATATGGTTTGTAGAAACTTAAAAAATTTGGTTATTGATTGGAGAGATGATAGTGAATTTGGAGGATGTGTATATGTTACTCGTGCCATCACTTGTGGGAGACTGAGTGTAGGTTATACCCCCATGTGATACCTGATGGGAGAAGAGAGTTAAGAGACAATTTTTTATAGGGTCATAGATACCTACAGATTCATCGATTACTATGGATGAAATAGTGAGGTCAGGTATTCTAAAGTTGCAGAAATTTATTACAATTATATTGGATTCTTATGTTATTGTAGACAGAGGTAGTGTATCCATATCCTATATGCTTGTAGACATGATATGTTTATGACCATTGAGCAACATGGGAATCAATATGCTTGGAGTCAATGTGTTTTTCATCACTTGTATAGAGACTTGTATATATTTACACAAGAGGATCATGGTGAAGGTATTGGTGCTACTACATTATTACATGCATGGGTCTATGAGCATATATATGTAGTGAGGCCATTGACTAGTCTGTGAGTGGATTAGGCATGGCCTTCTATTTTTACACCTAGATGGGTTTGATCGAGGGGTCATGGTTTTGATACCATGAAATAAAAATCTATTTTTGATAGGATGGGGCCTAGTGCCATGATTTAGAGACCCTATAGGGACTATGGAGGTTGGGTCGAGGATCAAGTTGAGTTACGATGCATACGACACAATATGTGGTTAGAGGATAGGTTTTCAAGGGTTACCAAGTTCTTCTATTATGAGTGTGTATTATGACAATTTAGTACATAGTATATGATGTTCTTCCGGAGCCATATGTATGGCGTCAATTGATTCGGGATGTGAAGAGAAAAGGTACAAGGCCAAGGCATATATGAACCTAGTTGTAGCCACCAACTACAGGGGATGTGCATGCGGAGATAGTTCCTGTGCGAGTAAATGATGTGGGTTATACCCCAACTTATACACAATGGTGAGTTGAGAACTATTGGGTGTTATTATTTCTAGTGGTAGTGAATGCAACATACTATTTATTATCAAAAATAAAGATATTATAGTGTAATCTAATTTTATAGGAGCAGTAAAAATAAATGAATAAATGAAGTAATAAAATACTAAAATAATACCCAAACAAACTAAGCAATCAAATGTAAAACCCTAATGTGTAAAGAGGGTTAAGAAGGCCTTAGATGATTACAAATATCACAGGAATGTGTCACAGTGTAGAATAGGTGAATAGGAGGAGGAAACCATCACACAATAGCTTGAGAAAGTGTATAAATGAGATGTATGGATAGAATGGGGCGCATAGAGAGGGATAGGGGTGCCCGTGGGCACCCTAGTTGGAGATTTGGGAGCCTTGGTCTATAGAAATGGCCAAGAAACCTCCTCTATAGTGTCACTGAATGTTCACGTGTGTTTTCTTCCTGTCGCGTGAATTTCATTGTGTGATCACCGAAGTACTAGTAAACTTGCAATGGAAGAATCACCTACAAAACCCCAAACAAAGCATCAAAACCCTAAAAAATACTTTAGTTTCGAAATTTATGGACTTATCACTAAGCGTTGCACTACATCTTAGACCCAACGTAGTTTTAGGTGTGTGTGTGTGTGTGATTGTGACCTAGGTTACTCTTGTGCTAGTCAAATTTTTTGAAGTAATGTGCAAATAACTAGATGTAGAATGTAGTAAATATGTGCATGAAAAACAATAAAATCTCCTCTTATGAAGTGTGATGCAGATTAAGCAACCTTGTGTGCCTTGTGATGGAGCTAGATGGATGCAAATGTAAATATATATGCCTTTGATGGATAAAACCTTAGGTGGTGATAGTAATTTACTAGTGCTTGGTCCCTCATTATGGTCACATAACTTTATATTTAGATGGTTCTCTTGTTCTAATTTCATAATTAACCTCGAAAAGGATGACCATCAAAAAATATAGAAAGCTCAAATGACTAGAAAGTGCCCAAAAGGTGAGATTAAAGTGCAAATAGGACCAGGGTGCCCAAGAGGGGACTGTTAGGATTATACCAGATGTATAGATAAACAAGCATGCAATGAATAATGTAGAAAATGTAAAACAGAAAAGAATGCAATAAAATAGAGACACATATTTAATGTGGTTCACCCAAAATGGGCTACGTCCACCAAAAACAACCAATCCTTTAATTCAATCTAGCTAAACTCTCTCTCATGGTGCCACCACTAATACAATGAGCCTCATACATGACGACCCTTTAAATATATTAGGTTTTTTATCATTTTAGGGAAACATAGAAAACCGTCTGTTATATATGTGACCTAATAAGGAACAGTCTAGATTTCACAATGCATAAATACATATAAAATGTGGCTTTTAGGGGTGCTACCCCCTAACCCCCATCGGGGCGCATGGCCCTCAGACCCCCACCAGGGGGGCCATCCCCCCCAGACCCCGCAAGGGGGATGAAGCCCCCCCTTACAAGTCCCGTCACTATCATGCTCCATAACCAACAATCTCCCACTTAGAGACTGATTGTTGTAACTCCACCACTATAGCTCTTGCTTGGAGTTTTCTTCCTGGCTTGTTTCTTCCACTTCAAGATCAATCTTGAAGACCCAAAGAATTTGAATGAAAATCCAACTTCTCCTTTGCCATTGGGTTAGTAAACATACCAGCAAGATTATCATCTGTATGAATCTTCACCAACTCAAGCTGCCCATCCTCCAACACATGTCGTATGAAGTGATATCTTAGCTGAATATGTTTGGTTCTGGAATGGAAGGCCGAGTTCTTTGATAGGTGAATTACACTTTGAATATCACTGTGTAACTTACAATCCCCTTGTTCTTTACCCAACTCCTCCATGAATCTTCTCATCCATAACATTTCCTTACTTTCCTTAGTCACTGCAACATATTCTGCCTTTGTAGTAGATAGGGCAACTACCTTCTACAACTTTGAGATCCAACTCACTGCTGCACCACCAACTATAAACATGTATCCAATAGTGCTCCTCCTGCTATCCACATCTCTTGCCATATCTAAATCCAAAAATCCATGTAAAGTATAATCTGACCCTCTGAAGCACAAGTGCCTACTATTGGTCCCTCTTAAGTACTTGACAATCCATTGGACTACCTTCCAGTGTGTTTTAACTAGATTTTCCATATACCTGTTAACAAATCCCACTGCTTGGGAAATGTCTAGCCTGGTATAAACCATGACAAACATGAGGCTCCCAACTACTGAATAATAAGGAACCCGTTCCATATAATATTTTTCCTCTTGTGTTGTTGGGCACTGCTCTTTACTTAATCTAAAATGCCCAACCAATGTTGTACTAACCAGTTTTACATTCTGCATCTGAAACCTCTCTAACACCTTTTCTACATAATCCTCCTGAGACAGCACCAATTTATTATTTTTCCTATCCCTCTTGATTTGCATACCGAGGATTTTCTTTGCTGCACCCAAATCCTTCATTGTAAATGTTTGTGCAAGCTTTTCCTTAAGCTTTGTAATTTCTTGCATATTAGACCCTGCTATAAGCATATCATCTACATATAATAGATAAATAATGTAGCTCCCACTATCCAACTGTTTAAAGTACACACAATGATCTTATTGACATCTAGTAAAACCATGCTCATGCATAAAAATATCAAACCTTAGATACCATTTCCGGGGAGCTTTCTTGAGCCCGTATAGGCTCTTGTTCAACCTGTAAACCAATTTCTCCTTACCCTTCACTTCATATCCAAGTGGTTGTTGTATATAAATATCCTTCTCCAAGTCACCATGGAGAAATTCCATCTTGACATCAAGTTGCTCTAAGTGTAAATCCTCAACAACAACTAAACTTAATACAGTACGAATGGAAGACATATTTACAACAGGGGAGAAAATTTCATCAAAATTGATACCTATATTTTTTTCATACCCCTTCACTACAAGCCTTGCTTTGTAGCTTTTCCATCCAACTTCTTCTTTCACATGGTAGACCCATTTGTTTTGTAGTACTCTCTTTCCAGCCGACAACTTGTTTACCTTTCCCTTTTCACTTACCCTTGTTCTTATTTTCCCATTATCTTTTTTCTACTGATTTGTCGACTACTTTACCCTTGGCTCTTCTTCTCCTTACTTCTTTTCATCATCTACGTAGTATGTCTACACACACGCCTCGTTGAGATATTTGGGCTTTGAGGAGATCACTTTTCTTCGAAGGTGAGTGTGAAGTCCTTTCAAATACATAGTTAAAATATCCTCATCCTCCAAGTCCATGTTTAGCAACATGGCATGCCTCTGAAACTCCATAGTATAGTTGTCCACACTTTGACCATTGCCTTGTCTAAAATACTGCCATTTAATCATTTTATCAGTCTTGTGGGCAATATGATAGAAGTTAGCTCTAAGTAATTCTTTAAATTCTTGCCAATATTTCACAATAGGATGCTTCTTCTTTTCACAAGTGGTTAGATGGGTTTCCCACCAAACTAGAGCGTGTCCCTCCATTTTGAGATAGGAAAAGGTGATCCTTTTTGCCTCATTGATATTATGGATGCTAAAGTAGACTTCAAACTGTTTTAACCATTTATCAAGCAAATCTGCATCTACTTTTCCTTCAAAGCTTTTAATCTCAACTTTCGTCTCAACTTTAAAAGGAGTATGATCAGATTTTACCTTTTTTCTTACGTTTGAAGTCTCTTCTTCATGTTGTTCCCCATAATCTTCCTCATGGTGGCTCCTCCCTGTGCCAAACTTTTCAGCTAAGCCTCAAACCACTGAATTCCACAGAGTCTTGCTTGACAGAAGTTGTCTTCTGCAAATCTACAAGTTCTTCTTACCTTCTAAACATCCTATCCATCATGGTCTCCAGCATCTCAATTCTACGGACCAAGTTCTATTCCTCCATTTGTCCCCGAATTCTTTGTTTCCACTTCCTTGTAGAAATTTATGGATTGTAAGGTAAAGCCTCTTCGCCTTTAGACCTCGTCACTTTCATACAAATCCAAGAACTAATACCACAATCTTGGATACTTGTTAGCTCTGATACCAAAATGATCTGTAAACTCTTCAACTTTGGAATTACCCACAGAATCACAAATTAAACGTTGTTGTTCTACTTTTTGTTAGAAAATGAAAGAGATAGCTAGTGAATGAATTTTTCTTGTGCTTAGAATCAACAATTGCAGGAAAGGAAAGAATATAAACTCACAAACACCAACAAGTTTTATCCTGGAAACCTCCAGGGAGGAAAAACCAGTCGGGAAGGGAAATTACTCTTTCTTCCCACTTTTATTGGCCAATTCAAAAAATAAGTACAGAAATTACAATAAGTATGAAAGAGAAGTAGATAATATCTCACACTTCCTCCCAATTACTTGTTTGCTCTATCTCAACACTCCTTTCTTCTACAAAACACAATTCCAGCACTAAGAACTTCTTGCTCACTTGCTTTAATGCTTCGATAATCTTATTCTCTTCTACAAACATATATTTATAACCTTTCTCATGTCCTCCCATCCACTGCAGAATGGGAAATTTCATGGAGGAGAAGAGACATGGACAACCTTTCAAATTTTGGGGTTATTTGTTTTCATTTTATTTTTATGTCTGAAAGAGACAGGGCCGCCACCCAATGTAGACCAACGGTCTCAATACCACTGCCTTGGCTAGGTGGCGGTTACAGGACTGCCGCCATGGTTGGTCGGTGGTTCTATAACCACCACTCTGTATAGAGCGGTAGTCTTACTACTATAAAGATAGAACCTCCTTATATTTATTTTCCTTCTTCGTTGTTGACTGATCTAATGAAGTAGAGTCCTTTTGGATCCCTTTGGATCAGGTCAAATTAGTTTTAGTTCACTATATTGGTGTGACTAGAACAAGGGAATTCTAGCTTCAAGGGACACAATTGAAATCACACACTCACAAGAACTACATAGAGTCTGAAGTGTAGTGCAGCACTTGTTGACTATCACATTAGGGTGACCAATGAGTTTAGTATGACTCATGAATGTGCATTGTTTATTCCATATAATGTTTTCTTGAGATTTGTGCATATAGTTGGGGTTTTTTTTTAATAAATATGTGTGATGATACATGAACCCTACGACATATCTGAAGCAAAAAAAAGTGAAAGGAAAGAACCAAGTTCAGACCCTAATTTAAATAACATAACCGGAATTGATTTTAGGAAACTAGTACTCATATCAAACACTAGTTCACTCAGGAGGTCATGTCCTCCTATGGGTGCTCATATCTTAGGAAGTTTCAGATTTTATTTTCTTAGATAGATCCTGCATAGTCTAGATCCATCCTTCTCAGCTTGTTTCCCATCCCAGAATCATCCCATATTTTTTGATATAAGCTAAGTCATTCTTATTCTCCTATCTTGTATACTTGTTTGTAATTTACATGTTATATCTTGTAAATACTATAATATTCATTTGATCTTAGCCCTCTAATATAATATTTAAATGTAATTAAATCAATAAGAAGGCTAATAAAGAGGTGAATCTATCATAGAGGGACACAAATTTGTGCCCAACTCATCCTCCAAAGGCCTGATCAAGTAATGTATTTCATCCCTTCACATCATAGGATTGAATCTCATATGCAATTATCTTACATTTTCATTGTAACCACAACAAGTGATATATTCTTCTAGACTCTTCATTATGTGAAACATAATCTCCTCCTTTTCCACATACCCTTCTTTCATGATTTGTATCCTCCAACATGTGGATAATCTTATCTAGTTTATCTTGGGCATATTATAAACAATGATAATGAGTGAATATGGAAAGGTAGAGCCTATATGTTACATATGTTTGCAAGTTTGAATGGTAAACTAACCAATGGGTCATTTACCACTTTTGGGGGGTTCTTCTTCACTAGTTGGTGGACCAATTGAACTTACAACCTATGTGATGTTTATGGTGAGTGAAATGGAAATATAAGATCTTATCCATCACATATGTTTACAATGTTTAATGATCAACTAGCTAATGGGTTGTTTAACACTTTTTGAGGTGATTTTTTATAAGTTAGTTGACTAATTAAAATTGTAAACTTATGTGATGTTTAGGTAGTTTAGGTCACAAACCAAGGGGTGTTTTAGGCACAGATAGGGTCTTATAGGTGGGATATTAAAAAATTTAATTTATAACTTGGCACAGAGCATACATAGAAATGGAAATGAAGGATGGAAGGATGGAGAAGGTAAAGATTGGTGGTCAAATTTCCATCCTAGAAAGGATCCAAAATGCACCATAATTTTATGCTCAGTAATGTTAACCTATGTAATAGATAAGATCTTCCAAAACAAGAATAGAAATACCCTCTTAGGTTTCAAGAGAGTATATTGATATAAGAATCAACCATAATTTATATGAAATCAAATTCATAGAGGATTTGAGGAAAACATTGATACACATTAATAGTGAGATAAGTCCAAGAAATTGTTCTCCAGAAAATTGCATGAGGAAAATTAACATGAAAAAGAGATGATGAAGGAGAAGATAAATAATATGGGGAAATCAACCACTGCCATTATTAGAATAATCACATCCTCATAAAATGAGACCAAGGATTCACATACTCAAAGATTAAATTATTTGTGGAGGAATCATTTCATTATAGAGGCACACCTTGTCATGAGATCAAGTTTACATATTCATGAAAGAGGAAAGAAACATGGTAATATATGCAAAGGAAGAGTTGAAAATTTTTCTTACTCATATTCTTATTTCTTTTTAGGGTGTGTCTATTGTTCTAACTTTTTGTATAGGTTGGCTTAATACAAACATGTTAGATGTGTCTTATTTTTTTCTGATTTATTTTCTTTCATGGTGGTCTATTGAGCTCAATATAAGCACAATCTTGTGCAATAGTATGGTGGCATGAATATTTAAGGAGTGGTGTATTTTTAAGAACATACAAGAAATAAACTAAACTACAAACCGTTACATATAGTAGGCTCGCTACAACACTCTAATATGGAACTTAAAACATGTCCTTCAACTCCTCTTTTTTCTTTGGACATTCTTTGGCCAAGATTTTATGACCAACTAGAAAGGGTGTTCTCATCATATTGCAGTATTGCATTCTAAACCTTTCCAACACCATATTGACATTATTTCTATAATTGATCCAAAATTTTCTTTTCTTATGATATTTTTTAATCTCCATACCAAGAATTTTAAAACTAGTGGTTGACAACAAGGGATTTTTGGCCTGAAACATATTTGTTCTCTGTTCTAAATTCTACATTGGTTAAGCATACCCTACAACCCATGCCAATCAACTTTACTTATTTATATTTCATGGCTTCAGATGCCAGTGCCTAGCCAATGAATAGGAGTGCTCATGCGCTACTTATCCCCTCTGGGCATTCCTCTGACCCTCGTTCTATCTAACTGATCTCTCATTTGGGTTTCTTATATGTTTGGGCATTTTTATGTATCTGACTTATACATGGATCGACCTACCCAGTTGTAATGACCAACTGTTCAAACAAGAACCATGCCTTGACATAGGTTATGTTACCAAAATTCAAGCTGACCATCACATTGGTCGGTGGTTAACCTATACTATCATCACAACTGTATAAGCCATAGCTTCCAATACTTATAAAGCATCCATCTAACATCCATTAGGACAAGGGTTACTATTCCTTCTTCGTGTATGACTGATCATAGAATAGAAGTAAATTCCTTTTGGATCACTCTTCTGGATCATACAAATTATGTTTTACATTCACTACCTATCTAGTCTACTACAATCAAGGTTTGAACTTCTAGCTATCATCCTAGGGACACAATTGAAATCACACATCACAAGAACTACATAGACTCTAGAAGTTTAGTGCAGTACTTAGTTGTCCTAATCACATCGGGGTGACCAATCGAGGTTAGTATGAATCATTGGAATGTATTAATTATTCCATATAATGTTTGACTTGAGATCCTTATGCATGTAGATAGTGTTTTTGTTTTTTAAGTCCACATGTGTGACACAATGAACCCTACGATAGATCTCAAAGAAAATTAATGGAAGGAATGAACCAAGTTCATACCCTACAAACTGTAGTCCTTAATAATTCCTAGGACTTGATTTTAGGTACAACTAGTACTGGCATATGCCAACATCTAGAACTGATTCATCAGGATGTACATGTCCTCCTTGGGTGGTCATTATCTTATGAAGTTTCAGATTAAAATTCAGATTACATACAACCATTGCAAAACCCTAGATTCTATCCTTCCTTACAGCTTCTTTCCCATCCCAACAAAAATCCCATATCTCCTGATATGGAAGCTTGAGTCATTCTTGTCTCCTATCTTGTATACTTAACTTGTACTTTACATGTAGTATATCTTTTAAATAGGACAACTATACATATTCATTTAATCTTAAGTAACCTAATATAAGATTTAAGTGTGTCATTAAATAATTTAGCTAGTGTTTACTTAATAAAGATGTAGTATCTAAGCATTAGATCATAACACTTTTGCCTTTCTTATCCTCATTCCATGAGGCCTGATGGAAGAGTCTTCCTATTTCATCCCTTCTTTTCTATGTCCCAATAGGCCATTAACAAACCTATTTATTATCCTGGTACTTATTTTCATTTGTACATCCACCAAGTCTCATATATTCATTATTAGACTCTATAGTTATGTGAAATTTAGAGAATCACCTCCTTTTCAAAATAAGTAACTTTCTTTGTATCCTAGACATGTGAGATTATCTTATCTCCTTTAACTTGGGCATTATCTTATAAACAATGTCATACAAAAAATGATAAAGAAAACCTCGGAAAGGTAGTCCTATTATCTTACATATGTTTGCAAGTTAAATGGTAATTCACTCACAATGGGTTTTACCAATTTCAAAGCCTTTCAATTCATCTAGAGATTACAATATACCCAAATTTATAAGACTATGCTTACAAACCTATCTGCATGTTCCAACCCAAGAATTATGGTGATGTGTAAAAGAAAATATAAGCCCCTCTTATCTCCAATGCACAGCTCAAGAATGTTTGAAATCTTTACATGATCAGATCTAATTTGTAAACCAATGCATTAATTCACTTTTATCCCAGGTCCTTTTTTATCACTTACGATTGACTCTTAAAATTGTGAAGCACTTACCTGATGATTTAATGAATTGGCATGGATAAGCACTAAGTTCATTAGTCCTCAGTATAGGTCATTATAGGTGTTATTAAACAAATTTCTTTAATGAAACAATTACTCATATCATACAAGATAATCATAAATCCAATCTGGAAGAATGGAGAAGGTACAATAAATTGGTAGTCAAATTTCCATCCTAAGAAAAGAACCTAATATAATGCACATACATCTAAATTATAGACCACCAGTTGTAATGTCCTATCAATTACTCATTGTAAGTAATCAACATCTTGTTCCAATTGTTTCATAGTTCAAGAATAGAAATACCCTCCTAGGTCTTCAAAGAGTGCATTGACTCTAAGAATCAACCATAATTCACTATGATACAAAATTCATAGAGGATCATCAAGAGAAATTACAATAATACCCATTAATAGTGAGATAAGTCCAAGAAATTGTTCTCCAGAAAATTGCATGAGGAAAATTAAATGAAAAAGAGATGATGAAGGAGAAGATAAATAATATGGGGAAATCAACCACTGCCATTATTAGAATAATCACATCCTCATAAAATGAGACCAAGGATTCACATACTCAAAGATTAAATTATTTGTGGAGGAATCATTTCATTATAGAGGCACACCTTGTCATGAGATCAAGTTTACATATTCATGAAAGAGGAAAGAAACATGGTAATATATGCAAAGGAAGAGTTGAAAATTTTTCTTACTCATATTCTTATTTCTTTTTAGGGTGTGTCTATTGTTCTAACTTTTTGTATAGGTTGGCTTAATACAAACATGTTAGATGTGTCTTATTTTTTTCTGATTTATTTTCTTTCATGGTGGTCTATTGAGCTCAATATAAGCACAATCTTGTGCAATAGTATGGTGGCATGAATATTTAAGGAGTGGTGTATTTTTAAGAACATACAAGAAATAAACTAAACTACAAACCGTTACATATAGTAGGCTCGCTACAACACTCTAATATGGAACTTAAAACATGTCCTTCAACTCCTCTTTTTTCTTTGGACATTCTTTGGCCAAGATTTTATGACCAACTAGAAAGGGTGTTCTTAATGACTTGCTTATCCTGCATAATGAACCTTTCCAATACCATCTTCACATACTAACTTTTATTTGACCCAAACCTTTGTATTAACATAATCCTTTTTATTTCCATGCCCAAAATTAACTGTTCAACACCAAGATTCTTTGTTGTCAAACTGCTAAAAAATGAACTTTCACTTATTTGATCATTTCCCTGTTGTTGCCAACCAACAACATATCATCCACATAGACTATGATAAAATTATGTCCCCTTCATCTTTGAAGTACACATAGGATCCACCTTCCTTCTTTCAAGGAAAAAAATATAAACACACCCATTAACTTTCTAATTCCACATCCTTGACAATTATTTCAAGCCATATAAGGGATTCTTTAGGTGATAAACCATATCATATTTACCCTTGATTCTAAAACTATAAGGTTACTTCATGTATATTTCTTCATAAATCTCCCCCATGTAAAGATGTTGTTTTAACATCCATTTCATCTATTTCCAAATCATATTCTACAACAATATCTAAAATAAATTAATAGAAATGAATTTTATAATAGGAGAAAATGCCTCACCAAAGTCAATTTCTTCAACTTGAGAGAACCCTTTTGCAACTAAGTGAGAATTGTATTTCTCCAAGTTTCCCTAGAAATTAAAATTCTTGTTGAAAACCCATTTTCAACCCATTGATTTCTTATATAAGGTAGATGTAACAATTCCTATGTGTCATTCTCCTTTAGAGACTTCATTTCCTTATTCATAGTACATGATCTAAGACTTACTCTCATATGAACCAAGAGCTTCCTTAAATGCCATTGGTTCCTCATTATTTTTTACTGATAATATAAATATTGAATTGTAATCACAAAAGGGCTAAACTTATGGGTTCTCCTTCAACTCTTACCAACCTTCTAAGTCTAGATGTAGTAATATCATCGAAATAAACTTCTAGATTTTCACTTTTGTGTGATTTAGAATCTACCATCTCATGAATTCCAATGTTCCTATGAGTGATCTTAACTATCCTATATCAATTCATTACCTCTGAGATATCATTGCAGCGACACCTCTTGATTGACTCTGATTATCATATCTCTTAGCGTCTCCTTCATTTCATAATGAGACTTCCTCCAGAGATTCTACCTTTGGTTTCTTTACCTCTTGACTTGTATTTTCCAAATATTTCTCTACCACAAATTTCATGCCTTTCAATTCCCCGAAGAAAACATTTATTTTATAAAAATCCTGTTAGAGTTGCGGATTCCATAACTTGTAACCTTTTACACATTTCCCATACCTAACAAATATGCACTTCTTGGACTTGACATCAATTTTTTTTGTCTTCTCCTCTAGGATATGTATATATGCTTCACAAAAAAATACTCTTAGGTTCTCAACACATGGTTTATTTCCCAGCTGATCTTGTTTCACCAAATAACATACAATAGTTATTTCTTCAACCCAAAACTTTTGATCTAAGTTGTCACCACTTAGCATACTCACGGCCTTATCCATCAACGTTTTTTCATGTGCTCTACCTCCCAATTTGATTTAGAGTATAAGGAATTTTCTTCTTCCTGATAATTTCACAATTTTCACATAATTCATCAAACTTCTTTGAACAATACTCTCCTCCATCTTTCCATGAGCAATTATCAGAAAAAATTAACATAATAAATAGACTAGTACTATTATATTATTAGTGGTTAAACATCGGTATGTTGTAATATGCATGAATCCTAAGTAATAAAAGTACAGACTAGTGAAACTTTCCCTTGTTCTTCTACGTTCTTTGATTGATTTCTATTGTGACTCTCTTCTACATTTCTTAGTATGCATATGACACTTCTAGTCAAGTCACAGGGATCCTTATCTATCTTTTTGTCACATCTAGTCATTTTTGGTCTTAGGACACTAGCACCCACTTTGGACATTAGTACCCTGGTGCTTCATTGTCCCTTCTGGGCGCTCCTATCCTCTTTGTTCTTTTTGCACATTTTATCATTTGTGGTTGGCTTTATTTCTTTTCTTATTCTTATCCCACATTCTTAGTCATCCTTTGTGTCACTAATGTCGAAAATTCAAGCAAGGGACTCATATATATATACACAACATACTAACTATTATTTTGACTAGTGAATCAAGAGGGACTATCACATCTACATATTACTATTACTACTACTACTAAAAGGGACTACATTCTGGGATGCATACACTACATAGGAAGGGAAGTGCTAAATTCCATACCACACATTTACATTCTTACATCAAATCTAGTTATATCCTATTATCTTGGTGTCATTGGTGTGAGGGAAAACCTAAGGACACCATTTCACACACAAGCACATAAAACTACATGGAGTCTAAAATGTAGTGCAATGCTCGGTACTAAGTTCACTCATTGGGTGACAGTTGGGGTCAATTCAACTTCACATATTTCATATTTTATTCAGATCTAATGTTTTTATGAGCTTGTGCAGATAGCTAGGGTTTTTTGTAGTTTACAGGTGTGAACTCAAAACCCTAACAGAGAAATCTGGAGTGACTAAAGAACAAATAGAAGCGAAAACCTTTCTGACCAAAAAATATCATATCCTGAACATTTCACGTAGTCACAATGCACCCAGAATAGTCACTAACCTGGGGCACTCCTTTCCCCTCCTGTGGGCACTTCTTTCTAGCATAATCTGAGTTCCATGAACCCTCTCAAGCCATTTTTCAACACCATTTTCCATCCAGATCCAGCACTCAGATAGTCATGATCACTTCTAAGATCAGTTGAAATTAGATAAGTCATCATTCTCCTTTGCATGTTATTTAGGTTTTTTACATTATTAAATGCCTATTACTTGTACATTACTATATTTTATCATCTAAATATCATTTCTATCATTAGTTACTCTAAAATAAGATTTAATTCAATTTAGATTAAATCATTTGGTGAACCCACTCCTTTCTCAAACTCCTTACCCTAGGATCCACATCCCTCATGGATAAAAAATGGTACACATCCCCAGATCACCCTATGACATTTATGAACATGCAACAAATTTTTTCCAACGCTTATGTAGAATCTAAATTTTGTGCTTTCATACAAAATCCCAAATATGATCCCCATGTCATCCAACAACTCCTTGCATTCCAAGCATCTAATCCTAATGATCTCCCAAGTCCTGAATTCTTATTTTGTCTCTCCTATTCAAAAACTTGATGAATATTCTCTCCTATCCACTGTAGACATGAATGATGTTCCATCCTCTCCTCCTTGTACTATGGTAAATGATAACACTAATGAATATTCTTTACATGAAGGTGATTTTCTGAATATATGAACTTCCAACCCTTTTCCTGTGAAAATATAGATGATAGTGACTATGATTTGATAATGATAATGCACATGTTAATAACGATGTTTCTTACATTAAGATTGTTGAATGTGAATCTATTCCTCATATCTCCTCTTCTTCTAACATTGTTTCCAATGATTACCATGTTGAAATCAATGATAATCTTAGTGCATCTCCTCTTATTCATGTTGATCATACACCAATTGATTCCTCACATGCTACACCTTTAGAGACTTCACATGCATCCCCTTCTTCCACATACCAATACCCTCCTCAAGTTCATATGATCACTCATAATGGAAAGATTGAACCCATCAGCATTCCTCTTACTTCCTAAACCCTTCCTTCGTAAGATATCCTTTCTTTCATGCATGTTTTTGGTGATTTGCAAAGAAAATTCCATACCCATACCTTATAAATCAAATCCTATTATGCTTCTATTGAAAATAATACCCTTCTTGGAAATCCCATCCCTAAGAGAATTCACAATTCCATTTTTCCTAAGGGTTTCACTATGCCTACTTTCTCACAATTCGATGGCATGGGAAATCCTTACTTACATCTTAAAGATTTTCAATTAGCCATGGCTTCATATTCCAATGATAGATTGTTACTAAAATATTTCTGTCATAGTCTTGTGGATATTTCTCTTCAATGGTATACTCATTTACCTAGTGGATCTATTAACACTTATTATGATATGGAGGATGCATTCCTTAGACGTTTCATTTCTAATAATGGGCCTAAAGTTACATATGAATGTTTACCTTCTTTACATCAAGGAAAGACATAACCAATTCTAGATTATATTTTATGCTTTAATTCTTGCATGCACCATTTAATTTTTCATCCTATTGATCTAGAAATGCAATATATCTTTTGTTGTGGCTTAATTCCTCCTTTAAATGAAAAATTGTTATATGATACATGTAATTGCTTTATTCTTATTTTTTATAAAGTTATTGACTTGGCAAAATATTTACTTTTGGATCATGTTATGGTACTTGTTTTTACCTCTTCTTCTCCTCCCCCACCTACTAAGTCCTCTACTCTCCCATCTATTAAACCCCCTTCATGGTCACCATATCCTCCTCCACATAGGCATCCTTCCCCTCCACCAACACTCCAACATCCACCTAGATCTTCCCCACCTCCACCCGTGGACCATTATACTTCTCACATGTTTTTAAACCACATGATATCTTACGCACTTTACTTGATAAATGGCTAATTTGTTTATCCTCCAACCAGCATCATCCCCCTCACTGGCTGCACCATCATTGTGACTACTCCTTTTACAATTTCCATCACATTAATGGCCATTGTGACAATGATTTTTATTCCCTTAATGATAGACTCCAACAATTAAAAGATAGGAGTGTCATTTCTTTTCAAACTCGCTCTCATTATTGGTCTCTCTCTCCTCCTCCGTGTAGGTGAGCTTCTACAACTATTAATTTATCTCATTCACCACCTCCTAAGGTCATTATTCATTCTCCTCCTAAGGTCATCATTCATCCACCTCCTCTATTGTCCTACCCTTTTCCACATCCTCTCAACCTACCCATGTTATTATTACACCACAATGGATTCCTAAGCATCCCACTTCCACATCTCCCACCATCACACCTCCCATTATTGGCACGATTTCCTCTACATCTAATTTGGTACCTAATACACATGATCAGTTTATTCCACATGTTCCTAATGTGCATCTTCATCACCTCTTAACCTATGGTAGATGATCCCCATCTCCATATCATTACCCAATGATGCACTCATGTTCTCAAGGTTCATACATGATTGTTGAGGGAAGTGATACTTAAATGAACCTTACTCTCATTGGGGGAAATCATCCTTTTCCCCCTCCATCCTCATCACATTTAATTATCTACGTTGTTACGCATCTCATTATCATACAATTATCATTGCATCATTATTTTATCATCCTACATTCATATACAATTATCTCATCACATAACCATTTCTATTTATTCATTACAGAAAATCATTCTTATATTTGCTACACATCTACATTTAACAACATATATATACAATTATCTACTATATGATCTGTTATCCAAATATGATGTAAATTATTCAAAACCCAACAATTAAATGCTATACAATTATTTACGCATAATCACAAATTTCAAAAATCAACATTTATCTATCAAAACAACACCAATTAATATATACAAATGACACAATGAAGTTACAATCAAGGTGTAGTAAAATTCATCATAGTGAAAAATACAAAATCAACACTCAGCAAAGACCATCTATGATACTTTAATCCAATGTCAGATGTTATATTATGGGAAATCCCAATGACCAAGTGTGTGTACATACCAACGGAATAATACATACAATGTCCTCTACACTAAGAAAAACAACTACGGGAGCTCTGGATCGATATATATATCACCAATAACCCTATCATTGATATCAGGCTTCCTGATCTCTACAATCTTCACTTTCAAGGAAGAAATCTACCACCTGCCTCAAAAACCCCAAAATACATGTCAAATCAATTGAGTAAAATTGATGAAAAATGAGAACTCAAATTATCTCACCTACTCATGATGTCTGATGGTGAACTTATCTACGAGTGATCACTACATCTCAAAAAACATATGTAGTTTATCACTACATCTACAAATATATAGGTGGCTGTATTTGTGCATCCATTGTCTAAATATATGGCTCAAAGTAGCTATATGTAAAATATTTAAATAGATGTGTGCATAAAAATGAAGATCCCTACTCCTATGAAAAATGTCTACTTAAGAAAATATACCTTATCCCTTGTCAACCACCTCTAGCTAGATGGATGCAATTGAATGCTCCAAATAATCGTATTGGATGCAACCTTAGGTTGATAATAATGCATAGTATGATACTTCACTTCTATTATGATCACATAGATTTGTATTTATATGATTATTATTTGAGATGACATAATTACCCACTAAAAGGATGACATACCAAGAAATCAATAGTATATGCCCAATGGCTAAAAGGACATAAAATATGTATGAATACCTACAAAGAGTATTGCAAGGTACACCCTATTGTCATCCACTAACTCCTGGTTATGCTATGGACTCCAAATGAAATGGGCAAGTATAAATGCTACAATGAATGAATGGAAAGTAAGTCATGTAACAACCCAAAAGGATGACATAAAGCTAACTGAATGGCCAAAGTAGCCATGGATTAATCAGTACTTATTCTACCCTAAAGGAATCATATGAATAGTACTATCCTAACCATCTGGCAAATGAAGATATCTGTGCAGTCATCCTCCTACACATTTGTACTCTCTATATGAAGGCCTCACTATACTCAATATAGGGACCATGTTGATTAACATAGGATGTCCACTATTTATTCATGGTTTAAAATTCTACTTGCAGTGGTTTATGAAGGACCAAGATAGGATTTAACATTATATCAAATCCACAATATCAATGCAATGTCTATATAGCACCAAAAACTTAGGATAGGTATTAATGGTTATACATATCCAATAAACAATGTCATAAACGTACACCATAGAAATCAATTTAGGTGTCAACCCATTCAAAATATACTGGTCATCTGTGTCATTAAAAATAAAATTTATACAATACAATTTTTGGGGGAAGGCCCCCCATGCCTCAATACATCCTATAAAATACATCACCTATCCTCATCATTATCACTATCCACCCTGATGAACTCTGAACTAAGCTTCACTATATAATTCTACACACATCGATCCCATGGATACCTCATAATCCATCTGGCTCCACAATACGTAATTATCTCTCGACATGCTCTTCACCCTATCTAAAAATCATCACCCTCCACATACTCATGTAAACACATCCTAGGATATGCCACCCCCTCCACATAACCTGTATCACCCACTTCTCTCTAACAAACAATAACTCATCAATATCACTCAACAACATCCTATATATGTCACCACTCATCTATCACCATGGGCTAAAATAATGGACATTTTCTCACGCATGTAACCTGCATCCACTCACTCTAACATCCCTCCACCCACGAGTACATATGGGAGCACATTCCTAGTCAATGTTAGTATGGAGGTATCCATGATCAATGTGTAATATGCATCGTCTGTAACCACATGCCAAACACTATCACCCTATTAATTAGCTACATGTGTCATATTATGGGGCTCAACATCAACCTAATTAACAAGTAAACCAATAACAATTATATAATACTTACGCTCTTCTCGTCGCCATTATTGCATCATGTACCTTAGGATAACATCAACCTTTACCCCATGAACTCCTAGGTTTATACGCTCACCTATCACATCTACAACCACTGGTCTTGTAACAACACCCATTAGTGTGTCACCCACCACTAACTTATGCATCAATACACCCCACGTCATCCACAATAAATTGGATATATGGTCCTAGTATCTACCTCATGAGTCTGTTGACATGGGCTCCAAACAGATTTGGGTGCTCCTGTATAAGGATGGTGACCCTTGTTCATACCAAGTTTCTTGGTAGACTAGACACCATAAATTGGCTCTATGGGAACACATCGTTAGACCATACAAACTATCATGATACCCTCTTATTAGAAAGCTATTTCCACTCCTATTTGAAAATAGGTCCTCCAACCACATAATGTAGCCGAATACACCTACCCTCAATGTCATCCTCTGTAACCATCCTCCATAATCTCTACAATTTATCCTCCAGATTATCCTAACATGTGCAGCCTATCTATACCCTTTTCATAACCTATATGTGCTAGTGACCATGCCAAAATACCCATGTTGCACCCCTCATTAAACACTGGGTAAGTTTCAGCATCATACTATGAGCCATAATATGTGCCACTCTCATTCTGAATAATTGGTATACCAAATATCCTATATACATCCTCCAATGTCTCAAGCTATCATCATTGCTCATATTTAGGAAACCAGAGAGCCAATGTGAAAGTATATGTACACCAAACCTCTCACATAATGAGCACTCAATAATGATCATATTATGGGTTACCTCCCCAATCTAGTGATGTGCCACAAATGACATGAGTCCAATATACCCCACTCATCATTGGTCAACCCAAACTAAGCAATGTACTCAAATGACACCCTACATGGAACTCCCTTCGAGTGTATATCTCTCTGCACAAACAAACATAAACAAGTAACAAAACACAATATTATCACTATATACATGCTTCAAAATCAATCATAACAACATCAAAATCAATCCTACATTCACCAAACAATATAAAAATCTAGCCCCTAGACACTAGCGCCCAGGAGTTGGACACTAAGCACCCCATGACAGGTCAGTAGCACCAGGAATTGGGCACTAGTGTCCCAAAGGACAAAAATGCCCTTTCTACTTCTATGTCTAGGTCATAAATGTCAAATTTTACAAAATTCAATTTTTATAAAAATGCTAAAATAGATACATATTTGACAAAAATTCCCAAATTTGATCATACATACCATCTCCCTTGGTCTGTGTAGCCACACACCTATCACCCTCTCGAATCTCATCAAAATAGCCTCCCTAACATGTGGCATCCTTGTATCTCATAGATCAAATTACACTCACTCTTAGTTCAAATGAAGTTATTATACACCTTTTTCATATTACTATATATAGTAATTCAATTTTACTCTACACTATAGTCACTACTTTCTACCATTCTTACAACTAATACAAGCACATGATTCAGCTCATATCTTGAGCCTCGTTACTCCATTTTTCTCCCCATTTGTGGCATTTAGATCATGGTCTCGTCTAGCACCATACTATATAATTATAAACACTTTATCTTCAATTCTAACACACACACTATTATATATCTACATATACCTTATCAACACTAATACATCTCCTATACTATATCTCGGTTCCTACTACAATCCTTAACATCCTTGCTTTTGGATTAGTACTCATTTCTCCACCCCTCACCCTTTCGCCAAAGGGGGCATACACTCGGGATCATCTTATAATCCCTCTCAGGATATAACACAATCAATCGACACTCCTAATATGTTACTATCACATTTTCTCTTATCTCATTCAAATACGGTTACATTTATTGTATATGATAGTTGATAAGTTTGATATTTCAAATCCATTCCCCCAAACGACCTAATATAGGGGAAAAACCAAAATCTCTCCATGAGTAATCTTCCAAATACATCTATTCAATCAACTCCTATCATTCAAACCAATCAATCAATACAATAACTCTAGTTAATATCACTTCCAAATGACCTAACTTGGGAGCCACATTACATCACCATCACTTCCAGATGACCTAACTTGGAAGCCATCTAATACTATTCAAATCAGAACACCCATTACTATAGGAGTGGGGGAAATGAGATGTCATTTCCTTTCCTATACTACTCCTATGTGGGTTCTTCAATCGGGACAAACAAAATTTCAATCATAACAAAACTTTAAAAAATGATCTTTATCTGTCTACAACGGTTGGACCTTTTGGGGAAGTGTCAACGGATGGAGAGAAAAATAGACCTCTCTCCCCAACACTCTTCCTCTTGTATCAAGATGCCCAAATCCTTCAATTATCAACAAATTGGGTTGGGAATTGATCACTCCCTACCTCTTCTATCACCTTTGGAAAAAAATCTAAAATCTCCAATATCATCACAACTATTTCTCCAAGTTGCTCCTTACAACGGTTTTCTATCTCCTCCTATGCCACATGGGTCAAAACATTGATCCATGGTTTTCCACACTACAAGTTTCTATGTTCTATGTGCACTCTGCAACATGGATTCTTTGGACCCTATATGTATGTTTCTTACTTCCTTTACACTACTTGAATTTCCTTCAAATAACATAAAGGGGGGAAAATGTAGACACAAAACTATGCACATATCATCACTTTACTATGCCATTGGTATGTTGTTATATGCATGAATCTTAAGTAATAAAAGTACACATTGGTGACACTTTCCCTTGTTCCCTTAAGTTCTTTGATTGATTTCTATTGTGACTCTCTTCTACATCTCTCAGTTCTGTATGCACTTCTGGTCAGGTCACAGTGGATCCTTGTATGTATTCTTGTCACATCATCATCATTTTGGTCTCAGGACACTAGTTCCCACTCTTGGACACTAGTGCCCAGGAGCTTGTGTCCCTTCTGGGTGCTCCATGTCCTCCTTGTTCTTTTTACACATTTTTTCATTTTTTTTTGGCCTTATTTATTTTCTTATCCTTATCCTGCATTCTTAGTCGGATCCTTTGGTGTCACTAATGTCAAAATTCAAAACAAGGGACTCATATATATACACACAACATACTAACTATTATTTTGGTTGGAAAATCAAGAGGGACTATCACATCTACATATTGTTACTACTATTCAAAGGGAATACATTTTGGGTTGCATACACTACATAGGAAGGGAAGTGTTGAATTCCATATCACACATCTGCATTCTTATTAAAATCTAGCTATAGCCCATTATCTTGGCATCATTGGCACGAGGGAAAACCTAAGGACATTATCCACACACAAGCACACCAAACTACATGGAGTCTAAAATGTAGTGCACACTCATTACTAAGATCACTCATTGGATGACCGTCGGGTTCATTCTGACTTCACATATTACATATTTTAAACAGAGAAATCCAAGTGATAAAGAACAAGTAGAAGTGAAGTCCCTCTAACCCAAAAAAATATCAGATCCTGAATATTCATGCAGTCACTAGTGATCAAAAAATTCACTAGCACATGAGACGCTTCTATCCCCTGTTGATGCTTCTGTTCAACACAATCGTGAGTTGCAGAAACTTCTGCAAGCCATTTTGACATTGTTTACAACCAGATCCAACACTCAAATAGACTCAATCACTTCCAAATTAGTCAAAACCAACTAATTCACCTTTCTCCAAGACCCTATTTTTTTAGGTTTTTAGATTTTCAAACACATATTAGGGTAAAAGCACAATAGAATGTCCCACTTTTTGGTATGTTTTGTACCATTATAAACATGAATTTTCAGTTTCATTGATTTTCTAAAGGTAATAGCCATAAAACCATACACATTCATGAAATTCCACAAACTAACGAAATGTTGTATTTAGAGTGTAGAATACATGTAAATTTTTTATAAAAAAAAATTACAAAAAAAATGGTCTTTTTCTTAATTTTATTCATACGTTGTTTCTTATGTTATAAAAGAGGAATGACTGTCCCCGGGTGGTTCTTTTAAATGAAAATTTATTTTTTCACCATGAAATTTTAGATATATGTTTAAGATTTGAATTTTGAGGTGCTGTCAAATTTTCATATTTTTTGGACTTATATTTTTTTTTTAATTAATTATTTAGTAAAAATATTTTCAAATAAATGGCGTACAAATGTTTATGCCAATAACTTTTAAGATTTATATCAAAATTGAATTTTTTTTTCACAGGTAAGAAGAAGACTTCAATAAATAGTAATTTTAATTTTTTCAATTTTTTTTGATATTTTTTGCTATTTTTCAAATTGGGTTGATTGTGTATAATTGATTGTCCTAAAATACCATATGTTAGCAAAATATAAAAAATAAATAGTAAAACATATTTTTTAAACATAGAAATTATATTTTTAGAAAGCTAATAAAATTCTGTATTTTGTGTTAAAATTTTGTAATTTTATTCATTCGTTAACCCTAATTACGTGGCACCTAAGTGGCACTTTTTGGCATAAAATTATCCTCCAAATGGATTTGGCGCCAAAATGTGCCACAAAGGTGCCACATAGGTGCCACATAGGGGGGTTCGTGCGAAGGGGGGTTCACGTGAAGGGGGTTCGCGTGAACCCCCCTTCGCCCGAACCCCCCTAAACCTTAAATCCGCCGCCCAAAACTATATAAATATCTATATATAACTCTTTGCCGCCAAAATTATTTGAATTCGAGGGGTTCGCGCGAACCCCCATTCGCGCGAACTAGTTTCTTCATCCTACGTGGCAGTTCAGGCGAAGGGGGTTCACGCCAAAGGGGTGTTCGCGTGAACAACCTCGATTTCCGATCCCACCCAACTTCTTACTCACGTTTTTGGGACATGAAGTGGGATACAACATTGTGCTTTGACCCATTATCTGTATATTATTGTATCTTACCAGTTGAATATCATTTGTCACATTAGTTACTCTGAAATTATATTCAATTCGATTTAGAATAAACCATCTGTTTACAAGGCCTTTATCCTTTTATTGGTCTGATTCTCTGCCAGTTCCTTAAACTTATTACAAGTTTTGAATACCTCAGAATTTTTCTTGAAAAAATATAACTAGATCTTCCTAGAATAATCATTTACAAAAGACACATAAAAATTTTAATTTCCATGTGAGGTCACCTTAACTGGTATATGCACATCATTTTTTATTAACTATAATATTAGGTTTTCACAAGAAGAAAGAGTGGGAAACTCTATCATAGTTTGTTTTACATGTACACAACATTCACAAAAGCCAAATTCCTAGAGACAATTCAAAAAACCTTGTTTCATGCCTTTTGATTGTAACACATGCAACCCTTTTTCACAAATATGGCCCAACTTTTCATGTCAAAGCAATGATTTTTCCTCCAAAATAAAATGTTTCTTCTTCACCAAATCTTATTGTTGTGATAATCTCTTGACAGTATTATTTTCCCCCATCAAAACTCAACTGTGGTGATTTTTCCTTTGGATTTTCCTTAACATATTTTTCCCCTTTTTATGGGGGGTGATAACTTCCCCTTACTATTTTTTCCTTTCTTGAGATATCTCTTAGAATATTACTCTTTCATACCCACCTTCAAGGTCCTTATAAGATGTCTCTAAGGAGGTATATCATTTTCCTTCTGCCTTGGACTTAATGAGATGTCTCTGAGGAGACATCTTAACTATCTACTTCCTAGACCTCATGATATTTCTCTGGGATGACATCTCAATTAATAACTTCCCCTCAAACTCCTTGAGATGTTTATGTCTATCAAGAAACATCTCAACTAACTACTACCTAGACCCCATGATATGTCTCTATAGTGATATCTCAAGAGCAATGTTCCTTATAGCTTCTAGAAGTTATCTCTAGGGTGACATCTTTGGCCCTTTGTGCCCCTCAAATTTTCCCAAATGTTTATGAGGATACATCTCATCAAGTTGTCTCCGAGGATACATCTCACCAAGGTTTCTTGAAGAAGACATTTCAGTTCATTTCATGGATTTTTTATTCTTCAATTATCACTGCGAAGAGAGTTTTTGATTCATTTTTCATTGATCTAGTAAAGGGATAATGTTGTAGACCTATGTCCTCACATTCAACAAAGTTATTGTTTATAATTATTTTCATTATCACATTAATTTTAAACAAATTTCTTGTGTGCACTCCCCTTACAAGAACCAAAGCATCGCACACCATTTTGTACCTATTGTTATTGAATGAGACAGGTACCCCCTGCATCATTCATCTTTCTCACTAAAATCAGATTTCTTACTAGGCATGTTATATGAAAAACTTTGAGGAGATTCTTGGTCCTCCCATCTCTAAAATTTAGTTTCACTTTTCCTCTCCCCATGATCATGTAGGTCAAATTATCACCTAGAAACAATTCACTACCATCATACACCTCACATTCAGAAAACCATTACTTATGAGGGGTCATGTGGAATGACATGCCTAAATAAATTAACCATGATTACCACATGAATGTGCACTTAAGGTATAAAAATAGGCATTTTCACCTTCATTGGTGCTTCCAACTCCATCTTTAAAGTGTGCATCAATCTTGGGTTTTGTTTTTTCCTTTTTCACCTTACAATCCCTCTCAAAGTGCCCTAATTTACCACAATTCCAACACTTTTTATGACTTAGATATAGAATCTTGGATCTTTTTTTAGACTTGGACCTTATAACCGTTGATGTTTTCTTCTTTCCTCTCTCTTTTTCTCTCCCACAAACATAAAAAGCTTCATTGGAATGATATTAACAAGAGGACTTCCTCCTCATCTCTTCATACGATAAATTAGAAACTATTTACTCAAGCTTAAAGTTTTTAGTGGAAGTGGTAAAATACATCACCAAATGTTGCCAAGATTCTGGAGAAGAACATAAAAGAGTAATACACTTCTAATCATCATTAATCTTCACATCTATGGACACTGACTAACTTATGATAAAATTACAATCAATTAGGTAATTTACAACTGAGTTGCCATCATTCATTTGCAGATAATATGGCTTCTTCCTTTAAAAATGCTTTTTCGTGCTAAAGATTTTACCTGATACAATGTTACTAGATTATCCCACAACTCTTTTGTTGTTTTCTCATCATAAACATTCAATAAAACAAAGTTAGAAACACATAACTCAGTAGTATTCTTATCTTTCATATCAATCTTGTCTCACTCATCTTGTTTCAAATTTTCAAGAGTCGTATGTGTCACAACAATATATTGATCCTTCCCTATCAAAAGATTCTCCATCTTGAGTTTCCAAAACTCAAAAAAAATTCCATTAAACCTATTAATCTCAAATCTTGTTTAAATATAAGAAAATATAAACCCCACCAAGTTTGCAACTTTGGATTTGATACTAGAGGTTGATTTTTAAGCTCATGAAACCAATAAACTAAACCAAAACAAGTAAAAACTAATATATTTGAAATAAAGTAAAGCATGCAATAGAATAGTAACATAGTGTTTATCCTGGGAAAACCCCTTTGGGTGAAAAACCCAATAGAACTTTGCTTCTTATATTTACTTAAACCAAATCTGAATACAATAACTAGCATACAAATCTTTGGCCTCCAACAATTAAGTAATTCAATCTTACCTCTTACAATGAGAGCATATCATTTTATAACCAAAGCACATCTTATAGCTAGCCTTTCTTGGAGAGCAAAGCTAAAAAATTAACATAATACTTTAAAGCAAAGCCACTACTTTTTATAATCAACTAAAATTACAAAGTGAAATTAGCTTCCACTATTTTTTTTGTTGCTTTTGCATTCACCCAACTAACACCAAAAATATCCCCAATGTCTGCATGGAATAGAGTTCTTCCCTTTGGATGGGCACATATTGGAATTGTGCGGCAGCTAAGGAGGAGCTTGAACATTCAAACAGATGCATCTAGAGGAGATATGGCACAACCTGAAAGGAGAGTAGTGGTGAGTTTGAGTTTTTAGAAGCATAGAGGTCCATTTCCTAGTGAGATGGAGCGGCAAAGAAGAACATCATCCAAAAGTGTGAAAGGTTGAGTGTAATTTCGCATATGTGAAATTCATTCAATTAATTTTTTTCTGAAGTGTTGATAAATAGTTCTAAATTTTTAAAAAGTTAGGGCAAGATTTGGTATGATTAAAGCATTAAAAGGTTATATCTCTATACAATTTCCTTTTTTAAATAATTGCGGTAAATTACCTTGAACAAATTGATAATCTAGAAATTTTGACTTATAAATTTTTTAAATAATCTAGCTAAGTGAAACAAACCTAAAGGTGGAGAAAATTTTGTCAAAAGTCTTGTAGTTTTCCGAGCAATTGTTTTTGTGGTCAAAATAATATTTTTGTTAGTAAAATGGCATGGATCAAACATTTTTTATTGCTTAACACATAGAAATTAACTAGTAAAAATTATAGGTTGTGGGCCCATTAAATACTTAGTGTGTGGGTATAGAAATTTGAATCAAATTGTTAGCATAATTATGATAAGAAACACGGGGAACCATTATTGTTGTTAAAACTTTGTGTTGTTGATAATTTAGTACCTGGGTTTAGAAATATAATTGTAGCTTCTATTTTATGGAAATTTTAACTATAAAATATCAAGTATCTAATGTCAGAAGAAGAATTTTTTATTTTACACTCAGTTGTAAGAAGGGGGCATCTATTTCAAAGTACCTCCTACATTTGAAGGATCTCTTTAATTATTGAGATGTCATTAAAAAGACAGTGGAGGATTGCGATGCAATTTACCTCCATCCTTTGACTTTTTTGTTGAGTCATTGCATTTGATTCTAGAGGCACAAATTCTTTGCTTTGAAAAGTTGTAAAAAATTATCATATAAAGGAAAGATCATACAAAAGCCTCAACCTCAGTTGCCACAGAGAGTGCATTTGGTGCATGGTTCAAGATAATGGAAGAAAACTTAATGCAAGCATCTCATCAAAATAAATCTCTCAAAGATGTACAAGCTCAAAGAAGACAAAATGGAATTTCATTTACTGTATGGAACCTAGACATTTCACGACATATTTTTGAAAATGATAACAAAATATGGCAAGTGCACAATAGAAATCACAATATTCCAACATTACTAAAGGAGATGAAGAGGAGGTACCAAGTGAATTTTTCATTGTAACATCTTAATACTAGCTCACTAAGTCATACATATGGTACTTCGACTCAAAAGCATCACATCACTACACATGTCATAAAGGATAGTATGTGAATTTCAATTATGACAATAGTAGTAAATAATTTGTTTACTTGGGTGACATTTAAATTCGTTTTGGTAGCGGATGTGGGGACATTTGAGATGCATTAAACATTGTTTTAGATATACATTTACAGATGTTAGATATGTACTTGATATGAAGAAGAACCTATTAATCATCAAAAAAATCAAGTCTTGTCAAGTTTCAAGGGATCAAATGTATCATAACTGCTATCAATGATGAGAAAGCAATTGGTGTTAGTATTAGGGAAAAGGATATACACAAACTAATAGATCTTAAAACAAAAGAAGAACATACACTAGCATCAATTGAAAACACTATTGTTCTTTGGCATGAAAGATATGGTCACCTCAGTTATCAGTATCTTGATATGCTAAGAATTATTAATATGGCAGTTGAACTCCCATCAATTTAAGGAAGTAAGAATGTTTGTACAAGGTGATAGCTGGGTAAGCCAATTTGGCATCCATTTGTTGGTAAGACTTGATGGGCCACAAGAGTATTGGATCTAGTACATGGGGATTTGTGTGGTCGATTTAAAACTCTAACAGTGTTTGGAGCTCAATATTTTTTATTAATTGTTAATTATTTTTCTATGAAAATGTGGGTTTACTTCCTAAATAGAAAATTATTTTTTATTTGTTGTGTGGAAAGTTTTGGTGGAAAAACAATCAACTAAACAAGTCAAGGCTCTAAAGTATAATAATGAACGTGAGTTCATATCAAACCAATTAAAATATTTCTACAAGAAGGAAGGTATACACCAGCAATGTACTACTCCTTACACCCCACAACAAAATGTAGTTGTGGAAAGAAGAAACAAGACAATTGTAGAGTTGTCATGTTGCATGGTGCAAATTCAAAATGTACCTTTACAAGACTAGGTAAAAGTTACGAATATAGTTGTTTATGTCCTTAATCGAAGTCCGTGTAAAACTTTGTAGAATTTCACTTATGAAAAAGCATGGTTATGTAGAATACCCAATGTAAGTAATTTCCATATTTTTGTTATTCTACTTTTATATTAATTCCTAAGAAAAAAAAGAGTGATCTAGATTTTAAAGGTAAAACATACATGTTCATTGGCTATAGTAAGTATTCCAAGACATATAGGTTATTAGATATATCTATAAGGCTCAAAGAGGGATACATGGAAGGATTCAAGTTCCAAGGAGGGATGTAGGGAAGGAAATAGTGATTGGAAATCAGATCAAAAAAGTTGGCATTATAAAACCAAAGTGTATTATGCCACAATGAAGGACATACAAAAGGGTGAGATCCCTTAAACAATGGAGGGAATATCCATTTGATATGGGAAATAAGTGGTGCAAAATAATAAGAAGATAAAACTCTCATGGCATTTGTTTCACAAGCATTTGAGCCAGAAACTTTTGCAGAGGCCAGGGGGAAGAATGAATTGGAATATACCATGAAGGTGGAGTATGATGCTTCGATCAAGATCAGAACTTGGGCATTGTCAAATTTAACACAAGGTAAGAAATCTAATCATTATAAGTGGATTTATAAAGTTAAATGTAAATCAGATAGTTCCATAAACAAGCACAAAGCTCATCTTGTTACTAAAGGATATGCACAAGGAATTTCCTATTGTAAAAATGGTAACCTTTTGGTTGGTCATTGATGTTGATGCTCAGTTTGGACGTAAGGTATATCAAATGGATAGTAAAGTGCCTCCCCGGATGGAGATTTGAAGGAAGAAGTGTACATGATTCAGCCATAGGGATTTCAGGTTTCTTGAAAAGAGCATTTGATTTACATGTTAGGCAAGTCCTTATATAGACTTAAGAAAACTCCCCAAGCCTAGTATTTTAAAATTGATAAACATCTTACAGTTTGGTTTTAGAAGAAGTGATTGTGAACCTACTATTTGTGTTAAAATTAGTTTGTGATGACATGGTGGTTAGTTGTCTATGTTGACGATAACTATAAGCATTGCTAACTTAATTCAATAGGTGAAAAATTATATTTGTTTTTTTTTTCAAAATAAAATATATGTACATGCTTCAATATCGCTTAAGTGTAGAATTGTGGAAATGTGAATTCAAATTTAGAATTTATGGTTGTAATCCAACAGCTACACCAATGGAAATTGGGATTAAACTCTCAACTAATATTGAGCATTGTCAATTAATGAAATAGTGTACCTATAATTGGTAGGAAGTTTGATTTATTTTGTTGACATTTGACTGGATTTTCGTTTTGCAGTAAATTGTCTTTCTTGCTTCATGTCTAAACCACAAGAAGAATATTGGTAAGTTGCAAAATGAGTTCTTATATATGACAAAGAAACTCTTGACTATGGCATTTTATATCAAAAATGTGTTTATTTTGAGTTAACAAAATATATTGATTTAGAATGGGAAGGATAGGTTGATTCAAGAATATCTACAACTTGTTATGTTTCCACTCTTGGTCCAAGTGTCTTTTCATGGTAGAGTAAGCTTCATAATGCAATTCCCTTATCCTCCACTGAATTTGAGTACGAAGTAGTTGTCAGTGTAGGTTTTGAAATGATGTGGATTCAAAAAAAAATGCAGAATCTTTAACTTGAACAAATGACACCCAAACCAATCTTCTGCAACAATGAAAGTGTTCTCAAATGGGTGAAGAACCCATTTTTTCATGCTAGAACTGAGCACATTGAACTTCATTGACACCACTACATACGTCAGTTAATAATGAAGACATGTGTCTCTATTACTTTCCTACAACAAAACAACCTACTAATATAATGACTAAACCTCTTGGCAAAGATAAGTTTGTAAAGTTTAGAGATAAAATTGAATTTGATTTAGGTTTAGTCATTAAGAGGGGGTATTAGATTAGATAGTATTCTTGTCTTGGTCAAATCTTTTAATAAATCCTTATCCTTGGTTATTTGTTAGCTTTTAGATGTGTAAGTTGGTTCAGCTATGTTTAGACCATTAGTTTTTATCAAGCCATTCTAAAATGTAATTAGTCATGCCTTCAATAAACATTTTAAGGATTAGAGAAGGAAGATAAGAGAAGATGCCATAGCAAAATATGAGGCAGCCACAATGGCGGCATTGTTGGCGGGAGATATAGAGAGATGTTGAACACAATGGAGAAAGTGTGAGGGGCTACAGGAAATGTGGCAACCTCTTTTTCATAATATTTGAATTGATCGGTAGTGATGCAAGAAAAGAAGGAATTAGATCTACTGGAGGACCAACATGTTGTTGCATCCTAGTCATATGATATCACTAAGGATCCAACTAGAGATGACCAAAAAACATTATTGTACTTGGGAGAGGAATTCAAGAACAAACAAGTACAAAGGGTTTCCACAACCATCAAAATGGACGAGTATGGAACTCTCATGAGCAGGAAATTGGAGAATATGGAAATGTCTATCATTGAGCATAAGAGCTCTAGAAGACACTGGATGGGAAACATGTGCCTTCCACAATTCCAATTGTATCTTAAAAGAATGTCACCTTAACATAGGATAGAGCGGGCGAATTGCTAGTTGAAAAATTGAGAGATATTTCAAAAAATGTTGCCTACCAAATATCAAGGAATTCTTCCAAAATGAGCAAAGGGTGGGTCTCAAATTTTGAAGGTGTTTAAAGGATCATACCATATATCCAATCAACAAGTCAAATGGGGGTTTGCCAATTATCTCATATTAGATGCCAAAGTTTTTGGGTGGTTAATAATTCTCACAATTCCTTTGCACAAATGCTAAAAGGAAAATGAATACTATTTTAGGTTGCTTATCGGTGTTCTTCATCGGACTTGTTTTGAGAACGAGACAAATGTTAAAGTACAAAGATAATGTTGGTAGATTCTTCATCAAGTATTTTGATCATTCGTATATATTGTGGAAGCTCTAAACATGCCACAGCATCAACAATAACGATAGATGGGCATAAAAAAGCAATTCCGTTCTTAACATGTGTGGCATCGTATGAGACTCCGTGACACTTATTTGAGTACTTGTATGAAGAATGAACTTGTCCCTTGATATTGTAACATATGTAGGTTGTACACGGTTTACATTATATTGTTTTGTAATGTGTACACGCAAAGTATTGAAAGAGATCATGTGTACTAACAATTGTAGAGAATTGTATGTTTTAGAGGAGTGAAAATAGATGAAAAAAATATGGCATAATGTAGCAATTATTTATGATAAATAATTGAGAAGCACAGAGTATGAAATATTGTGTTGTGTGTGTTATGAGTGGAATATAAGACCTACTTCTTTTATTTTTCTTTTCAATAGATTACAAGTAATACTTTCCTTTCTGCGTAATATCAGTGCTACTTAAGGTCCATCTAATCTCCAAAATCAAAAGGTAGTTTTTAATCTATGTCAGCAATGATTTGTGACCTATGTTCAAGATGTCAATTTCTTATTGTTCTTGTAGTTTCTCAAGAATACACTTGATAAGTTTATTTAGCTACAACATACAATATTTTATAATGACTAACCTTCTTAAAATCCATGGCCAAGGTAAATATGGGAATGCACATGAATAGATCAATTCTTACTTGTGAGAAAGGTTCACTACTTCTGTTAAGACTCCCTTGAAAATTTTATTGATCTCTCTCCAACCAAGCTTCAATTTTACTGAAAGTGCACTTACAAAAGTAGATTGGATACTCACATCTAGGCACGAGTTAACTAAGGCCTCAACAAGCAAACCAAATGTTATCATAAGTCAAATGTATAAATTCAAATATATTAACTATGTATGGGATCTTGACCCCAGTTACTGAGAATGCAAACACAAGGAAGAGTAAACCATGCAATTTATTATACTTTAATTGCTTACGACAAATTTCAAAAGGGGGTTGTACAATCCGCACATAGAGCACTTGAAATCATTGATTTCAAGTTTCTCTTGTATTCCTTATAATTGTCTATTACATTCCACCATACCATGTGTTATGTCTCTCTATCCTCTTTTCATTTCTATATTCTTTGTTCACATATGGTACTTTCCAAATTCATCACAATGATCTATGTATTGTACCTACATTACAACACAAATGGGCAATGTCTCTTAGATATGTTTATTCCACATCTCGATACTTAGAAATGCTCCGAAGCTCCATCCAATGTCACTCAAGGATGTCACAGTCATGTTCTATCCTTTCTCATCACTAGTAATGTCGCAATACATTTGGGGTTAGCACAGTATATGAGAAGGCTTTATTTCTTCAATGTTTGGGGTTGGGGCAATATATGAGAAGGCTTTATTTCATCACGTTGAAGAATCACGCTAACAATCCTCCATGTCTAATATTAAGGTGTGTCGATTATCTAAAGGATTCAATAAATGATTTGTTGCATCTACAAGGTTGACATGCCTTTCATAGAAATGTGTACGCCTTAAATGCAAGTGGTCTTAATAACAATCGCCTCATATAGAACTTCCATAGCCACAAATTTTCAAGGTTGAGCATTTGCCATGGAAGGAGTTTAACGCACCTTCCCTCTAGAACACTTAATGTGTAGTTTAGCTGTCATAATGATCAACAATATCTCTCTTGTGGATGTTAACAATAACTGATGTTCTTGTGTTGGCACCCATTTTTCTAGGTCCACAATACCAAAGAATATACACCGCCACACTCCATTTGACCGAAGAGCTACAAGAGTTGTAGGAAGGCATAGAGGCTTATAATGTATCAAGAATTCAGTGTTTATAGGTGCATACACCACACACAACTATCCATAGTTTGGATGTTAAAAAAAATTGAATAGCTTGTGTTGGCACTCATTGTTCTAAGCCCACATTAACCTAATAACATAGACACCTCCGCACTTCACTTCATCAAAGAACTACAAGAGTTACGGGAAGGTATAGAGGCTCACAACGTATAAAGACCCATTTAGTGATTGAGAAAAAATTAAATTATATGTTTGTCTGAGCATACACCACTCGTGACTATCCATCCATGCTTTAAAGATTTACTTGTTAAGCTTTGATAAACTTCGTTCCAATTTAATCTCTGTGATTTTGCTGTAATTAACAATTTTTCAAGTTACAATACATTAAATATGATATTATATGTCTAACTTTTGTACTTCAGATCTAATAACAAAAGATGCGTGGTTTCAGGTAGTGCAATCCTATTGATAACTCTTGGCATATTGCAGAGACTTGAACAAGAAAATATATTCGATTACAAGGATTTCCCCCTCAAAATATATGCAATTACAAGGATTTCAGATGAAAGACAGATCCTCTTAGTAGCCAAATTGAGTATACTGTTTCATATCTTCCAAAGGCTTCACAAAATTGTGCATACCAGTACTTGTGCAAATGTTGTTTGTATATATCCCGGTCTTAAATCATAAGTACTTCACTGCATTTGAAGACCTCAGCCTTTTCGCCAATTTGTAGCTGTTTTACTTGTTACATGGCTCTTAATTTTGTTGAGTATATAAATCCTGTGAAATCTTTGGATACAAATTTCTTTGTGATTAGCTCTTCTTCCCCCAAAAAGTAACCTATAGGTTTCGGAAGTTTTCAATTTTTATCATGGACATCTGCCTGTCATTCTTAGACATCATTTTTTTCCAAACTATAGGACAATTACTGACAGACCAGTTCTATCTGGAATGGGATTTGATCTTGTATAACATGTGGATGGTTGTCAAGGGAAGTTCTAAGATGATTTTGATAGTACTATTCCTTTTAGGATTCTACTACCAAAAGAAATCAGAAATTAATAAGCCATTCTTCTCGTCTCACAAAACAAGTACTTATTCTTATAGATGAGATCCAATAATCTTTTTACCATATCAGTTCCAAATAGAATTAAAATGGTATTTCAAGTCTCCAGCACACTTATGCATCCCACTAGATCGCACACCATGAACGTAAATAGTCCCCAAGATCCAATCTACACAACACTATATAAAACAACTTTAGATAGACTACCCAAAAAATGAAAATGCACAAAGGTCATTTGAAATAATCCAAATACTGAGCTATATTCTACACGGACTAAATTTTTTTGCATAAATAACACTTAAAAGTTAACAATGGCAAGCAAACTCCACTAGAAGTGGCTGGATAAGCACCCATGCTCCCCTTCCAAAAGGGGCATTCAGTGAGACATTCATACAGCTAAATTTTCTGTATGGAAGCAAGAAAGATCTTTCTAAACATTTTGTTCAGCAGCTCGGGAAAAAAAAATTCCTCCGGGAAAACTTTACCGGTCCAAACAGCCAACTTTCAAATTAACAAAATTTTGTAAAGAACATATCAATTTGTCTGAAAATTTTCCAATTTCAATCACTCATCATCGTCATCACCATCCTCAGCATCATCATCTTCGTCATCACCTTCATCATCATTACCTTCGTCATCATCATCGTCTTCGTCATCATCTGAACCACTTTCGTTTTCCTGTAAAAAAACAAATAATCATGTGATTAATCGGTACCGCCCAGCAAATCGATACAAGTGAAACAATAACATCACAAAACTACAATATCAAAACTCCAGCTCCGTGGTAAAGCCCAGGAATCACAGATCTGGACTCTGAATCAACCTCTCTTAGTAGAGAAACACAATCAGAATCTCTATGATTAGTTCAACCACTATAGTTGCCCTGAGGTATACCGAAATGAAATTTTGAAGCTTTGCTTCATATTGCACTTCAATTTGATTATTAATTAATAATTTCTATAACACACTTTCAAATGACTGCAAGTAAAATCCATCCACAAAACTCTACAAGGTACAGGGCAAACTACTTAGTTCTTACTAAAATTTCCAGGGAGAGATTCATGAACTATTTATTTACCAATTTGGCATTCCCAAACCATTTGCTCAAAGATAAAATTTACCAATCACGACTCCAACATTTTGCATTCACCCAACTCTCGCCACTTCATTAACTATACAATTCGATAAGATTGACCATGCTTAACTTGGTCACTTGCTCAATTGAACTGCCAGTTTTGATTTTATGGTGCAGACATCCTTAAGAGGAATCCTTAGCCATAGCTAATACAAATCCTATTTAGGTGTCACTCCACATTAAATATCAAGGAGCTAGAATGCATACGAATATACCTATGGCAAGAATTTGTCAACCTATCACACATACTACCAACAGCCATGCATTTAGTATACAAATTTCTTTAATCTAAATAGGGCTTTGAATGCCTTCAATGTCTACCTTTCATATTGACATTAAAAATTGGTCTAGTGATGTAACTTGTGGATTCATATTATTCAACCATCCATGATGGTAGTAAGGTCCTGACAGAAGTGCTTGTGAATATATGTTATTCTTGGGATAAAAACAAGGACGCAACAGAAGTTTTATAAAATATATGCATACTGAAGGAAAGAGATGCAGACTTACATTGTTAAAATATCTCAAGGGGTTAACCCAAAGGTCATCCTTAATAATATCAGCAATCTGTAGATATCACAAATCAAGCATTGGTTACATATTAAACTTGATAAATATAAAAAACATTAAAGTTCAATTTTCTGCTTTTCTGGAATCACTGTGTCATTCCTTTGGGAAAGAAAAGGAATGACACGGTGCTTCCAGAAAAGCATTAAATTAAACAGGATACCTGTGAAATTTGAAAAATCTAATAACATTAAATTTCACTACATACACTAATAAATTATGCAAATCATAGGACAACTCACATGATCTATACTGCTTGTCTAGTTAAATAACAAAAAGGAGTCTCGCCTGAAAAATCCAGTTCATCTTTTCATAGTAGAAATTCAAATTAAAAAACATTCATGTCATGTTCAGAGGACATCTTTTTTATTGCATAGAATAAGCAAAGCACAAACCCTTTTTATTGCATAGAATGAGCAAATCACAAACCCTTTGTGATTGACGTCCACTACCTGATGTTTCTATATTAGAAAAGGCATCTTAAGAAAATACAAATATTCACACTTTTTGATCATTTTCTTTAGCACTAGCCATGGAAGGCAGACACTCAAAATGCGTTCCAATCCTGGTCCTGATTGTAATCTTCTTGCAACAGAAATTCACATACTAATGCTCCATATCATTGACATGCCCCTAGTAACCACAATTGATTGTGTCGGTAAAAGTTTGCATGTGGTTTTCATTTTAGTTTGCATTCGAAATTTTGAACTATAAGCTCTGACATTATTATGTTATGAGGTTAATGATTTGATGGCTTCAGCAAAGAAATCATACAAACGTTTTAGAAAATCAAATCACAACAAAAATACTAATTTAATGATTTCATGGCTGTGAAAACTTTGGAATAGTACAACAGATTGATTGTTGCAAAGTGCATCTACTAAATTAAAATCCCTTCAAGAAAGATGATTTATCAAAGAACAACCCATTACTTGTCTCACCAATGATACATATTAGCTCATTACATACCATTTTAATCAATAACAGCCTCACTACATTTATATATTTATTCTCTGATATGAAATACAAACAATGGCTGAAAATAATGTACCTCATCCTGCATCATTCCAACAATCAATTCTTCTTCAACATGCTCGCTGAACCAGTTGAAAAAGCTGCAAGCATATTTTCCAAGATATTACAATCTCTACAACTACACGGTAGTCTAACACAATCATTTAAATCCTCTTGTAACTTTCAGAGCTGTGAAATACCACTAGTCTACATATGGATCTTAGTGTTTAGTCAGAATGAATCCTTGCTCCTCTCTTTTAGTTTGGGAATATAAACTCAAGTTCAATGTAAAAAATGTTCTGATTGCATACATATCTTGCATATGCACGCATGTTAATGCATGTATATATATATGCTCCATCAAGCTGAGACTTTATGCACTTACACATAAAATGTGCATATATGGGTGTGTAATACAGAGTATGTGTGAGTACAATAAAACATGTTTATATACTTCACTCAGACTGTTTGCCTATGTATAAAGTTTCCAAACGAAAATAAATACCTGTCTGATTTCCTTGGCCGCTTCTTTTCTTTTGTCTCGGTTTTCTTCGGTTTTGTCAGATCCTGCAAACATTTTATAATATTGAAATATTTCTCAAAATAACATTAAAAGCAATCTGTAAGAAGTTAATTTGGGAAGCATCCCACGATAGGGCCAAAAAACAAATAAAGGACCACATACCATTCCTTCTTTCCAATGGGGAGAATTTCCAGATTCTGTCGTAGAAGCATCGTCCACATACTTAAAAATCTTACATAACTTACTGTCTTCAAAGTAAGGGTTTGGTCCAAACTCCTGCATGATATACCAGTAATAAATGATAAGAAGTATGATACACAAGCTAAAAACTTATCAACAGCCGGCAAAAAAATACTCTTTTTCCCTGTAGGGAGGCAAAAAGGGTAATACAATTAACCACCAACAGAATTCTGAATTATTGGAAATTAAATTAATTAACCAAAACTGGTTTCAATGCTTTGGCTTTCTCAAATTTGAGACTCACAAAAGTGATTTTGTAACCCGACTTAATGTCACCCAAGTCTTCAACATTGAGAGATTGTAGATACTTGAATGCCTACAATAATTCAAAGATAGCCTGATGTCAAAAAAATCGATTGCATAAATGAAATCTCCATTTCATAACTTGACCAAAATGATTTGTACTAACCATCACCCTTGGCATTGTGGTGCACATAATGCCAACAAAAACGCCTAATTAAAGAAAATTTCCTGCCTTTGGCAAAATAAGAAAGATGCACTGCATCTCAATGACCAAATTGGCAGAAGCAACACTTCATCTATATATGTGGATACAGGCAATCACTCATACGATACAGTAGGCTCTGAACTACCATGCGACATTCAAATTTCAAATTTCAAATTTCAAACACAAGCACCCAAATTACAAAAACGTTTTCTAAAACAATTAATAGCACGAACTATGGATTTGATTCTTGTTTTGTTACAAATATATTGTGTAACATTATTAATATATTGTAATATTATTAAAAATGAGTTTATATAACTCATATTAATAATATAGTTAGTGTGAGTGTGTTGTGATAAACAACTCACGTAGCTATTTTGGAGTGTGAGTGATCCTAGGGATAAGCTTGAGAGATTCATGGAGAGATATACGTGGGATTGAGAGTTGTTGAGGATTGATGTTGACTCCTTATATTAAGGAGAACATCCTCCTATATATTGTGAACTTTTTGTATGAAATATTATCCCAGATGAATTTAATATAGTATTTTATATTCTGTGTTTTTTTGTGTTAGATTATTTCTAATAATCTGGACCAAATTTATAATGTTTTTCATTCATGAATTTCTGTTCAAATATCCTGACAAACATTTTATTTCAATAGACTAATATATTTCTATTTAAAAACCATTTGTCCATAGGACCAACATACATGAAAAGGGAATATAAAGACGATTCAGAAACCTCACAAGAGTAATAAATTAAATCAATTTTAGTAACCAAGAGTGTGATTCAGTTATGAAAAACAGACTCAAGAATGTGAAAGAGGCAGGATACATCAATGATAACTCGTGCCTTGTTAATTACTAATTTATTTCCTTAACAAAGGGGTTGTTTTAATTTTTAAAAATAAACATCTTGTGTCCATATTTCAATATTCATTGTGGAACCCTGTATGAGCGAACAGAAATTACAAAGAAAATTGAAACTACATCAACAATGATTTGTGTCTTGCTGATTATTAATTTATTTCCTTAAAAAGGGGGTTGTTTTAATTTTAAAAAAGAAACACCTTGTGTCCGTATTTCAATATTCATTGTGGAACCCTGTATGTGCAAATAAAAATTGCAAAAAAAATTGAAACTCTGTAATCCATACGCATAAGCCAGTCACAAGAGGCAGACATCCTTCAACTGGTAACGCATTTCTTAGAAAAAGGAACGCAACTTTAAAAAGCATATACCCCAGCAGAAAGGTCAATTCCACTAATCAGCTTACCATGTATATAAAGACAATGTTGAACTTAATTGCATTTAAATTGCAGTGAACTTTTAAGGCATGTACAAAAGAGTACTTGCCTTTTGATCTTCCACCGTAAGAAGGTCACGTAAATGTGGATGACTCAAGAACTGCAAAAGGAGAAACAGTTAATCAACCAGCTAACTCTGAACGTCAAACCTTGATAAAAACCAATCAAACATGCATGCTAGATAAATAGAATAAAGATAATGCAGTCGTATTTCCACTTTCAAATGTCAGTAAAGTCATTGGGCATTTGAGTAGATGTTGGACAAGAGCAGCCAAAAAGTGCCACTATTTTGACTTATATTGAACTTTTGTATGAAGATATAAACTTGATGAACTATTTATCTCTATCATCTCTCTTTGAATTTGCATTCTTTGTCATCTATCTTTTCAGTTGCATTCTTTATCATCTCTCTTTGCATTTGCATTAAGTGGAAATTGATTTCTGCATATTACCTAATGGCAAATTTTTCATCCACAAGCATCACTAAATTTCCATAAATTGTATCAAGAATAGTCCATGGCATCTGTACTTTGACAAACAAAAATTGGTCTCCTTGAAATTTACTTTGTGCACATAAAAATGGTGGATTAGCCGAGGTGTGTCATAGAATGCCAGTCAAGCAATTGCACACAAACCATGCAGAGACCAGTTCCAAAGATAAGCAAATAAAAAGGGAGGACTTAGATTGTAACGGAAGCAGCAAACAAAAATGAATGCAAACACATATATTTGACAAGTTTCCATCCAGTTCAGAAACATGACCCAACTATTGAAAGTTTAAATAGATTTCAAAGACATGAAATCATCTTACACGTATTCATTTGGACATATGCTTGTTAAATTTCATAAATATAATTTAATTTAGATGGATTTTGTATTTAGTTTTACACACTCCTTCAATCTTTTAAATATAGTTTACAAATTCTTAATCACATATGATTGCCCGATTTTTTGTGTTACCAAAGTAATTTTTCTATATGATATGGCTATGCTATTAATAAGAACATGGCATTTTTATTTATATGGTATTTATTTTTAAATTGTAAAGCATTTTCCATTAGTTCAATACAAATATACATGCACGTAATCTAAAATATCTGGAATCTTTTAAACCAAATCATTGCGTTTTTGGTAAACCAGAAACTCCTTTTCTCCAGTGTAAACCTGTTCCATGGACTAGCACCTTGTCAAAAGAACATCTACAAATGTAACTACTGAAAAATTAAGCCAATACACTGGAACAAGGTTTTCTTCAGTGCATGTTGAAACCTACTATGCACCACTTTGAGCTCGGATAAGGATGGCTCTGGTTTATCTGGATGCATGTGTGTCAAGTGGATATACTTACGCCAGCATTGGCCATTGAATCGAGAACTAAACTGGAATTGAGCCAGATCTCTATGCTCTCAGTCCATCCAGTCAACATTTATCTGTTCGTTGGGGACTTGGGGAGCCTGTCACGGGGGGATAATATTAATTTATTTTTTCCATAAGATCTTTTAATTTTGCATTATGGTTCAAAGAAGGATCCGTCAAAAACAGAATTGATAACAATTCATATAACCACGAAATGTTTAGCATTATAGCCTTTAACTGAAATAACGGGGTTATATGACAGATGCACGATTAGAGGATAAATTATATGAAACCAGGTAGTATATTTCTGAATATAAAATTCATCCACATAAATCTAAATGAAGAGCTCATGAATCTGAACAGGTGAAACCCCAAACAAGGAAATTTTGAAGAATACTAATCCAAGAGAATCACCAACAGGAAAGTCCAGCAGAAGTCTGTCAATATAAGATAGATAGCCAGATTAGTGGGCAGAAGGAATTGCCCATGGTCCACAGACAAGGAGCCAGTAAAAAGTCCTTGGGCTCCAGAAATTGACCAACTTTTGATAGATTCTTGAGCATCAAGTAGATCAGCAGAAGAATTTGTATAAACTAGAAGATGGTTGCATAGATCAGAGCAATAGATCATGAATAGGCTCACATTGCTAGACGACCCTTAGATATCAAATAAGAATAGTTACCATGTTCGAAAAGTTTGGATAGTTCAAAAGGGGAAAAAAGTTCGGAAGTTTGGAATTTTTCAAAAGGTTCAGTTATCAGTTGGTTCAGAAAATTTACAAATATAAAATATATACAAATAATAAATACCATACATATATGATGATATTTGAAAAGAAAAACCAATTACACATAATAATAAATAAATATATTATCTACGGAGTTTTTCCTTTACATGCCTAGGTATTAGTGTTTCTTGTTTCGTTTTTTGTTTTGGGTTGAAGTTCTTTTAATTTAAACACTTTAATTTTTAAATGATAAAAAGAAAAAATAATGTTCGTCCGGACTCGTTCGGTAAGTTCAGTCAGACCAAAAAAGTATGGTTCGAACCGAATTTTCATTAAGTTCATGAGAACATGGTAACTATGCAAATAAACCATCCAGGTCTTTGTTAATATGATTCTCTGCAAGGGAAAATTATTTACAACAAGTTTTTATGGGGTCACTAGAGCAAATCCCAGTATTGCAGGTGCAAGGAGTTCACAAGGAATATGTTGTAGGTGCAAGGAGTTTAAATAATATAAGTGTGGAAATTCAATGGCTTTGTATGCTCTCGACCTTTGAATTAATACAAATAATGTGGAATTGAGTTTTGGATAAAAAGCTGATGGAAGCCAATTCTGCCATTGTCATCAGCAATATGAAAAGAAGATTTTTGCAGCATCTGAAGATCAGATACAGTCATTGAAGAAGCAATATCCCTATCAAGCAGTTTTTCTCAAATCTCATTGGTAACTTTGTACCTGACATTATGGCCAATATAAGTGTCCACTTGATAACAATGGGAAAACCTAAGAGTTCCTAAGTTCTCATGTTGGTGACATCAATGGGCTTGATAACTAAATAAAAAAAGTAAACCTTGGACTAAGTATGGATGACAATGCAGATATACTGTATGAGGAGAAAGATACGTAAAGCGCTGACAAGAAAGTAAAATTATAGATTTCAGTTTCTAATTAGAAAGTAGTTTTCCTGTTTTAAATCTATATCTCTGTTATGTAAAATAACCAAGTTACAGCTGAAATTTCCTCTATAATTAATTGTCACACATTCTGTGGATATATTGCTGCATCCCTGGAGGAGCACTCTGCAATTAGTAGCACATTTTAATCATGGTTTTAAGTTTGTCCTGCTGGATACACGTATGGATTATGGTCACGAGCAATAAAGCGTACTTTTCAGAATGAACGGAAGGTAAATTGCCACATTTAGTTTGGGTACAGTATGGTGGTCATGAATATGCAGTGTTTTGGTAAAATATTTACATAAGCTGGGAGGATCCCCCATTTTTTTGGGCTTTCACAGGAGTCTTATACACCAAGTTCACATCTGGTTTGGCTGAATTTAAAAACAACATTTACCTTCCTTTACCTTTACCTTTACCTATGCCCCTCTCACAGGCAAGGACAATTCTCAGGCCTAGCAATATTAACTATTAAGTGATTGGAACCTTTTGATATTAGAAAATTAGGAACACAAAATCAAACCCAACAAAACTTTTGTTCACAGAAGCACCTAATCCACAAGGATATGACCTGGTGTCAATGTCATGCCAGAGTAAAGACAATCGAATAGTCTAAAAAGATGACTAACCTACAGGCGAGGAAAATCCTCGGGTCTTGCAAATTTTGCAAATTAAGTGATTGGACGTTTTGAGATGACACAGTTGGGAACAGGAAACCAAATCAAACAAAAACTTGTCTGTAGAGGCAACCTAATCCAGAAGCATATGAGCTCATGTGGATGGTATGCTTAAGCAAAGAATTACATAGTCTAAGAATACTACTAAGCCCTTGGATATCCAGATTGAAAATTGAAACAATTCAATCAAAAGTAACTGACTCCAAACAACTTATAATTTTCCAAAAAACAATAATTACTAAAGTTTGAAAACAAATATGATGCACAACTGAGATGATATGTGTAGTCATTTTTTGGATGCAGAACATTACTAATTTAACTCATATTTGATCTAAATACCCCATGCAGATCACCACTTAACATGCAGCTACCCATGTCAGCACTTTAGTCAATTTCATTCACTCCAGGAAGCACAAAACCGCAGTTTCTATAAGATCAAACTACCATTAACGAATATTATTAATTTTGACAAAGCGAAAACTACAAAATCCCACACATAATAATAATAAATTGATTGTAGTTCATTTTAATCAACCTTACAAGGGGAAAAAACTATTGAAACATATACAAAAGTAAGTATTGTCTCTTCAGGATACATAATGATAAAAGTGTATCTCAAAATTGTGAGTCTAATGATACCTCATGCCCAGATTGTCAAGCCTGTGTAGCATCTCTCCCCCCACTTTATGTCAAAATAGTATGCATCACAAAGGGAAAAACTATACAAACATCCACAAAAGCAAGTATTGCCTCTTCAGGATACATAAAAAGGATCTCAAAATTGTGTCTGATGATACCTCATGCCCAGAGCATGCAACCTAAAGCATCTCTCCTCCCACTTGAAGTCACAAAAGGGTCTCAAAGCAATTCCGCTTACAAAAATTGTTCAAGTCAATATTATTCTGACTTACTCTTGAGTCTTCAACAGCTGTGACACTGAAGTTGGTAACAACCACGTAGCTTATAGCAAAAACTCTAAGAAAAGAAGTCCTCTGAAATAGAGTTACAAATTTTCTGCAGTTATGGCAACCAAACACGACCAGTTGCTATTGCTGAAAGCATCCTAGTAAATCAAGTCTAAAACTAATAGCCTGCTAGACGCCAACATAACCAAGGTTCAAAATATGTCAAGACACTTGAAATGGAGATGAGGCACAACAAACAGACACATCTGCAAGACCTATACAAGTACAACTTGGCAAATTATTGCCTTGGCTGGCTGTCCATATTATTGATTTGGGAGAGGCTCAAAGGAAGCGAACCATTCTTTGAAATTCATTAGACTTGTCCGCACCACCTGTTCTGAGTAGATAAGCTAGATAGAATCATGATCTTCCTTTTCCATTGTACTGGATTGTATAAAATTGTATGTACATATTTCCGTACAGAATCTACGGACCTCTTTCACTCCTTGCATTTGGCCTGTCATTCTGTGATGTGCATGGTTTAGCCATATACCGCAGATGTATCATCTTACACAATGTGAAATGCATCATGTTGTTCTTAAATTTAGCAAAGCAGACTGAATGGCAACCTATTCAAGTTTAGCAACCACACCAGCACGTATTAAAAAAAAGATTTAAAAAAGTATGGATTTCAACATGTCCAACAAAAACCAAAAAATATGGTAAAAGTTGACTCTAAAACACTCGCAATTATGCTTGTTTGACAACAAAATAAGAATTTTATGGCTCGGCATATACAGCAAAAAAAGACTTCAGTGTCTTGGCAGATGCAACAAAGTAAGAATTCTTTAGCTTGGCAGATACAATAAAACCTACAATCAGGTGAAACATGGGATGATAATAAAATATCATTCCTATAAAGTGTTCTATAAGAATTTTCTTTCAATATGTTTTCTTAAGACATTAATTTTTCATATGTGAGCATGCAGCACAAAGGTTCTAGTAAGGTTATCCCATTCTAATTCATTGTCGTTGGGGATAGACAGAGGTAGTGTTTTTTAGAGTTAGCTAGCGAGGTTGCGATGTTTAAAAAACCCAACTGTACCCTTATCTTCTATCTTGTACATAACTGTGTATGTGGTGTGTACTGTATACACATACATGTATAAACATACAAGTAGCACAGTACAACCATTTTGAAAACCTACCGGCCCCAATTACCAGCCATGTTTTTATATCTGGTAAGTTAGCACACGTGACCATCCCACACTGTAAGTTTTTATTGATTTGGATGCAATATCTTTGATGCCATATTTACTGGGTTTTTCTTATTTTATCCCCTGAAATATGACCTTAATATTGCTTACAGATTGACTGGTTTCCCTGCGAGCTCTCTCTAATACGGTAATACCCATGTTTATTACATTTCCCCTGCAACATAATGCTAATATAGAAAGGAGGGTCTCTGGGAAAAACTCTAATGATTTTAATGGATCTCGACAGTTTAGAACAGACCAGAACAAAGGATAAGAGGGTAGCACCACCACAGCAGGCAGGGGATGGACATATGTCCTTATTTATGTAAATAGAGGCACAAACATGTTGCAGTTTAGGTCAAGAAATTAAAAAGATGATGATTTTAAAACATGATACTTGTAGTTATTGAGGGCGAACAGGAGCTATCCAGACCCTAATAATAAGATAAATTGATGAGTTGCAATGTACTGAAAATGGGCAGATTGAGGTCCACTGGAGTGTGACCCATATTTACAAATACTGAGAATTTGGCATGATGGGTGCATTCGAGTGAGTCATAGTTATAAATATTAAGAAATTGGAATTATGGATGCAGTGGAGTGTGATCCATCTTCACAAATCTTAAGAATGTGGTCTTGGAAATATGGGTGTAGTGGAGTGTGACCCATGTTTACAAATCTTAAAAACGGGATCCAACCTTACAGAAAACGGCCTTAAAGGCGGCCACAACTTCGCCCAACATTAAGCAGGCAAAAAAAAGGAAAAAAAGAGCCATAACAGTTTCAATCAAAATAAAAATCTCACTTTGATTATTGTCCAGGACAAAAACTATTAACAGGGGAAAAACCAACATGGGTATCACCAAATTTAGATTTTTACTATGATACGTACTTAAATTGATCAATGATTGTATCTACAAAAGAACTAAAATTCGGCATCAGAAACTGATGATGTAAAATGAGTTACCTGGTCCAAATCATCCTGGGCCTCTTGCAGGCGCTCCATAGACATAACAAGATTGAGGTCCACATTTTCAAGACCTCCTGCATCATCGGTTTTTGCTTTTTTCCTGTCCATCTCAACGCCGCCTTATACTACAACGTCAACCAGAGGTAAAAGGGGGAAAAACAATCAAACAGAGAGGGGCGAGTCTCTCATAAATTATATTCTGGTCAGATTAGGAAGTTCATAGAGATTGAAAAATATTAACAGAGGTAAGTAGATGCTGAACGAAACACAGAATTGGGAAATATAGTGGTAGAGATACGGAGTAGATAGCTCACTATCTTTCAACTAGCTGCTGTTAATTAAATTGCAATTTTAATTTTCAAAAAATAAAAGATAGGGATTTGTTTAAACCGTTTGGATTAATTAAATAAAAAGGTGGGGAAGGTTTAGGGTTTAGGGTTTTTGAAAGTTTCTTTTGAGTTTTTATTTTATTTTATTTGGTTGGTTTTTATTGTCGTGGGGACTCTTGGCATAAGTAGTTTGATTTTGTCGGTATGGGGGAAGAGATTTGTTTTTTAAGTAGATAGAACTCGAGACATGTAAAAAAAAATTGAAGTGTGTCTTTAGAGTGTTATATTAATTTGTTAAAAAATTAAGTGAATTGAACCCACTAAAGAATTAAATTATTTTTGAAAATATACTATCTTTATTATTGGTCGAAAGAGAGTGATATAACTTTTTTTATTTTAGTATAGTTTAGGTTGTGGGTTCAAATCCCATGATTTACTAATAATATATGTTGGGTTTGGTGTGTTATTCCAAATAGAGTTGATCCATAAAACTTGCCTCATGCTTGAACTTTACTCTTTCAAGTCTAAACATTAAATATTTTCATAACACTCCTCTCATATTTGAACTTTACTCTTTCAAATCTATTACCCTCATTATTTCCTCTTTATTACCCTGCACACACAATATGTGTGTGTGTGTGTGTGTGTATTTATATGTGTATATACATATATAATGTATATTATGTATATAAATATATATACACACATATACATATTATTACACACACATCTATCTATATATGCATACATATATACATATACATGTAATATGTGTGTGTGTGTGTATACATGTATATATGTATATATAATATATATAATTTGAGAAAAAATGCAAACAGTTATAATAATCAATAATATTTATTATGTTCACATGGATTTCAATTAATAAAGTTTTTGTCTTCTTAAAAAATAAGTAAATATATTTATTTTTTGCTTATGATTAGTTAAAAAGGAGTGATGTGACCATTTTTAAGTTAAAATGGTATGAGTAAAAATACAAAACATTACAACAATCAATAAAATTATTATGTTCACATGGATTTTCATTAATTAGTCATTGTTTTGGTATTATAAAACTTCAAAGGAGTGTAGTTGTGTATAGTTAGTCATATGATGTCTCTTGCTTCAACCATTATCTATGCTAGCATTGAAGCATGTATTTGAATGTGAAGTTGTATGCGAGCAAAAAATCAACAGATATGCTCTCTTTCTGGCCTTTAATTGTCGTTCTAAAAAAAATTGATCTAAAAAATCAATTAAACTTATACTTGTTTATGAGTTGGATCTAAAAATAAACAAGGCCATAAAATGGAAAATCTTGCTGAAGGAGTTGTTTTTTGGTGCGAGTACAAATTTAGTTGATTGTTGGAGAATGAGGGTTGAAATAATGTAAAGTTTGTATATTTGGATTTTATACAAGGATTGCATAATAAAAAGAAAAAAAAATTATAAACATGTATGTATAAATTTAGATATGGTTGGATGTTGGGCAATGAATACCATTGAATGTGTCGTTGTATTGACCTTTGGATAGTTTGTTATTTGAAAACAAGTTTGGATGGAGATAGAAAATTGTTTGCAATTTTCGACTTTGAATGTTGATTTAGGTATACAACAACAATAGAAGGATTAAAAACATGTAAGACTAAACTAGGAAAATGTAATTTGTCATAATTGTTTTGTCACAATAAAAAGTAAATGAATGTAGTGGATATTTAGATAACATATTGTTTATTGGTGTAAACGTGTTGATGTAAGTATAGATTTAGTTCATGTTTGTTGAACGAAGGGTATGGAGTAAGTTAGTGCAGTTTTGTGACAAGTTAAACAAGGACCAAATAAATTTGCAAATATTCAAAATTCAAAGTACATTTTGCTATATAGCAGTAATATAAAGATGTGATAGAGATATAAAACTATTTCCAAAATTTGGCATTTAGTAGGTACATTTTATTGTACATCAACAATAGAAATATTAAAGTTAAAGAAGGAGAAGCTATGTATTTTGATAATAAACATAAGTGTGACAGTTCGTTAAGAGCACCATAAAATGTCTATATTGGAAAATGAAAGTATGTTGTAAAGAGTACAAAAAAAGGTAGACTAAGGGTTGCCAAAAGAGGAAGTTGTTTATTAAAGCCTATACATGAGGAGCAATTGTGCATAGAGCTATGCAGAGGACTTGCTAAAAATGATCAAGAATCAATTTATGGAATCTGGATTGATTACAAGCACGATAGATTGAATGAGGAATATTTAATTGTTGCAATTAAAAGTAAGTGGATGTAAGTGCTTACCAGTTGGGAGGGATAATCAAGTGGTCTCGATTATGGTAATGATGTTGTCGATTCCCACAATGAATGTGTCATTGATCTGGACCTTTCAAAGAATGAAAACAACTTTAGATATAACTTTTTAGTATTCTTCATATGTGATTATTGATAGTGAAGGTATTAATTTTTCAAGCAAGGGTCGACACAATGCACAATCTAAAGATCCATCTATTTTTTACACAATGTACTGAAGTATGTGGGTGTAATGATATGGCATTTTACAACATCATTTTGGACAATAGGAAAGAGATTGTTCTTCATCATTGTTTGAATATGTGAAATAACCACATTATGTGAACGATGTCTAGAATGGAGAAAGGTAAATGTTGTTTGGTCGGAGCACTCTTGTAATCTGCACAAGATGAAGGAATTGTTTAGAGTGCTATATTATATTGAGGACGATAAGGATTGTAAATATGATTTAGTTGATTCATCATTTAAAGGGTCAATGAAAGAAGATAGACTTGCATGTATAGTGTGGGAGCCTCTAAGGACTTGTCTAAAGAATTTTTTGAAAATTAGAAATGGTATGGTTCCAAATTCTACACTTTATTTTATTGAATGACATAGAGGAAAGTGTTGGCCACCTAGTTTTACCTGAGATAGATGAAAAGTGTGTGTCAATGATATGAAGGGAAAAAGAAATTAAGTGAAAGTATGGTACAAGTAAAGATAAAAGTGATGTTTATAATTGTTTTTCGCATATCATTGTTGTTGTCTTTGACATAGAGAGTGTACTATTCATTGATGTTGTGGATTTTTGTAGCAACACCAAAATAAAACAATAAAATTATCGGAATAATTTTTTTACTTTAATTACACGCTGTACAACACCACATGGGATCCAAATAAAGAAACTCGACATCATGTAGGACACTTACATAAACATGAACCCACTCATACAATAGGATAACATAGGGTACACATCAATGTCTTACTCAAACGACGTAAACTAGGACAATGACCCAATTACAGTAAGAAACACAAGATAGGCATACTCCACGACATGGCCTTTTCATGGTTTACATATTCATTACATTTAGGTTTCCATTGTATGACCTAATAGTTTTCAACAGAATTAAACACATAAGGTTTAAAATTTCCTATTTTTCAAACTTCAATTACTTTATTTTACATCACATTAGTCTTTAACGGAGAATGCACGGTTGGTTCCTTTCTCCAATTCCATTAGTTATCCATAGCTCATTTATTAAATAAATTCATTTTAAACAACTATGAGTCTCCTAATATTCAATTCTTATGTTAAAGGTTTGTTTCTCAAAAGTTGTTTAGTTGACTATAATTGTATGAAGAACACATAACATGGGAACCTTAGTTCCTTTACAACTAAGCTACATGTTTTTTTTGTTTAACATTTCACCTATAGTGGTTCCTTTAGAATTTGATTGTTTCTCTTGTGGAAATAACTTTATATAGCATGATTGTGATTAGGAACGTATATACACACATGCATCTTCTAATATTTGACTTAAGGATTTGTTTGAAAGAGTCGTGTTTACTTGGTTTGGAAAAATACTCTCGTTACAAGGAGGAAAATTCACAGGAAGAAAAATGAAGGTTACTAGATCAATAGAAAACCTATCCTCGAGTTCATTTCATAGCATTGTTTAATACTAACAATACACTCTTTTTCATCTTCCAGTTATTACAACCAACTATGTAGGTTAACTAATTAAGTTGTATCATTCTTGATTCACAATTCGTTGCTCCAATTAGGAATTCATATTTTCACAATCATATTGCGCATGGAAGGGTACATTACACCTGTGTTCCCATTATAGAGATTTTTCTTTGAATTTAAGTGACGAATTTCACATTTCAAACTACTTTTGTTTCATCATCTTAAGGATTTACTCTCAATAGCAACGGTTAATTACATGTTTCGACCATAAATTCTACTTCCTGAGTGATCCTAGGTTTAATATATTCCTATCTACGCCAAGGGTTCTACTAACTTTTACAAGTCCAACTAGAGTGCAATTTCCTTAACTCACAAGACCTTGGCTACAGTTGAAGGTATCCCATTCTCAAGGCTACATTTTATTATTTCATTAGCATCGTTGTTTAATCCACATTTATGCAAACAAAGCATGTGATCATGCATCATATTTGGTTTTTCGATTTATTAGGTTGTTGTATTAGTCGTGGAGCTCTACTTTATTACATTCATTTTATGATCACATTTGACATTTTAGTTGGTTTTGACATCGCTCAAAGGTGTACCATTTTTGTAGCGGTCATTCCTTAGTTTAATCTTATTTACCCTTTTTACTAACTACATTTATGTGGTTACTTTGGTTCTGTGTTAACATCATTTTGGAACAAATGAAATTCCTATAACACTTACATAACACTTAGGGATTTAAGACTACAAGGAGTATGACCTCGCACAAGACAACTCATTTCATTGCTCTTAGACACACAAGTATTAAGTGTATATTGCAAGAGAGATATCCCAAATAATCTTATGCATTACAAAAGCCTCCTAAGGACCTATTTCAATTGTTGGGTAAATACGCAAGTAATTTGAAATGTAGTCTCCACTCACATAATTTAGATCTCACAAGAGATCAATCGTAGGTACAACCACCAACTATCTTGCAAGGCTTTGGCCACCCACTAGGGTACCAAGGGAAATTACACACAAGGGGGTTAACTTATTCATGATATGGTCAAACCTACAACACCTAGACATGATCACCTCACTCATCCCAATATGATAGGTTTCACAACATATATGCACCACCTCATAAAATATCAAGGAAATGGTCCTTAATAAGATGTCTTAGGTGCGAAGCATGAAGATGATTAATGAAATCAGAGTATTTTATTAACATGATCAATGTTTTATACCCTGGAAAAAGACTCAAATGGGGAAGGAAGTACAATAGGTATTATAACTCGTTCTTTTAATTTCAATAGTTTTAACGAGATGAAATTCTACCTAGCATTGTGGGTGTTAAGGAAATAAACCAATAATTAACATAGCAAAGGATTAGTTTAATATCTTTATAAAATAGGTACAACATTGAGTACAACTTTACATCCAATTCGAAACTATAAACTATAGCCACATTGGTATTCGCTTTTTAAAATATACAAAGAACAATTCTTCGAACAACAAATAATACATATCATTATTCTATGGTAATACATGTATTGCAAGATGAATATAACTTTACAATGACAACTCATTAATTACAACATATCACATCCAAAAAATTCCTCTTGTTCAGAGTACTTGCAACCAATGTTGCGTCAGTCCTAGGACTGAGTATGGAAATCCCCTACACTCAAGCATAAATCCACACATTCATCATTTTCAACATTTTCAATTAAATAGAGAGAGAGAGAGAGAGAGAGAGGTAGGGAGAAGAAGAAGACAAAGTTTGTTTCTCATGCATTCACGCTTTCAAATTCATTGCACTTAATATTTTGGTACTAGAGAGAGAGAGAGTAAGGATGAGAGAGAAAGTTAAGAGACATTTTATTTTCCATTCACAATGTCATAACCATTTGCATTTCATGTCCATTATCATTTCATTTCAAACCAATTCACATTTCCCAATTCATTTACGTTTTCAAATCAATCAAGTATCATAGTCATTTCTAGAGAGAGAAGAGGGTGGAGAGAGAAAATCACCATACATTTCAAAATTCATTTATACAAGATAAAAGATCGAATAAAATTTGACATGGAATTGCAATGGTATTACGAGGTCACATGTGTGGCTAGAAGTCAAACGAGACTCAAAAAGGGGAGATTCTAGCTAAGGTTGAGGAAATTGACCAAAACATCAAAAGTGCTTACAAATTGGGTCTTAAAAACACTTGTTTTAAGTTTGATCACGAAGTTTGATGATTCCTACTTACTCTCCCATATATGAAGAATTCATCATGTCTGAAAGGATGTTGACTACAATGAACAGAGCTCAAGTTACAAGGGCAACTTTGGGGCCAGTTATCATAATTGTGTTAGCAACTCTTGTCGCACAGTGACTAGTGGGCCCCAAAACCCACTTGAAAAATTAGTTATTGAAGGGGTTTTCATTGAACTAAAGGTGGGTTATGATTCTCTTGTTGGTAGTCTAGGGTAGGTGGTAGTGGTTTTCATTTTCACTCAAACTAAGCGGCAATCGTAAGGCTGAAACCAATCATGTTTTACTAAAAAGAGCATGTCACTACAAGTGACTGATAAGCTAAGTGGGCTTAGAAATTTGACTTGCAAGGATGTTTAATTAAGTTCAAACAACTTGGTTAAGTTTCCCCCATGGTGTCCCATGTTACCAGGGGTCATGCAAAGGAGTTTCATGTTTGGGTTACATTTGGGTGTGGCGCTCCATGCACATAACTTTTGAGGTCATAGTTTTTTTTTAATGTTTTAAGAGTTCGCAAATCAAGTAATAATTTTTGATCAATTGTTGGAATTACATTCTCTATCATTCAACATTTAATTTTAAAAAATTAGAAATGATGAAAGTGGAATTTAGTGCAAACGAAAAGGGGAAAACCATAACTATATTCGACGAGACCACATCAACTTTAGGCATCCTTGCAACAATTTATGGGCTTTTCTCATCCATCCTTGGTTTGCATCACTAATAATTTTATGACCCAACTAAACACGTCTCTAGGCTTCCGACTAGAGAACAAATAAATTGACTCGACCCAAACTTAATCCATTAGTAGGCATCTCATATAGGCATTTCATCAAATGAAATGTGAACTTATCCTCGATTCCCTTCCATTCACTGGTTCCGCAAGAGACAACCAAAAATGCACATGCCTTTCATTGTCACCTTATTTGTGAAGATTTCAATATAAAGATATGTTTGAGCTAGACGCAAGATGATTTGTGGGATGTATTTTCTCTGGCTCAAGGCACTGTATTTGACCTAAGGAAGATTCTAATAAACCCATTTTGTGCATATTCTGTAACTGTGACACACCAGAAGTTAACATCCGACTGAGGTGTTTCTTTGAAGATCCTTTGAACCTAATCGTGAACACTATTATGTGTGTATCCACCTTCCCGTGTAATCCGAGAACCATCCTCTCTCTCTTCATAAAGCTGTGAAAAGAGCCAAATTTCAACACCCATATCAGAACAACATGTTTATGGTGTGTTAACATGGCAAGACCCCAAAATGATGCAAATATATAACCAACAAGTTGAAAGAGTTTATAAGAAGACTTAGCTTTGCAATGAGAAACTCACCATCAAAATCCTGTATGGCGAGCTAGTCGGTGTTGCCTTCAATTCGAAAGCCTCATAATACTGCGAGATGGACATTGCCTTGGCCAAGTCATTTTGAACTATTCTTAGCTAGTATAGTAGAAAATACAAACCCCCAGCTGGCATAAAACAAAACCCTCTATTCCAACGTTCTCATAATGACAGCTAGGAGAGATGCTAGTAAATACAAAAAAGATCTCAAAGCCTTCTAAAATGGTGTCAAAACTATGCAATCAACAACAAACTAACATCATTTTAGAACAAATTTATTCCTATAACACTTACGTAACACTTAGGGATTTAAGACTACAAGGAGTACGACCTCACACAAGACAACTCATTTCATTTCTCTTAGACACACAAGTATTAAGTGTATATTGTAAGAGAGATATCCCAAATAATCTTAAACATTTCAAAATCCTCCTAAGGACCTATTTCAATTGTTGGGTAAATATGCAAGTAATACGAAATGTAGTCTTCACTCACATAATTTAGATCTCACAAGAGATCAATTGTAGGTACAACCACCAACTATCTTGCAAGGCTTTGGCCACCCACTAGGGTACCAAGGGAAAAATTACGCAGTAAGGGGGTTAAACTTATTCATGATATGGTCATACCTACAACAACAAGACATGATCACCTCACTCATCCCAATATGATAGGTTTCACAACATAAAATCACACCTCATCAAATATTTAGGTAAAAAGGTTCTTAATAAGACGTATTAGGTGTGAAACAAGGAGATGATTAATGAGGTCAGAGTATTTTATTAACATGATCAATGTTTTATACCCTGGAAAAAGACTCAAATGGGGGAAGGAAGTACAATAGGCATTATAACTCGTTCTTTTAATTTTCGTTAGTTTTGATGAGAGGAGATTCTACCTAGCATTATGGGTGTTAAGGAAATAAACCAATAATTAACATATCAAAGGATTAGTTTAATATCTTTATAACATAGGTACAACATTGAGTACAACTTCACATCTAATTCGACACTATAAAATATAGCCACATTGGTATTCCTTTTCAAAATATACAAAGAACAATTCTTCGAACAACAATACATATCATTATTCTATGGTAATACATGTATTGCAAGATGAATATAACTTTACAATGACAACTCATTAATTACAACATATCACATCCAGAAAATTCCTCTTGTTCGGAGTACCTGCAACCAATGTTGCGTCATTCCTAGGACTGAGTATGGAAATCCCCTACACTCAAGCATAAATCCACACATTCATCATTTTTAACATTTTCAATTAAATAAAAGAGAGAGAGAGAGAGAGAGAGAGAGAGAGGGAAGAAGAAAATATAGATTCATTTTCTTTTCAAATTGTTTCTCATGCATTCACGCTTTCACATTTCATTTTGCACTTAATATTTTGGTACTCTAGAGAGAGAGAGTAAGGATGAGAGAGAAAGTTAAGAGACATTTTATTTTCCATTCACAATGTCATAACCAATTTTCATTTCATTTCCATCATCATTTCATTTCAAACCAATTCACATTTTCAAATCAGTCAAATATCATAGTCGTTTCTAGAGAGAGAAGAGGGTGGAGAGAGAAAATCACCATACATTTCAAAATTCATTTATACAAGATAAAATATCGAATAAAATTCTACATAGCATTGCAATGATATTATGAGGTCACACGCGTGGCTAGAAGTCAAATGAGACTCAAAAAGGGGATTCTAGCTAAGGTTGTGCAAACTGACCAAAACATCAAAATTTCCTACAAAACGGGTCTTGAAAACACTTAGTTTAAGTTTGATCATGAAGTTTGATGATTCCTAATTATTAGCCTATACATATAGAGAATTCATTGTGTCTGACGGAAGTTGATTACGACGAGCAGAGCTCAAGTTACAAGGGAAACTTTGGGGCCAATTATCGTAATTGCGTCAGCAACTCTTGTCGCACAGTGACCAGTGGGCCCCAAAACCCACTTACAAAATTAGTTTCTGAAGGCATTTTCATTGAACTGAAGGTGGGTTACGATCCTCTTGTTGGAAGTCTAGAGGTAGGAGGTAGTGGTTTTCAGTTTTGCTCAAGCTAAGTGACAACCGTAAGCTGAAACCGATCGTGTTTTATTAAAACGACCATGTCACTATAAGTGACTGATAAGCTAAGAGGGTTTACGAATACGACTTGCAAGTGTGTTGAATAATTTCAAACAACTTGGTTAAGGTTCCCCATGGTGTCCATGTTACCAGGGGTCATGCAAGGAGTTTCAGGTTTGTAGGTATATTTGGGTGTGGCGCTCCATGTGCATGACTTTTGGGTCATTTTTTTTTTTGATGTTTGACAGTTCACAAATGAAGTAATATTTTATCATTTGTTGGAGTTACATTTCCTATAAATCAACATTTAATTTCCAAAAAGAAATATGAAATGTGAAGTAAAATTTAATGCAAGAGAAAAGGGGAAAACCATACCTTTTTCGCGAAACTTGTGATCCGCATTCGATGAGACCGCATAAACTTCAAGCATTCACAGTCCAAGAAAACAGTTTATGGGCTTTCTCACATCTTAAAACTCCACATGTGCATGTCTTGCCACCAACACAATCCATGAGAGCACGTCTTAATCCATCTGATTGAACAGTTTTAGTGTCTTCTCCTTGTTTCCATCTCCACAAGGTTCATTTCATCAAATGCTTCAATCTTGAAACTACTTCAATATTGTCTTTCCACTAGTCCACAATGGCCAACCTATACCCATTGACTCAAATTTCCCCTACCTTTTAAATAAACTCTTGGATCTTAACCCAATAAAGAAACATGTGCATTCCTCCACATGATTATGCTTGGATCTATTAGATCCTTGATCCCAAATCACCCTTGCAAAATCAATTGCATCCAAATTGGGTGGTCTTTTAACCCCCTAAAAGGCATTCATAAGAATATCTCCTAGATGCATTAAACATTTCAATTCTTGGACAATGAAGGCCACTATTCTTATTTATTCCACCTTGACAGCATGTCAATCCATTTTTTCTTATGGTATTGTTGTCTCATAAAATTTGAGCCAATTCATTAAGATGTCAAACAACCCCAATATAAAAATAATTGGGTTTCAATTAATCAATAATACCCACATCAATTCCAAATAACTAATTTTAAAAGTTTGTTACAGATCAATCTTGACTTGCAAGGAGAAAACATACTTTTTCCTCTAGTGAAATCTATATTACAAGTTAGTTCAACATCCGAGCCTTCATATTTGACTAGAGGAATGTCTTATTGTAATGGAACAAAATCATATTCTTCTAGCATACATTCAAGGAACAATAGAATCCCCCATAACAATCAAAAGGCACTGTGTTTTTTACAACATTTCCTCTATAGTAGCTGGTAGGATGAACGGAAAATATAAACAGGTCAATCACATGTAGAGGCATTTAAAAAGAGATAAAACTGCAAAAATAAGTGGGATAACGGAAAAGGGAACTTCTAATGTCTAAACAATATATTGACTGCAATAGAATAAAAGATGAAGATACATACATGAAGTTAGATGTCACTACCATGAGTTGGAGCTACAAATGTTACTATGCCACAACATATGGACAATTTCCAGAAGAGATCAAAATCAATACAGCTGAAAACGCCTTCTGAAACACTAAAAATGAAGTGCCTCCAAGAATCTTCAAAACTTCTTCTACAGCATCATTCAACCATAGCACGGAAAACATGAGGAAGCATTATCTTTATGTGCTCCTAAACAAATGAACCCGCTTCAGAAATGATACAAGTTTCAATATTGGAGACCAATTTACTATGATAAAATCTCATATTAAGCCATCAAATTTATCTTTTTACTTGCAACATGGTTGATTCAACCCATTAAGGGACTGATTTTAGGACACATTTTAGCTAAGCTCCCTTTGTTCATTTAACACACTATTCCACATTATGATTTACTACAACTATCCAATTACTGCTAAATTTATGCAAATTAACTTGGGTTTCATATATGGTTAATTCCTCGGGATCTCAAATAAAGTTCTTTATTATTCCTGCAAGGAAAATGACAAGGCCATCTAAAAGGTTCCAGGATGTGTCACTCATCCTTTCTCTTTCATAATGATATGGCCCTGAAAAGTCCTACCCAGTTTAATTAATGGTTGAATGGTTTTTCAAGGGGCACTACATTTCCCTCCCCTTATAAGAGCATCATCCTCGATGTGACACAACACCAAAGCTTGAAGGATACATAGGAAAGAAAGTCAATAATGACACATGTCATTTAACAAAACAACTTGTCGGTACAACGCGACCACAAGGAAGCAACTAATTTTCAGCAATATCTTAAATTTAATGTTCTGTGAAGATTTAGTTAGTTATCTTTTACTTTATTACTCAATTAGTCTTTTTCTTTACAGTATTTCTTAATCTCAAGCTCTTAATATTCATTGTTTAGAATTTCAATTGTCTTATGTTTGTGGGTGCCCAATAGTAATTGGCCTCAAGATGTCACACAAAACTCAACACAACACAAATGACCCATGAGACATCTTGCTACATACTTTCATGACTGTATCACATCACAAGACCTTTAATTCCACCATGGAAAGACAACAAGTAGTCCACATAACAAAGAATTTCCAACAATTATGTCATAGGCATAAATCCAACACACACATGTGACTAACAAACAATGAATCATCACACTGATACATATACAACTGGTATCACATGACCCAAAACCATGACTATACCGACACAATGCCAAGACAATATCCAAAAGTACATATACACTAAGGGAAGTGTCAAACCTCAATCATAACCATGTCTAACAAGACTCACAAGAGTACACATAACTCATAACAACAACTCCACACATCACAAAACATCACAAAACAATCTCCATATATCTCCCAAAGCATCACAAAACAACTCCATATACCTCCCAAAGCATCACAAAATAACTCCATATACCTCCCAAAGAGAAAGAATCATAGTGCCAAAACCAAGCCGGGTCACTCAACCATAACCATACAATTTCCATCAAGAATATCGGGTCACTCAACCATAGAGCCCATCAAGAATATCAGGTCACTCAACCATAGAGTCCATATCAGGTCACTCAACCATAAGCCCCATCAAGAATATCAGGTCACTCAACCATAGAGCCCCATCTCCTTTCTCCATATAATGAGGTTGGGTCACCCTATGGCCCTAGGCACATAGAGCCCTGTCACCCCTAACCCAAGTGACATAATAACTCATGGTTCAACAACCTGCTAGTTATCTATAACTCCTTGGGGCGTACCCCCATACAATGAAGTGGGTCCATAGGTTCAACCACTCCATGGTGAATCCCATGACCCTATTCCAACACATTATGACATTAGAACCAGCATAACAATCCATTTCAAATGCCAAGTGACAAAAATCCCAAGCCTTGGGCTAGGCTATAAAACTTTTAAACATGAAAAGAAAATTTAAAACTAAGAAAAAAAATGGCTAATTAGCCATATTTAGTGAAAAAAATCTGCATGTTAGTGTAACAACCAAATAAAATGCCCAAAATATTAGAACCATCAATCAAGAAAAATGTTGGTTCATGACAAGAAAAGAGATAATGATCAATTTACGAATAAAATACGTATAGAGAAATAACACATTACAATCACTATGTGGCCTTATACGACCACCAAAGGGGTACTCATCGAGTTGCTGGCACTCGAAAATCAAGCCACAGCTCATAAAATAACATAAAAATATACATGTAACCAGAAATGAGTATATCAAATAATGTAACTATCATCATCTCTTTGCGAAATCTGAATCATCCCTCCATACTCCCACAAGGCTCAACATAGTCAAAATCACATAGGATTGTTTGATGGACAACCCAATAGGGAAGAGAAAGGGGTACAGCTAGTTTGCATAAATTGAGCCTAAGGTGGTGTGCATCCACAATATACTGAGCAAGATTGGAAGTATACTAAACAAATAGAAGTGGGTTTTTCAGTCTATATAAGACTCCACTTCCTCACTCATACTCAGCTCAAGATTATGAAAACCTGGTCCAGTCTCCGCTCTCCACACATACACTCTTGACGGTTGCTTCCCTTAGGGTTGGTTAGTGTAAGGTTCACAACATAACACATAACTACATCACTAACACAATGGTGATTCACACACATTAACCATAGCATCTTACACATGGTATATATACAGGTATAACAAAATCATTACTTTCACGGGTTACAATACATCACTTTTCCACATAATGCACCTAAGGTGCAAGTACTACACAATAGGGGTCATACGATCACCATATGCCCCTAATTCATGACATGAACCATCACATATTACACAAATTATACGTATGATGAAACAATGACTAACATTACAACATATAGTCAATTGCAATACAACATGGTGACACACATGATTCATCACAACACGGTGGTGACATCATGATAAAATCCAATTCACTATACACCAATTTTTTCATGCAACACATCAACACACCTTCATATCACATAATAACAAAACACTCCAACACTCTGTAATCCACAATAACATTCTTTTCACACACAACAAGGTGGTACATCACACATGAACTCCTCATTGAATCCACAAAAAAGGAGAGTGAATACTCTCATCACAAGCACATCAACATGATAACAAATATGCACTAAGTGACATGCACAACATGTGCATTCATAATATCACAATTACAACATTGGTCACATCACAACATATATCACATTACTCTTCCCATCTCCACCACCACCATGCAAAATCATCACAACTCCAATCTATCCCAGAGGTTCGAGAGCATGAACCTCCACTCTGATACCATATGTAATGCCCACATTTTCAACACACAAAATACAACAGTAAAATTATCATAGAATAATTTTTTTTACTTTAATTGCATGCTCACTACACAACACCACATGGGATCCAAATAAAGAAACTCAACATCACATAGGACACTTACATAAACATGAACCCACTCATACAATATGATAACATAGGGTACACATCAATGTCTTACTCAAATGACGTAAACCAGGACAATGACCCAATTACAGTAAGAAACACAGGATAGGCATACTCCACGACATGGCCTTTTCATGGTTTACATATTCATTACATTTAGGTTTCCATTGTATGACCTTATATTTTTCAAGAGAATTAAACACATAAGGTTTATAATTTCCTATTTTTCAAACTTCAATTACTTTATTTTGCAAAGCATTAGTCTTTAATTAAGAATGTGTGGTTGCAAAATGAGCCCCCTGCTTATTTTGGCTAACTTGCCTTCATTCTTTCCTTCCTTGTGCTTCAAATTCAATTTTCACACATTTCAAGCACTCAAAGGTTTCTGGAAATGGCTTCATCAGATAGGATTTTTCTTCCCCTTTCCAGAAAGGTAAAATTTTCCTCCTAACTCCTTGTAATTTTGAGTTATGGCTCGATGGAGTTTTTTGGGGAAATTTTCCCAAGACATGCCTGTAGCCAATGAGAAGGTGCCACATGGCAAGGCAGAGTGGAGCGGTGGGCATGGGGGGATGTTGGAGTTTTTGGTGCTTTGGTCAAAGGGCACAAAGGAAAAATCAGCCCGCGGGCCCGCGGAAGGAGAGAAAAGTTGTTGGCTAAGGCCCGCCGCAAGTGAATGAGGATGCGCCACGTGTCCTGTCAGTGGTGGGAGTCAGGAGGCGGAAGGAAATTTTGGTTTTTTTCCAAAGTGCAAAAAAGGCACAAAGGGAAAAATTTTGAACCCATGGCCCCATCCAATTAATCAAAGCTGACACGTGTCACATGGGAGAGGGGCGCGGGGAAATTTTGGGAAATTTTCCCAATGAAAAATCAAAAGGAAAAACGTGAAGCTTGAGCCCGCAGATTTCCATCAGTGAATAGGGAAGTGACACGTGGCAGTGGAGTGGTGGGGCATGGAGAATTTTTGGGAATTTTTCCCAAATTCAAAAAAGGGGAAAATTTTCAAGTTTCGGCCCGCCAACCCGAATTTTGCCCTAAAATTGCCATTTTTCCCTAAATCTTCAGAGGGGCATAACTTTCGATCCCGAGCTCAGATTTTCACGTTCTTTATATCATTGGAAAGATGTTGAAATATATACATGATCGAGAGTTAAAGTTTGTATTTTTATGGATATTTGTGGGAGAAAATGGGAAAATGTCTCTGGCATGTAAAAAACACAGAAAATGACTCCAACCACCAAAATTAATGAAGTATGGGCCTCTGTTTTGCTCTGTAAGGAAATGTACTTGGAAGTATGGGATTTTTCATGGAAATCCCATCATTTTTAGTGAATTTGAATGAATCTTGTTGGTGGTTGAAGTTCCAAATCAATTTTCCCCATGTTTTCTCCTTTCTTTCATTCTGCTCGATGGTTAAAAGCCAGTTTTGGCTCATTTGTAAAAGTTGTTCATCATTCTTCTCTGCCTCTCCCTTCTTTTCTTCCCCAGGGTTGAAAATGGAGTTTGAACCTCCTCCCCTACTCTGTAATGGCATTTTTTTCCTCTTACCCATGAAATGATGTTTTGTGCAAACTTCTGGAGCAATAAAAACGTGTTTTGTGATGCATTTGTCCATCCTTGCTCATTTTTGCTTGTTTTCTTCTTGCCTCTCTTCATTGCAGGTATTTGTGCATGTTTGAATGTTCATTACAGGTTTTGGAGCTGTGTTCATGGAGTTTTGGAACATTTTTTGTGTGAAATCCATCCTTGGTTTTGTGATGCACTTGTCCATCCTTTCCATTGCTCACCTCTTCTTGTTCCATGGCAGTTTTGATAGATGTTCAACATTTTCCTTCTCTGGTGTATCACCATTTTAGTGTAGGCTCTATTTTTCCCTCTTTTCTCTCTCTCTCTCTGTCTCCTTGGCATAGTTAGATTAGGATTAGATTAGCTTGCCTGCACTGGAATAGCTTGTGGCAGGTAGTTTAGGAAGAGGAACCAACCTTCTCTGGAGAGCTTTCCCCATTTGCAAAGGTCCCACACTTTGGGAAAGCTCAATGTTGTGCATTCACACCAAATGACATTGCCTTAGAAAAGTAGATCCATAGGTCATTTTGGGGGTGCTGTGAATTTGCACTAACAGTTTTGGCATGCCCGGTGGGACCTTAGAGGTCTTCCACTTTATTTTTGATAGGTTGGTGTGTTCCTGTTAAGATTCATCCTTTGGAGCCATATTCAAAAGCACATCTGGTGACTCCATTTGGTAAATAACTCATTCTCTGAGTTGCAGACCCTCTTTCCATTCATTTTCATTCATTTTTCATTCATTCTTCTTTCCATCTCTTCCATCTTCTTTCATTCCATGAAGTTGTGCAATCATGACTTCATTTCCATCATGGAATTCACATTTACAACAACAACAATATATTCCACCTCCAACATGTTTTTCAAATCCTCCAGATCAGCATTTTGATCAAATTCAAAATCAGTATGCATATCCATATGAGCAATGCCAAAATCAGTTTGGCTATGAAGCACATCAAGCACAAGGATATGCATATGATGAGGGAAGTCAAGAAGAAAGATGCTGATTTGTTGGAGAAAATCCAAAAAATGGAGGTTGGCATGGTGCAATCAAGGGCTCAAGCACAAATGAAGGCATTTCAGATTGGTTTCAGAGCACCCTGTCCATGGGGAGGCCCTTTTCCAAGACATTACAGCCCTCAGGAGAAGCTGGACTTCATGATTGAGATGCTGCCCCAACTTGCACAATGGACACTGGAGATAGAGGCCTATAAACTTGGTGTTGAGCAACCTTGTCAATGGGTAAGTTCTACACCATCATCTGGTTTTTCTCTTTCCATTCCTCAAGCAGCACCATCTCATTTTGAATGCCAAATTCCAAATCCAGCCCATGCTGCCCCAAGTGTTGATTCCATTTCTCCATCCCCTAGTCTTCCACCCCATCTCAATTCTTCTGTCCTTTTCCCTTCCAAACAGTCATCCCCTCCACAAGAGCTAAAAGAAATACCTTCCACTCCAAGAAACAAAAGTTTCTATCTCCTCCACCACCACAAAAAATTACAAAATCAATTGAGTTACAACCCACCCCTCTTGCATTCCCAAATCCATGTTGGGAAGAAAAAAACCAAAAAATCAATGAAGGACAGCAAGAAGAAGAGCCCAACAAAGAAGAAAATGATTAAGAGCTTAGTAAATTTGGCTCTTAAATTTGGGATTAGAAAATCCCTTGATGGTTAAGCCTACAGAGGAGGTAAAGGTTGAAGAACAAGTGGTGGCCAAGGCTGATTTTGTTGCAGCAGAAGAAGAGAAAAAAGAAGAAGCAGATCAACAATCAGTTTGCTCAGAATGTAGTGTCCATGTTGGCACTCTACTTGAAGAAAATGCTGGTCCAATTCAAGTTACACAATCAGCCATGGAAGAGGAAAGCTCTAAAAGAGATCTTGCAGCCCCAACTTGTCCTCTAGAGCAGCAGATTGAAGAGTTTGACTTGACAAACTTCATGCTAGAGGAAGAGTTCAATCAAGAGCAAGATTGTCTTCAAGCAACAGAGGAAGGAGAAGCTGCTCCAAATCCAAAAGAAGAGGAGCACATTCCAGCTGTGGGGGAGAAAAGTGCAGATCCAAAAGCTTTGAGCACAAAGCAGGCTATAGAAGAACCTTCAGTTCTTCTTTCTACTTCATCTCTCTCGAGTTCTAGTGCTGAAGAAGAGTTTGATCTCTCAAACTCAATGTTGGAGGATGAAGAAAACCATGGTGATCAAGTTGCAGATCAAAAGAACACCATGGAGGAGGTTGAACATTTGCAGCAGGAGAACAAAGAGGTAAATTACCTGTCTGATTTGGAGGATTGTTTTGATGGAAAAGAACCGGTTGAAATCACACCATTTTCTCAATCATCATCCATCTTCCAAACACAAGAACCTGCTGTCATGGAGGAGAACTTTCATTTGCAGCAGCCTGCATCTTATAGCAGCTCTTTGGAATCAAGATTGGAAGATTTAAATCTTCCATGTTCTTCATTGGAGGAAGAGAAAGGGTAGAAAAGTTCCACCATTTCTTCCACACCATCCATTCAAGAAGGTCTACAAAAGGAATCCATTTTTGGAGTTGAAAATTAGAGCTATGGGTATATCAAATGGATCAGACCTTGCCCAATAAGGTATTTGGCTTCATTGGAGCCAAAGGAGAAGTCACAATCAGTCATGCTTACTTATAAGCATGAGGATGAGTCACAAAGTACCAAGGATCAGCTGCCATACCTCTTTAATCCAAATGCAGAGCAACTAAAAGAGGTATTGGATTTTTTTCAGTTGACACCTTGCTAATTTGGGTAGAAGACCAGCTTCTTGTTGATTTTCCACTCATCCTAGCAGCCATACAGCTCCAAATCATTTGCATGGCTGCCAATTTTGAAGAAAGGAAGCTATTTTGCACAACCAGTTGCAGGGTTTGTTTAGCTCACCTTTGCTTCCAGTTAGAGTAGAGTAGGTAGGTTTTCTTTCAGTAGAAGAAGTGCTTGTGCACACTCTGCATGTTCCATTTGGAGCATGTATGATTTTCAATTTTGTACATAGTTTTTGGTGTTGCTGTTGGTTGCTCTTGCACAGTCCATTTCAGTGGCATTTTGGTGAAGATCAACTCCAAGTTTCAGTGGGTTTCCAAGTAGCTCAGAGGTCAGATTTTCATAGTTCAGATCAGAATCAGTTCATCAGGCTTGACTCCATGCCCAATGGATGCTTCAAAGGCCACTGATCATTCATCTAGCAGGCAGATGACCCCTGAGAGTCACCAAAATTGTTATCCAAAATGAGCCCCCTGCTTATTTTGGCTAACTTGCCTTCATTCTTTCCTTCCTTGTGCTTCAATATCAAATTTTACACATTTCAAGCACTCAAAGGTTTCTGGAAATGGCTTCATCAGATAGGATTTTTCTTCCCCTTTCCAGAAAGGTAAAATTTTCCTCCTAACTCCTTGTAATTTTCGAGTTATGGCTCGACGGAGTTTTTTGGGGAAATTTTCCCTAGACAGGCCGTGGCCAATGAGAAGGTGACACGTGGCAAGTGGAGTGGCGGGCGTTGGGGGGAGTGTTGGAGTTTTTTCCAAACTTTGGTCAAAAGGGGCAAAGGAAAATTTTGGCCCGCGGGCCCGCGAAGGAAGGATGGAAAAAATGTTGGCTAAGGCCCGCCGAGCAATGAGGTGCCACGTGTCCTGTCAGCGGCGGGAGTCGGGGGCAGTGAAAGGATTTGGTGTTTTTTTCCAAAGTTGTCAAAAAGGTGCAAAGGAAAATTGAAGTGTGCCCCGCCAAGCAACCAAAGGTGCCACGTGTCCACATCAGAGTGGAGGTCGGGCCCGCAGATTTTGGGAAATTTTCCCAATGAAAAATCAAAGGAAAAAATGAGTTTGAGGCCCACAGCGTTTCCATCAGTGAAATGGGGAAGTGCCATGTGGTAGCGGAGTGGTGGGGCATGGAGAATTTTTGGGAATTTTTCCCAAATTCAAAAAAGGGGAAAATTTTCAAGTTTCGGCCCGCCAACCTAATTTTTGCCCTAAAATTGCCATTTTTGCCCTAAATCTTCAGAGGGGCATAACTTTTGATCCCGAGCTTGGATTTTCACGTTCTTTATATCATTAGAAAGCTTGTGAAATCCTCTACATGATGGAATGGTTCAATTTTTATTTTGATGGAATTTTGTGGGAGAAAAATGGAAAAACGTCTCTGGCATGTAAAAAACATAGAAAATGACCCCAACCACCAAAATTAATGAAGTATGGGCCTCTTTTTTGCTCTAAAGCAATGTACTTGAAGTATGGGATTTTTCATGGAAACCCATCATTTTTCAGGAATTAGATGAATCTTGTTGGTGGTTGAAGTTTCAAATCAATTTGCTCACGTTTTCGCCTTTCTTCATTTTGCTTGATGGTTAAAAGCCAGTTTTGGCTCATTTGTAACAAGTTGTTCATCATTCTTCTCTACCTCTCCCTTCTTTTCTTCCCCAGGGTCAAAAATGGAGTTTGAACCTCCTCCCCTGCTCTGTAATGGCATTTTTTTCCTCTTACCATGAAATGATGTTTTGTGCAAACTTCTGGAGCAATAAAAATGTGTTTTGTGATGCATTTGTCCATCCTTGCTCATTTTTGCTTGTTTTCTTCTTGCCTCTCTTCATTGCAGGTATTTGTGCATGTTTGAATGTTCATTACAGGTTTTGGAGCTGTGTTCATGGAGTTTTGGAACATTTTTTGTGTGAAATCCATCCTTGGTTTTGTGATGCACTTGTCCATCCTTTCCATTGCTCACCTCTTCTTGTTCCATGGCAGTTTTGATAGATGTTCAACATTTTCCTTCTCTGGTGTATCACCATTTTAGTGTAGGCTCTTTTTTTCCCTGTTTTTCTCTCTCTCTGTCTCCTTGGCATAGTTAGATTAGGATTAGATTAGCTTTCCTGCACTGGAATAGCTTGTGGCAGGTAGTTTAGGAAGAGGAACCAACCTTCTCTGGAGAGCTTTCCCCATTTGCAAAGGTCCCACACTTTGGGAAAGCTCAATGTTGTGCATTCACACCAAATGACATTGCCTTAGAAAAGTAGATCCATAGGTCATTTTGGGGGTGCTGTGAATCTTTGAATTTAAGTGACGAATTTCACATTTCAAACTACTTTTGTTTCATCATCTTAAGGATTTACTCTCAGTCTAGACAATGGATTTAATTACATGTTTCGACCATAAATTCTACTTCCTAAGTGATCCTAGGTTAATATATTCCTAACTATGCCAAGGGTTCTACTAACTTTTACAAGTCCAACTAGAGTGCAATTTCCTTAACTCACAAGACCTTGGCTACATGTTAAGGTATCCCATTCTCAAGGCTACGTTTTATTATTACATTAACGTCGTTGTTTAATCCAATTTTATGCAAACAAAGCATGTGATCATGCATCATATTTGGTTTTTCGATTTATTAGGTTGTTGTATTAGTTGTGGAGCTCTACTTTATTACATTCATTTTATGATCACATTTGACATTTTAGTTGGTTTTGACATCATTCAAAGGTGTACCATTTTTCGTAGTGGTCATTCCTTAGTTTAATCTTATTTACCCTTTTTTACTAGCTACATTTACGTGGTTACTCTGGTCCTATATACCATCATTTTGGAACAAATTTATTCCTATAACACTTATGTAACACTTAGGGATTTAAGACTACAAGGAGTACAACCTCGCATAAGACAACTCATTTCATTGCTCTTAGACATGCAAGTATTAAGTGTATATTGCAAGAGAGATATCCCAAATAATATTATGCATTACAAAAGCCTCCTAAGGACCTATTTCAATTGTTGGGTAAATACGCAAGTAATTCGAAACATAGACTCCACTCACATAATTTAGATCTCACAAGAGATCAATCGTAGGTACAACCAATTTAACTATCTTGCAAGGATTTGGCCACCCACTAGGGTACCAAGGGAATTTACACACTAGGGGGTTAAACTTATTCAGGATATGGTCATACCTACAACACCTAGACATGATCACCTCACTCGTCCCAATATGATAGGTTTCACAACATATATGCACCACATCATAAAATATCAAGGAAATGGTCCTTAATAAGACTTCTTAGGTGTGAAGCATGAAGATGATTAATGAGATAGAGTATTTTATTAACATGATCAATGTTTTATACCCTAGGAAAAAGACTCAAATGGGGGAAGGAAGTACAATAGGCATTATAACTCATTCTTTTAATTTCGTTAGTTTTTATGAGAGGAGATTATACCTAGCATTGTGGGTGTTAAGGAACTAAACCAATAATTAACATAACAAAATATTAGTTTAATATCTTTATAACATAGGTACAACATTGAGTACAACTTCACATCCAATTCAACACTATAAAATATAGCCACATTGGTATTCCTTTTCAAAATATACAAAGAAAAATTATTCGAACAACAATACATATCATTATTCTATGGTAATACATGTATTGCAAGATGAATATAACTTTACAATGACAACTCATTAATTACAACATATCACATCCATAAAATTCCTCTTGTTCAAAGTACCTACAACCAACGTTGCGTCAGTCCTAGGACTAAGTATGGAAATCCCCTACACTCAAGCATAAATCCACACATTCATCATTTTTAACATTTTCAATTAAATAGAGAGAGAGAGAGAGAGTGTGAGAAAGAGAGAGAGGGAGAGAGAAGAAGACAAATTTTGTTTCTCATGCATTCACACTTTAAGAGACAGTTGCACCTAATATTTTAGTTCTAGAGAGAGAGAGTAAGGATGAGAGAGAAAGTTAAGAGACATTTTATTTTCCATTCACAATATCATAACCATTTGCATTTCATGTCCATTATCATTTCATTTCAAACCAATTCACATTTCCCAATTCATTTACATTTTCAAATCAATCAAGTATCATAGTCGTTTCTAGAGAGAGAAGAGGGTGGAGAGAGAAAATCACCATACATTTCAAAATTCATTTATACAAGATAAAAGATCAAATAAAATTTTACATAGCATTGCAATGGTATTACAAGGTCACACATGTGGCTAGAAGTCAAACGAGACTCTTAAAAGGAGGGATTCTAGCTAAGGTTGAGAAAAATGACCAAAACAACAAAAGTGCCTACAACCTGGGTCTTGAAACGCAATCTCATGTCTAAGTTCGATAAATTTTTTTATGATTCCTAATTACTCCCCCATATATAAATAATTCTTCATGACTAACGGATGTTGATTTTGACGAGCAGAGCTCAAGTTGTAAGGACAACTCTGGGGACAGTTATCGTAATTACGTCAACAACTCTTGTCGTACAACGACCAGTGGGCCCCAAAACCAACTTACAAAATTAGTTTCCAAAGGTTTTTTTATTGAACTTGAAGGTGGGTTATGATTCTCTTGTTTTCAGTCTAGAGGTAGGGTGTAGTGGTTTTCAATTTCGCTCAAGCTAAGCGGAAACGCATAAGCTGAAACCGATCATGTTTTATTAAAATGACCATGTCACTATAAGTGACTGATAAGCTAAGAGGATTTAAAATACGATTTCCAAGGTGAGTTAATTAATTTCAGAAAAACTTGGTTAAGGTTCCCTATGGTGTTCCATGTTACCAGGGGTCAATGCACAAGGATTTTTCGGTTTTGTGGTACGTTTGGGTGTGGCGCTCCATACGCATAAACTTTTGGGATCATATTTTTTTGTTTTAATATTACAAATGAAGGTAAGGTTTTTATCATTTTTGGGGTTACATTCTCTATCATTCAACATTTAATTTCCAAAAAAAAGAAATGATGAAAGCAGAATTTAGTGCAAATGCGAAATGGGAAAACCATACCTTTTTCGTGAAACTCGTGATTCCCACATTTGACAAGATCACATCAACTTCAGGCATTCTAGTAACAATTTTGGGCTTACTCATGCTTCATCTTTGGTTTACTCAACGAACAACACATTTATGACCCAACTAAACACATGGTTTTATGATTTTTGAATGGAGAACAAATCTTGATCAACCACTGACCAAATTCTTAATCTATTAGTGGCATCTCATATAGGCCATTTCAAGGCATGCGAACTGAAGCTCCAAGTCCTTACCGAATTTCCCTTATAAGATTCACTAAGGGTCCCAAGAGACAACCAAAGAATACCATGCCTCTACATTTCCAACAGTATTTTTAAAGATGTAGTATAAATCCCATCCACGAATGTCATGCATCTAGATGAATTTTGGGATGCATATTCTACTAGATCGAGGCACTGCTCTTGGACCCAATTACAGTTTCAAATATTCACCATTTTGTGCATATCTCTACGACATGGGACAGAGACCATGATTAACATACTGAATGTTTCTTTGAAGATCCTTTGAGCCTAGATCAAATGATGACTCTTTAGCTATGTATCCACCTTCCTTTGTAATCCAAGAAACTACCCTATCTTCTTCATTGAAAATGGGAAAACTTCAATGGTGCATCTTAAGAACATCATGTCTATTTGAGTTATTCATGCACAAGATGACATGCTTATGAAAATATGTAACCAAATGCTGGACTAGTTTATCTAAACTTTTTACTTTGCAATGAGAAACTCTTTTCAAACTCCAACACAGCTATTTGTTTATTGCAACTCGAATATTTCATAATGACTGTGAATAGCTACATTGCCTTTCATGTGTTGTGCTATCCTATGAATATAAGCAAAATTACAAAATATCCTATCCAGCTCAACATAAAAAAACCCCTTTCTATTCCTCTATTATCATTGAATAATGGCCAAGACAGATGCTTTGTAAATACAAAAATGAATCTCAAATCCTTTAACAATGGAATGATAGGATGTAATCCTTCCAAAAACTAAAGTGTACCCTCAGTGAGACAAATTGAACCCATTCAACATAGGAATAACTATATGTAAATAGTTTAACTTTAAATTCTCCAACCTCTGGCCACCTAACCTTTCTTAACTCCCTTTGAAGCCTGGAAAAACTCTGGGAACCTAATAAATATTGGCCATCTTTTGCCATTTACATTAGCTTGAAATTTCAAAATTTACCCATTATTCACTACCCTGTTTATGTCAGATGAGACCAGTCTGAGTTTGAAATGGACAAAGGGTACAACAGGGTAGACAAATTTCAAATGCTTCAATAAGTTGAACATGAAAATGATGGGGAACAGAATTGGAAGCACCTCAATATCCCCTCAAACCAAATATCTCTACCATCACAACCCGATCTCTTTTTTCTTTTTTGGTGCACAAAGAAGCTTCGTTTAACATAGTTCCCAAATCATTCTGTTTATTTGATTATGAGAGTATACAACCCAAAAATCACTACATTTTCCAATTACTACTAATTCTGTAATGTTAACTATGGTTACCTCGTCATGGTACCCCTTCGGAAGGTCAAAATAAAGTTGTTAGATCCATTTGCAAGTTCCCATAATGTTCTAAAAAATCTGTAACTAACCATGTGTTACTGTTAACTTGAGTTCTTATCCTAGTGCACCAATGCAAGTTTAAAATAACGTGCTTGGATTACTTTAGACAAAGGTACATGATCTAGTGTTGATAATATGGATTTGACCAGGTTTTTATCACTACATTGTTTTAAGTGCTCTGTATGCAAGATTCCATTAATTTTTTCAAATGTACTGTCACATGACTTCCCGGTCTATGTCATAGATCTCAAATTGTTTTATGGACCAAGGTTCAAGTATTGTATTTGGGGCATTACAAAAACCATTCAATTTTGTTAGTAAACAATATTTTCATAGATATTTCATTGTTTGTTCTTTGAAATATAAATGCTACTTGTATTTCATTGTTCTATCCAGCAAAGTAGAAATGATAATAAAATTTCAATGTACCATGGGAGTAAATATCAAATACAATTCAGAATAGAGAACAATGTAATTAAGAATTAGTTTGAATAGATTTACAAGGGTATAAAAGGAGTGGAGTGAAACACTACTATCCACATAATTGAAGTTTCAAACTTTCAAGATTTGGCATATAATGTTCTTGAAGGGCATTTTTATAAAACACATATTTAACAAGGTATTATAATTTCACAAATGTTTTGTCAGGAAATGAAGATGAAAAAAATTTTGCACTATGTGATACCAATATCTCTTAAGCAAATGGATTTCTTTTAGAATCCCAAATGAAGGTCCAGAACTTTGGAAAACTTCAATTGGATAAGAATCTCTTAATTTTGTGGATTTTCCTCAGACAAAAGATAGACAATATGCAGATGGATTGATATTAATTTGGAATCTCAAATAGTGAATCTCTAGATTAATTCCATTAATATCCTTGATTGTTCTTCTCAAATTGTTCTTCTTGTTTAAGATAACAAGCTTGTTTTCAATATGAAATCTGAGAGGCCATATCAAACTTCTGCCTAGCACTTTGCATGATTTCAATTTGTTTTTTCTTTGTTTTTTCAATATTTTCATACTTTGAATGCTCATGAAAGAGAAAAAATATTAGTAAAATTTAAAAAATCCCAATAATCCTTGAAAACAGTAATAATTACCATTGCCTTATCTACGTTCCACATTTTTAATAACTCAATAGTTAGGCCATTAGTTCAGACTAACTATATTGTTTAAAGAAGTGCTTCTACATTTAAATTGAATCATGTAATTTTTGTTTCAACATAATATCCAACTCTTCAGTCGTAAATTTTCAAATTGTGCAGTAACTCATATGTATTCCAAACTTATTCATTCCTAATACAGAAATTGTTTGAAATGGCTCTTTCTGATATGAAGTTTAATACAATACATGTGTTTTTTGGAAATTGTGATTTTTCAATATCATGAATTTACGTTCTTTGAATGTGGAAATTTATGATTTCACAATTATTACATGTTGGTAACCATCGTTCGATATAATTATGAAGCGGGTCATTAGCTTCAGTATGGCATTGTATCCGAATTTACAACCAAGTGCAAAATATTTGCAGTATTTGGTCATCAGTCTAAACTAATATGGTTTGAATGGTGTGCTTGATCCATCTATCTTTTGGGAGAAGGGTTAACAAACGAATTCATATCTTGAACATGATTGAAATTTCCATGTATCTTGAGGTCCAATTTCAATTGCAAGATCCTTGTCATCCAAGGAATAGTTCATAGTTTATCAAGTGTAATATATTTGGCGGATATTTGGCATTGAATTTGTAGCAATGTGGAATTAAAGGCCCTGAAACAATGATATATAATACATTTTGTAGTCATCTGATGTTTTATGACAACATACTAGAAATGACAAACAAATAGAACCCAAATAACAAGTTGGAATATAAGATTGTAATAGGTAGTACTTTATTTAGGATAAGTTTTCCATGTCAATGCACATGAAGCTAAAAACATTGTTTTGATCCATGTTAAAGAGAGACTTGTATGGCATTGGTAATTTTTCTAAAAATACCAGAGCCTTAACCAATCCATTTATTAGCTTGTTAATTTTCCAACAAATACAATGAAAATGTAAAAAACAACAGATTAAACATGGGGCCACAAGCAACTATATCAAAGATTTCAGGTTCTAAGTAGTCTGATTTAATTTAATTTGAATTAAATCTAAATATTTCAGAGAAACATGTATGAATGAATGATGTAGCCAAATCACATATTGGAAATAAATCCAAATTGACACAAGCAATCTAAAATGTAATATTTAAAACCTTAAGAAAAGAAGGAGAGATGACTTAGTTGATTTACACTTGACATGGAACCGATCTAAACTGGAAAAGTGATGAATAGACTGTTAGGAAATAAGAGATAAAATATGCAGAATAATCCCTTACAGAATTGCAACAGTAGAAACTAATATGCAGAAAATATTACAGATCTCAAATAAAAGTGCAGAATAAATAACACAACACAGAGAGACAAGTATTTAACATGGTTCACCCAATTTGGGCTACGTCCACCAAGAATCACTTGCTCAGATTTTATTACAAGCCACCACTCTCTCAATACAATACCCAGATCTATTTGGAGCTATGCTCAACAAACTCTACAGAATTCACACCCGAATTCAAAACACATCTGTAATACATTTGCTTGTATATCTATCATATGCATAAGACCATATAAATAGACAACTGCTTAAGCAATTTAACAAAACCGTGGGTATCAAAACCATGGGAAAAAAAAAACCGTGTCCCATAAACCTATGGGTAGCCGAAGAAAAAATAAACCCATAAAAAACCATGTTTCCCAAAAAACAGCCCATAACGGTTACCCATTACCCATGGGTTAATAAACCACCCAAAAATTTACTTCGGGGGCTTCGCCCCCGAACCCCGGTGAGGATCGCTCATGACGAGTAAAGGGACACCTTGAAAAATACCCGAGTGTAACACATTCAAGGTGTACCACACTCTAACATGAAAATAGGCTCCACAAACATAACAATCTCCCACTTGGAAACTAGATTTATCTGAGCAAGATTCTCAACCCTTGGTACTAGTTTCCGTGAAGACCAACCAAAGGTGAACATAGCTTTAGTTTATCCTTGTCACCACCTTGGTCATCATGTCTGCAGGATTCTGACTGTATTATGAATCTTCTCCAGCTTCAAATTATCTTCCTCCAAAGATTGTCCTGATGAACATGATTCTCAACTGTATATGCTTCATCCTAGAGTGGAAAGCAGAGTTCTTATGCTAGGTGTAAATCACTTTGACAAATATTCACTATGCACTATGCTTTCTATTCCTCACTGCATTATGCCCCAACTAGCTCAGGAATCAAGTACAATTGTTGTAACCAAATGAACCATTCTGTTCTTTGCTTTCTCAGTGTAAAAAATGATTTTCAGCCTCTCCTGGTTGATTAAGCCATATTTTCTATAGTCGTGCCAAATCCAGCTCATTGCTGTCCCAACATAGTAGGAAAATACGGCAACCTCATTGTGCTCAGACAAATCCTTGTGTAGGATCTCCAGCCATGTTGAATCTACATAATCAAGTTAAGTGGTGTCTGATCCATTGTAGCACAAAATTGTAAGATGGCATGAGATGCACCTCTCAAAACCGATAGGATCCATTTTTTTGATCCTTCCAATGCATTTTAAGGCTTCAAACCTGTGGATTTTCCATAAATCAAGACATAACTCCCAGGAAGACGTAATTGCATGTACCACTTTAATATCAGTTTTACTATGCAATACCATGGCAATACATCAAATGCCAACTGCAATGAGTATAGGTACATTATGGAAATCTGGTTTATTTCCGATGTGTCAATTGGGACACCTCCAATTGATAACTTAAAATGGAGAATGACCAATGGAGTGTATTAGCACTCACATGATAAACCTATATTTTGTAGTTATTAATGTACTCTTCCTATAGATAAAGATACAACTCCATGCTTCCTATCTCTATGTATATATCCTCATACCAAGGATTTGTATGGCTGCCCCCAAATCCTTCATATGGGGAAAAGGATTAACTTAGTTGTGTTCAAATTGTACTTTTATTTATGCATGTTTTTACCTGCAACCAACATGAACATTAAATAAACTATGAAATATATTCCATCCCAAATTGAATCTTTGTATACATAGCAATGGTCAAAATGACATGTAATATAACCTTGCTCTTATGAATTGCTATCAAATAACTTCTTATACCATTGATGGAGATTGTTTCAAGCCATACAAGCTCTTTTCAGTTTACATACCATCTTGTCTTTACCTTTGACCTCATAGCCCTCTGAGTTTTACATATACGTTCCTAATTCCAAATCACCATAAAAATACAAATTAAGTATCTTCTTATAGGCTCAATATTTTCTAATAAAATAATTGTTGGCACAAAATGTGAACTTGTTTATGTACAAGTGAAAGGAAAAATACTTGTTTGCAATCTTGGGAAGAGCTTCACTATTCCCAGAGGAAATGGTTCTATGGATTGGTCCCATACTGATGTAATCAAATCCTTTCCACTAAGGCAGAAAAAATTTTGACACTTTTTATCTCGAAAGTGGCCCCTGAACTTAAAGATGTTCAACTTTTCTAGAAGATCCTCTACCACTGCATAAATGTTTTCCCTAAACTTAGACTTTCCACACATCCCTAGACCAAAGTGGTCCATGTAGTACTTATAACTCTAGCTTTCTTCCTCTTTCCAAAGATTGAACTGACCTACAAATGCCTTCCCAAACTTGCTCAAGTGAGATCTATAGTATTGTGGAGATCTCCATATCTTAGAACAGGTGACATCTATCTGAGAGACTATGATTCTCTAGGCTTTCCATTTGGCTTAGATTTTGTTTCTAATACAATACCTAAACTTGTATGAATCCAATAAAAGGAACAATAACGTTGAACCCCCAAGAAAGTGAGCTGGCCCCCACACATCAGAAAAAAACCTTAGATCCCATTTATGTAGTTCTCACAAAAATCCAAACGTGTGTCTGTATAGAGGTAAATTCTTCTTTATACAGAATTCACACCCGAATTCAAATGATACAATCTGCAATACATTTACTTGTATATCTATCATATGCATAATGACCATATGTAAATATTGCTTAAGGCTAGTTTTACTAAAAAAACCATGGGTATCAAACAATGGGCAAAAACAAATTTTGTATCCCATACAACCTATGGGTAGTGAAGAGGCGGTTTTACAAAACAATGTGTACCTTATGAAAAAACCATGGGCCCAAAAAATAGCCCCATAATTACAATATAAATAATTAAGTGAATGGATGTTCTTATAAACCACCCATGAAAATTTCAGAAACCTAAAAAGAAAGATGTAATATGGGGAGTTGGACTGACCCCGACAGTCACCCCAAGAGTGAACTTATAACCAATTGCACTACATCCCAGACTCCATGTAGTTCTTGTGATAGAATGTGTGGATGGAATAATGAAAACTTCCCCTTCCTATGCTGTGTATGCAGAAAATGCAATCCCTTGTCCCTTGAATGGATGCTAGATGGATGCTTTAGAGTGCTTTAGGTGCCTTTTGGATGCAAACTTAGGTGGTAATAGTAATGCTTAGTGCTTGGTCCTTTATTTTGAACACATAACTATGTATTTATATGATTCCCTTGTTTGAATTTGTAATTGACAACTGGAAGGCTGACCCATAAGTGAAAAAGATGCCCAAAAGATAAAAGAGACCCAAAAGGAGTGAGTAAGGTGAGAAAGGGTCAGGGGTGCCCAGAGGGGACAGGAGTGCCTGGGTGTTGTTGTCCTGGCTGGGCACTGGTGTCTGAAGCCATAAAAGATAAATAAGTAAAATACCGACTGGGTTGTAGGGTGTGTAAGACCAAATAGAAAACAAGAAACAAATAAAAGAGGCCAATGATAGTTGTCAATTACTAGTTTTCTTGCTTAGGAATCATATGAATGCTAGTATGTTTTAGGACCTAGAAATGTACCCAAGTGCGTGATTTTGTGTTTACATTTTCCCCCACTTTATGTTGTTGAGTGAATACTCGATAACATAAAGTAGATAAGAGATGTGTACCTTATGACCATGTAGAGTGTGTGGTGAAATGTGTGTCGAGTGGACAAGTGAAGCATGGAATGATGCAAAGTGAAGCGTGGAAACTAGGAAAGGAAAGTGACCCTAGGGGTGAAGTGTATGCATTGTACCATGTTGTACCTTTTGTTGTGCTTGTATTTTGTTGATTCTTCTTATTAAGGATGGACCTGTAAAAAAGAAGAGCAAAAGTAGTCAAAGATTCTCGTATATGTAAATAAGAAAAATGTGCATAAGTATGTAAAAGTGTGTAAAAGGAAAGTGTGCACCTGATGTAGAAGAGTGTAAAAGGATAGAAAAATGTCCTAAAATGTTGTGATAGAGTGAAATCTGTGAAGAGTGAGTTTTTTGGGTGATCTCATGCCAAGTGTGATTTTTTTGGGTGATCTCATGCCAAGTGTGAGTTTTTTGGGTGATCTCATGCCAAAGAGAAAGTGTTGGGGAGAGAGGTCTAGTGTTACTCTCCATCCATGACTCTGCCTGATAAGCACCACTGCAGATGGTGTGTCCCTGATTTGTTCCTGTTGTCCTGATTTGTTTCAATTGTTTGATTGTACCAATTGAACTGATTATAGGAGATAGAATGCATTTGTTAACTTGGAGGATTGTGCCTGTAACTGAAAAACTAATCTGAATACTTATGTGAACTATGTTGATCTGATAAATTGATTGTATGTGCCCCAGGACATTAGCACCCAGGGGAGGACACAGGGGCACCCAGGTGCACTTCTTTCTGAGTCTAGGCACTGGTGTCTGTGTTGTGATTAAGGACCCAAGTTGATTCTGATTTAGTGTTGTAACTGTGTTTGTGTTGATTTTGTGTTATATTGTGCTGTGTTGTAGCTCTGAGCTTTTGTATGGGGTGATTTTTTCACCCAATGTATGCCCCCCTCATTTGGGGTGCATGCAATGACTGTAGGAGTGTGTGGCCCAAAAGAGAGGACCTGATGTTGTGTTGAAGTGGATACCTGTAGGGGTAGGGGATGTGCATGGTAGAAACCAAGGCACATGCAAACAAAGTGGCTAGATACATGTGTTAGTAGAAAAAGTAGCAAACATGTCATAGAAAAATAATGTAACAAGAAAGTGTGCATACAAGATAGACCATGAAAAGTGGGTTTCAAACATGGGACATCACTCACAATGTCACAAGACAATCAGGGCCGAAGTGGCCAAAGCATACAAACAATGATCAAACAAGACATAGGGCATAGCCCACAAACAATGGCATACAATAGCAAACAATGAAAAAAATGTGTATCAGACAACCATGGTGGCATATAGTCCTGCAAAGGAAAATGCTACACATGAAGCACCCATTAGCATGTTAGAAAGATAAAAAGTATGTCAAAGCATGTATGTATCAATGGAAAGTAATGTGCTAGTAAAATAGGAAGTAGTAAATAATGAAAACAATAACACCTGTAATGTGTGAGAGAAAGTAGATGCCCCCAGGAGCCTCGGCGGGACTGGTAAAAGGTATAGTTCCAAGCATCATTGCAGCATGTGTAGGAACATGTAAGATATTTGCATTCACAACAAAAGACCAAGTGAACGTGCATGTGTATATATAAAGATAATGACATACTGAGTATTTGACTAGCATAGTAAGCAAAGTGCATCATGTAAGTAGTATAAGCAAGCAAGAGTAAGTGCAACCAAGATATGCAATATGTTGTGAGTGTGATGGAATGGTATGCAATGTGTGAAGATGGATAGGAGCAACGTGTGCCCCCCAATGGATGTGTATGAGATGAGGTTCATTTATAAAATACCCCTCAACAATCAAGAATGAACCATAGAACAAGAGTGTGTCATCGGGAAATGGTTTGAAAATGTGTGCTAGAAAGATAGATCATGAAGCATAGAGTGTGAAAAGTGAATGTGGTGAGGTTCATTTCAGATTTAGACCCTCAGCAGTTGAGTATGAACCATGGAACTAGAGTGTGTCATAGGGTAATGATGATACAAGTTGTGTATCAAGATGTGTAAGAGTGACTAGATGTAAAGCATGAAGCGTAATGTGTATATGTAGAGAATAAAAATAAGTGGTAATGATTAAAGGGGGGAAGAAAGCATGATGCCCCCCAAGTGTGAGGAGGATAGAAGGCTATCCAATGATAGTGAAGGGAAAGGGCCCTCCACCTGATGTCTGAGGAGATAAAGGCATGTGATGATGCTCTAAGATTGGTGGAGTATGAGAGTAATGATGTACATGTGAAGGAGACCTATGTGGTGAAGGAGGTGGTGAACACCTATGTGAAGGGATTTCCTGAGTAGGGGACTTATGCTGATGAGATGGACTAGTGGACCTGGATGAGGATGAGAGGTCATGAAGTAGGACGTGTGTGAATAGGAGAACTAGGTGTTGAATGTGCCTTAGATTTGAGAGGCTCTAGAGGCCTAGATGTTGTAGCTGGTGGAAGGATATCATCAAGACTAGGTTTAGGAAATGGTGTGCATGGTGGAACACCTTTAATAGTGATAACTTGTTTATTGTGAATGAACTTAAGACACAAATGATTCATGGAGGGAATAGCTTGAGTGACATGGAGCCAAGGGAGACCTAAGAACATGTCACAACCTTTGATTGAAGATGCCACAATGAATGACACAAGCATAGTAAGAGGCCCAACTGTAATGGGAAGCCTGATGTAGCCAAAATAATTAGGAACTAGATATGTGATATTAGATATTGGACATTTGATAGCCATAAGAAGTGCAATAGAGCACACACTGATAGGAGCCGTTGGATAGATCATGGTGTTATTGACAGTATATGAACCAATAGAAGCATTGATGTGTAATGAATCAGAAGTGAATGTAGCATGATAATCATGATCTGAAAATGAAATGGCTGGTGGTGATGCATCAACAGAAGTGACAAGAAATCAAGAGGCCCCGATGAAGGAGGGGGCACAACTTGATATGTATGATTAGCAGAAGAATCAAAAGCTTGTGTGTCATGCTTAGGAAAAGGGTCATTAAATATTTTTAGCTTTTTGTTATCATTGACTGGTTTAGAAGAAGATGGCTTAGGGAGCTCAAGTGAATTATTGTCAATAAGATCTTGAATGAGATGCCTAAGTTTGAAACAATGATCGGTAGAATTCCCAATGCATTGATGATAGTCACATTTAGCATTTTCATCATAATTGTGGCCATGGGGGCGAGATGGATCAAGATTGAGTGGTGGTGGAAGAGTGATTAGATTTCTTTTGAGAAGTTGAGGTAATAGAAATTGAGGTGCATATGGTAATTTGGTGAAAGTATGCTTTGGAGGTTTCCATTGAATATTTTCAGGAGGAGAGATGACATTGATAGTTACCTTTGCTTCAGTGGGCTTAGGAGATGGCTTGAATGTTGATTTAGCTTGAAACCTATTAGAAGAAGATGAAGGAGTATCATGATATTTGAGTTTTCCCATAGATAGAAGTTTGACTTTGCACATTTTAAGCATATGGCATAATTGATCAAATGAAGGAGAGGTCTCAAAGATAACACTCTCCTGAAGTGGTGGTAAGAGGATTTGAACAAAAAGATCTTGTAATTCTGAATCAACAAGCACATTGGTCATCTTAGCTAGATTGTTCTTGTAACGTAACACATAGTCAGCTAGATGTTCATTAGATCTTTGTTTAATTTGAGCAAGTTGTGCATAAGAGATCTTGGTGTCGATATTGATTGAAAAGTGAGAAAGAAAAGCATCAGCTAGATGCGTGAAAGAAGTTACCAAATGAACAGGTAGATCATAAAACCAATGCATGGCATAATCTTGAAGACTCCTAGGAAATAGCTTAGCTAGTAATGTATGATCATCCACATAATCTAGACATGCCACATGAAAAACTCATAGATGCTCTTGAGGGTCACCATGGCTATTGAAAATGGGAATCTTAGGGGTGACAAAATTGAGAGGAAGTGGATAAGAAGAAATGGCGGGTGCAAAAGGAGTGTGAAGAAGTAAGGAGGAATCAAGAGATGGAGAGGAGCATGAAGTAGCTTGTTGTAATTGATGGATTTGAACTTGTAGGTCTTGATATAATGAAGCTAGGTCTTGAGTTCCAGAAGAAGAGACTTGTCGAGTGTGAGAAATAAGAGGCAGAGTGAAATGGTTGGTAGGAGTAGGAACAAACATGGGAATAGTAGAAGTAGGTGGAAGGGTAGAAGAAGGAGGTTGTGTTGCAATAGGAATGGAAGCAGTATTAGAGGTGGGAGGGTTAAGCTCAGCTAGATTGGTGGCCTCCTCATGAGCAAGTGAATAAAAGAAGATCTAGGTCTTGTGGATGTTCAACAAGATGAGCTTGGAGATCATGAAGGTCTTCATTAGTAAAGGGTGGATAAATTTCAGCCATGTTAAGAAGATGATAAAATGCCTAGAAGCAAGGTTGGGTTCGAGCGATGGGTTCACCAAATGATTTAATTTAATTTGAATTAAATCTAAATATTGTAGAGTCACTACTAAACCAAATGATGTATAAATGCTAAAATACGAGAAATGACACAAAGAATCTAAGATGTAAAATATGAAACCCTAAGCAAAGAAGAAGGAGAGAGGACTTAGTTGATTCACGCTCAATCTGAAACTAATCTAGACTGGGAAAAGTGATGAATAGACTGAGAAGAGTGTCGTTACTACTCACTATAAATTTTGAAATGTAGGAATGAGGTTGAACATGGGTGCCCACAGTAGGACAGGGTGCCTGGGCACTGGAGACCTACTTCTAGGCCTGTGACTGTGCAAATGCTCAGAACCTAATTTTTGTAGTGTCACAAGATCTTCATTGTTGCTTCCTATTGATCACCTGATAGTCACACAATGATGCCGATGGTACCTGTAACCTGCAAAATAGAAGTTCACCTACAAAGCCCACAAAACCACATCAAACCTAAAAAGAAAGATAATATGGGGAGTTGGACTGACCCTGATGGTCACCCTGAGAGTGAACTTATGACCGAGCATTGCACTACATCTCAGACTCCATGTAGTTCTTGTGAGTGTGTGTAGAAATTGTGCCCTAGGATGCCCTTGTGCAAGTTGCACTTGATAGTGGGTTGTAGCTAAATGTAGCAATGTAGTAGAATGTGTGGATGGAATAGAATGAACTTCCCCTTCCTATGTTGTGTATGTAGAGTTATGCAGCCCTTGTCCCTTGAATGGATGCTAGATGGATGCTTTAGAGTGCTTTAGGTGCCTTTTGGATGCAAGCTTAGGTGATGATAGTAATGCTTAGTGCTTGGTCCTTGATTTTGAACACATAACTATGTATTTATATGATTCCCTTGTTTGAATTTTGTAATTGACAACTGGAAGGCCAACCCATAAGTGAAAAAGATTCCCAAAAGATAAAAGAGACCCAAAAGGAGTGAGTAAGGTAAAAAGGGTTCAGGGGCCCAGAGGGGACATGAGCGCCTAGGCATTGTCTATCTGGCTGGGTGCTGGTGTCTGAAGCCATAAAAGATAAATAAGTAAAATTCTGACTGGGGTGTAGGGTGTGCAAGACCAAATAGAAAACAAGAAACAAAGAAAAGAGGCCAAAGATAGTTGTCAACCACTAGTTTTCTTGCATAGGAATCATATGAATGCTAGTATGTGTTTAGGACCTAGAAATGTACTTGGCACATTGTTTTAGTAAGTTCAGAAAACAAGATTTGTTTTCGCTAGAAATCATATGTAATTATTTCCCTTGAAACTTTAGGTTTATCAAAGACGAGACAATCATTAACATGTTGTTCTTGATAAAATTCACTGCAAAAGGTCATGTTAATGCCACCAAAGTATGTCATTGGCTTGTGTTTTATTTTTCCAATACATTTGTCTATGAAGTATAACAACTGACCTCCAACTAAGTATATCTCATCTATAAGAAAAAGTTGTAATTGATCATAATGTTTTGCTAAAATTGTCTAAACACTCAACATGTAGTGAAAGGACTTCAGATCGATTAAAAGGTAATAGGGAAATAGAATGAAGTGTTACACCCCCAACATTGTAAGTTTCATTTCCTATGATAACCAAGATAAAACCTTTTCTTTGTAAGGGGTCACTAGTCACCAAACTATTGTAAATGCGCATGAGGGTTTGAAATAAAAATTTGGCAACAACGGTTTTTCCTGTGCCAACATCAAAAATCAAGAAAATATAAATCAGAGTTTCAAGATATATATTTTTAAAAATGAAATGTCTTTTACAATGATGAAGTGTTTTTTATTCAATAGTCGCATGTCTCTATAATATATGTGCTTGTATTGTATGTAAGGGTGTTTGATTATTTTGAAATACTTTTTTTTGGGTGTTTGATGTATTGCATGACTAAGTAAAGGAAAATCTTGTTGTATGTCATATTCTTCCTCTGATTTTGACTTTTTATAACAAGAATTTGATTTGTCATTGTTCGTTACAATAGATTCCAAACCATACAAGGTTGATTTAACATCTCCCCATTTTTTATTGATAATGCAACAAAAAATTGACTCATTCATGAGAATGATTTTTTGATAAAATGTTTATGCATCTGTCCAAGTTTTGAAACTTTTCATTGTTTCTTCTTTGTTTTTGAATGACACATAAAGCATAAGTATTTCATGGCTATAATTTTCATGTCTTAATTTTTTTTGTAATTCACAAATCATATGACATGTGGTTTTGTTGTCGGCTATACTTTTTTGCTATTTTTTCTATATATGGAAGCAAATTCAGTCAAAGACATGGTTTTTATAGAAGATGTTTGACAAAATTTTTATGCTACGTGTTCTAGATTAGTGAAAAAAAAATGAGAAATCAAGAAACCTCGAAATATGGGAGGGTTTAGGGAACCTATTGATGTGGATAGGATGATATGGTATGGGCACACAGTAAATGATCCTCCTCACATCTAGTCTCCAACATACACAACAACAAAAGACTAAACATGAAAAGGGATTAATAAAATATATGGTGGGATGCCCAATAAGAGTTGGCTCCAAGAAGTGCAAACTTCCTCGAGAGGATGTCAACCCACATGATGATAACAAAGAGTGATAATATGATAACAAAAAGGAAATACTGATAACAAAATTTAAAAAAATATCTGATAAGATAATCTAACTGATATGATGACCAAGGATGAAAATGATAGAAAATGAGAACAAACCACAAAGCATTGACAATGACCTGAGAGTATCACAGACAATCAACGACAACTTGAGAGCAGACCAGAGAGTTGATGACAATCCAGATAAAATTGTGCAGAATAATGACAAAATGTGGAGTCTATGATGCTATAACAATTAACTAGATGTTGCCAGAGGGGTGGAATGTCACAGGGATGGATTGGATGTAAGATATATCATATAGGATTGCATGAAAAATGGATAGGGTGGGTTATGGATAGGATGTAGCAAAATACAGGCTATGGGTCAATGGCGACTGGGTGTGATCGGCAACAACAAGACCAGAGATGAAGTGCCAACAAGTAAATGGGATAAGCTGTTGGATTTGGGGATGATTGAAGCTAATTAGAGGTTGATACAGAGCTTGAAGAACACCTACAAGTACCTACAAAATAGAACAAGTGCATGCAAGAACCAAAACTCCATGATATTCTTCAACTCCAAGCTCTCAATGTAAAAGGAAAACACCAATATATCTCAACTGATTGGAAAGATTCACAAATTAATCAGAAGGCACAATATGTTTGCAAAAGCACACAAGATTCAAGATTTTCCATAGCCATTTGAGAAGAGGGGTAGGGGTAATTAAGTAACCCAGGGTAGGGTGACGGTGACCCGGGTCATCCGCCGACAACTAGGGCGAGTAGAATGTCATTTGGACATTAGAATGATAATGAAGTGTGAAAATAGGATTGCAAACGGGTGATGGACTATTTTTAAGACTATGTGTGTGTAAGAGGGTTAAATTGGTGTAAGGTAGGTGGAAGGAATCTTAGGAAGGGATAAGGTGAGTGGAGGGAATCGTAGGGAAGGATTAATGAAGGGTAGTAATGAAGAGGGGTGGGAATCCAATGGGGGATTAAATGAGGGTAGATTAGGATAATGAAATAATTAAGGATGTATTTAGGGTTTAATTAAATTATTTTAGGATTAATGGGATTAGTGGGGATTTAAAAGTGGGAATATGTGAATTAAGTTAGATAAGGGGGGATAATGATAATATAGGATGAGGGGGAAAATAGAATAATTTAGAAGGGAAAGAGTGAAATTTAAAAATAAGAGGGAAACAAATGCACTAAGCGAGGGTGGAAAGTGAATGCGAGGTGAAGGCACATAGAGGTACCAAAAAATAGGTGTCTACAATCTACCCCTTTTTGTTGAGGGGTTCATGATAGCAAAGCTACGAGACAAAAACATGAAGTGGTTGATGGGTTAGGATGAAGGGATGTTGGTAAAGTGACCCCCCTCAAACTAGGGATTAATGAAAAGAGAAAGAGCGGAATCGGTCATGAGTTTGAAAGAGATGGATGAGAAGGGTGGGCAGGGAAGGAATGGTAAAAAGGCATGATGCCCCAAGGAAAAAAGGTTCTCACAATAACAATAATTAAAAAATATGATAGTGATTTTATGACTCACGTTGGTAGGGAACAAATGGTATAATCTTCAGGGAGATGATGGAAATATCCTACAAGATAGTGAGTCGGTGAAAATCACTACAAAATGGAGGGAATCCAATGGAAAACCACTTGAATAGATGCATTCTGCAGGTACCAACGGATCATAGGCACACATCAAAATTATGCACAACCAAATGTGAATAAAATGTGAGATCCTTCATAAACAAGGAATCAAGTGAAAGGTATGCATCTTTAAATAAGGATGAAGGATGATGATGCCCTAATGAAGGGCATAATGTGTGGCATGGATGTTTTATCAACAAAGGAAGAGGGAGAGTTTGCTAAATGACACAGATGGTGGAGTGTGGGAAAGGGACAAAGCGGGTTGACGATGCCTAAAGTGGGTTAACGAAGGCCTATATAAATCAATGGTGACTCTATTAGGGGCGACGATGACCAAGGGGGTGGCATATATAAGCCCATGGATCGGCCCTGTAGTGGTCATTTTCATGTTTGACAATGATGATTGAGAGTTCTGGTGAATAAAAGGAGGTTGAGTTTTTGAGCTAAATGGAGGTTGGAGGAGTGGAAAGGAAGAGACAGAGGACACACCAGATGGTTGAGTAGTAAAAACCATGGCTTTGTTTAGGATTTATTTAATGTTTTTATTTTTTTATTTTATTTTTTTTTTTCAAATTTTTTGATGGGCGCTAGGGGCAATTGCCATTGACTCACCTAAAAAGGCAAGGGCTTGGTTGTGGAGGCATCGACTGGGTATGTTGAAGTAGGTTTAGGATAGATGTTTATTTTTAATGAGGGTGTGATGAAATTAATGATGGAGAAACTGATATTTGAATGGTTTTTTGTGATTGCAGGCTCGAGAGATGCTCTATTTGAGAGATAGAGTCCCCACCTTTTATGATCAGATCAAAGGAGATATAGCCGACTCCTGAGTGGGATTCACTTACCGGAAGTGGGGTTGGGTGGTTTAAGAAATTATCAGAGGATCCCATGAGATGTGGCTTTGATGATTGCACTAGTAGAGAGGTGGGATGTGCGCACATGCACATTCTGGTTCAAGAAGGGTGAGATGACCATCACCCTAGAGGATGTATACTACATCCTCAGGTTGCCATTATAGAGGGATCAAATAGTTCCCATTACAGTGGATAATAGATTGGCAGTGTTGATGTAATTGTTTAGATCCAATGCCACACATATTACATTCACTTTAGGGACATTTGGATATGAGACAAGATATGACCATAGAATGTTGTAGAGCAGATTGATTTGTTTATTGATGAAGACAATATCTTGCTATGCACTTCTAGATTTAAGGGGTGCGAGCTTTCCATGGATGCTAGTAGGGGTTATGGATGATATAGTGGATCGTTAGACTGTGTTTTAATTTGGGACAACATTGTTGGCACATGTTTATTTTGAGCTATTGATGTACAAATTGGGGAGGATGAAACGACTAGATGTTGGATTCATACTCCACTGTTGGGCTTATGAGCACATAATAGTCATTAAGCCACCAAGTTTGCCATGGATCATAGGGGATCACATCTAGTTTCATGTGGGGATTTTGAGATAGTGGGCTGATTAGGCCTATGGGGATAGAGGAGGCTAGGATGTAGATTGGTATGCAGAGTTAAAGTTGACCATATTGAATGGATGCCATATTGAGACTTTCCAACATGACTTGGAGTGGACATTGAGCTAATAGGAATGAGGAGGACTAGGTGGGTGTAGGGATGTAGGCCTAAGATGAGCAAGGCCATGCAGTTTAACAAGGTTCGATGACAATTTAGTGTCGTACAAAAAGTTAACGAGGGAGCCTATTGTCTATAGGCAAGAGGAGGGAGATAGGGATTTACTGAGTCCCATTATGATGGATCCATTAAAAGAGGCTCTGATGCCATGGGATGATGATGATGATGTGGGAGTTGGTGTTGGTTTGAGGATTATATGACTACTACGTGGGTGAATCGAGTGGTGGGGGAGGGAGGGGAGAGGGATGATGATGATGTGGTGGAGATAGAGGTAGAGGAGGAGGAAGCTCTTGGAGGTGGTGGGAATAGTGATGGGGGTGAGATTATAGAGGTGGCACAACTATGCACAGATTTTTCTCGAGTGAGTATAGAGTGAGATATTGTTCAGTAGGAGGCACAAAGATTTTGACATGAGAGAGACACAATGACTTAGGAGAGGGACCGAGCCATCCAGGATATGTACTAGTACTAGAGACAAAGGGAGGAGTACAATGTTAGATTTGGATACCTTGCTACTATACTGATATCAAAGTCAGCTAGCGGTGTACTGATGGCACCACAAGGAGTAAGACAAGTGGCACCTCCTGATATGATACCGATGGTGTTAGAGTAGGTATTTACCTTAGTTCATGTTCACCTAGGTACTTTATTTACCTTTATTGTATTTATCCTCACCCACTTATGTGTGTGGATATTTCTTTTTATTTATTTAGATATTAGGGGGATATTATCTAGTTGTTAGGTATAGTTCTTTCCTTGATCTATGGTATTGACTAGTTCTTTCCTTGATCTATAGTATTGACTAGATCCTTGATGTCTAGTTCTTTCTAAATCTATGACCTTGACTAGTTCTTTTCTTTATTTATCTTATGATTGATTGGTTCTTAGATTGTTGTTCCTTTCCTATATAAGAAAGGCCCATTCTTATTGTATATCATTGAGTTCCATAATAATATATGATATTGCTGCTCATTTGTTTGCAAAGGTTTATGTAAAGTTATTTTGGAGAATTGCTTTCATCTTATTGATCATGGTGTTTGATTAGCATCTAAGTTCTTGTCTTGGTACGATTTGGTTATCGTTCCTTTTATGGTATCAAAGCAAGAGATTGATATTGACATATGTCTATAAGTTTTATTTTGCAATTAAATTCTTTGTATAGTCACATATTCAGAATTTTCTCACATTTTGTTGTTGCATGATTTTATATGCAAAACAGAGGCTTCCATTGGATCTGGAAGGTGGCAAAACCCTAAGATTGACCATAAACTTGACCATTTCTAGAGGCAGTAATTTTTTTGTTGTGCAGAGAAACGTGCTAGTTTGCCTCGGGATTCATGTTAATAGGAAGAAAACCTAGAAAATCATTTTTTGGGTTTTGAGATCCGATTTGGGTTTTTTTTCTGTGGGCGCAAAATTCTCGGTTGGTGTGTAGTGGATGGTTTCTGAAAAGACGTTTCTTTCCTTTTTTTGGCAGGGGTCCATGGGCTGCTGTGAACGATTTGCTATTTCAAGAAAATCCTGAGACTGCTAATTTGGGTGGTGAAGGTAATTTTCGACACAGTCCAGAAATAACTGGTTTTACCAAAAAAAAGCAATTGGATGTGACTTTCTCGAAAACTAGCGACATGCGACACCCCCCAGAATAGTAATTGGAGCATAAACCCATTAAAATCCTTAGCCCTTGGTCATATGGTATGGTCATATCAAGGCTTAAAGCTTGTGATTCCTACTAGTAGGTGCTTAACTCCAAAACCATTTCATTTATTTGTGTGGTGAAGGCAAGAGCATTTAATTCTATTTTAGTGGCAATTAAAATAAATATTAGAGCATAATAAAAACTTGTATCTTTTGATTGGTAACTCGATTTTGAGTGCCATTTTTTGCAAAAGTGATTGTTTTTGTGCTCTTTCCATTGTAAATATTTATTTTCATAATCACACTATAATTATAAAGTGCCATACTATAACACTCACTCATTATAAAGTGCCAAAATTTAGGGGGCTCTTGTTGCATTGCTTGGAGGTCTTGTTGAATTGCTTGGTTCTTGCATTTCTTTTAGTGATTTTTTGAGAATGGTGTCTACTTATGTTGAGAAATTAACAACACATAATTACCACACATGGAAACAATAATTAAGCAAAAAGGATTATGGGCTTTAACTTCTTCAAAACAACCAGTGTTCACTAGAGAATATGAGAAATTTTAGTACCAGTGCAAATTTGATGAGTGTATGGGTTTGATAGAAACTTATGTAAGTGATAGTCTTTTCTTTCATTTGGAAAAATGTGACTCTCCTTTCAAAATATGGGAGAAATTGGAGGATTTATTTGGTAAGGTGGATCATATGAGAGCCATGCAACTTGAAATTGAGATCACCTCTCTTAATCCTAAATATTTTCCAACAATTATAGACTATCTTACTAAGTTCAAGAATTTGTTGACACAGTTGAAGGGGAGTGGAAGAGATAAGAAGGATGAAGAGTGTGTTTACTTGATTCTATCCAAGTTGAGAGGACCATTTCAAATCTTTTCTTCTACCTTTTTCTCTAGCATGGATGTCTTAGGTGACACATTCAAAATGCCTGACTTAGAAACATTTTGTGAAAGACTTACTAGGGAAGAATCCAAATTGTCTCACCTTGAGTCTTCCACCTCTCAAAAGGCATTAGTTGCATCTAATCCTAAGGGCAAGGGAAAACCAAAAAGTAAAACCAAATCCACCCCTTATCCATCTCAAGGTTCTCCTAAACCCTAAATAACTCTAAACCCAAAGAGTCTTCTAAATCTAAGAATAAGTCTAGCCTTTCGTGCTCTTTTTGTGGGGGTAGTGGTCATGAAGAACATAAGTGTTATAAGTGAATGCAAGCCTTAGAGGATGCGGTCAAGAAACAAAAAACTTCTATCTCTACTCCACCTCCTTCTAATCAACATGGAAAAAAACTTAATGTTGTTGGGAGATCTCAGTCACCACTTGCAGACAGTTGGGTTATAGATTATGGTGCTTCTCATCACATGAATTCTTCCAAGGAGTCTTTTGTTTCTCTAGGTTTGAGTTCTACTTCCAAAATTGAGGTTGGATATTCTTCCTTTCTTTCTATTAAAGGAAAAGGTGATATACAAATTGATGGTGGCAGTATCCAAGATGCACTATATGTTCCTAACATCACTACAAATTTATTTTATGTATATCAAATTTGTCATTCTGGTCAAGGAAAAACAACGAATTTTACACCACATGGGGTAGAAGTACGAACTTTGTTGGAGCCTCATTCACTTGTTACTCAAGGTATTGTTGATCATAGTTCTAGACTATATCACTTTGAGGGTTTTGATGACACTTCCTCTATAGGGATAAGATTGGTTTCTCATGCAGATTTAGAGAGTAAGCTTTGGCATGAAATATTTGGACATCTCAATTACAAATATTTGAAGGAGTTGAAAACTCATGGTATGGTAGATGGTCTTCCTAGAGTTTCTTTTCTTGAGGGAGTTTTTCCTGGCTGTGCATTAGGGTAACAATACCAAGATCCATTTCCTAAGAATTTGTCCAAGAGAGTTTCTTCACCACTTGAGCTTGTGCATAGTGACTTGATGGTTTTTCCTACCCCCTCTTTCAATGGAGCTAAGTATGCACTTACATTTATTGATAATTTCTTGAGGGTACTTGGGTTTATTTTCTCAAGTACAAAAGTGATGTTTTTTCACACTTCAAAGTCTTCAAGGCTTTGGTCGAGAAACAATCTTCTAGTTGCATAAAGAACCTTCACACTTATAATGGGGGGAGTACTTCAGCAATGAATTTTCTGATTTTTTGGCAACTCAAGGAATTATTCACCAACATTTTGTTCCTCATACTCCACAATAGAATGACTTAGCAGAACAAAAGAATAGAACTTTGAAGGAAATGGCTAACTGTATGATGCATTCTAGAGATTTACCTCCTATCTACTGGGAAGAAGCAGTTAATTGTGCTAGCTACATTCAAAATTACACACCACATAGAGCACTTGAGCATTTGACTCTAGAGGAAGCTTGGTCCAACACTAAGCCAGATGTCTCATTTTTTCGAGTCTTTGGGAGCCATGCTTGGGCCTTTGTGCCAAAGAAGAAAAGGAAATATTTGGATAAGAAGAACAAACCCTTGATCTTTGTAGGGTATTGTGAGGACATGAGAGCTTATCGAATTCTAGATTTTGATACTCATGATGTTATTTTTAGAACACATGTTCAGTTTGATGAGCACTTCACTCCTCATGATTCTTCATCTTCTTCCATGCCTCATTCTTCATCTCATCTTGAGGATCCTTTATTTAAGGAGGTTGATGAGGAGGTTATAGATTTCATTGAGGATCCTATTCCCACTGATGTTGTCACTATGCCTAAGTGGGCTTGTACTACAGTTTTTGAGGCAACACCTTTCATACAGGATCTTCCACCCACTAGGAATCATCACGCACATTCTACATGTTTTGGAATTTTGTGTCAGGCAGTTTCTGAGGATCCACAATCTTTTTCAAAGGCTCATGGGATACATGAGTGGGATGATGTGATGGTAGTTGAGTATTCTTCTTTGATGAAGAATCATACTTGGGATTTGGTATCTCTTCCTAAAGGAAGAAAGATGGTTAGGTGTAAGTGGGTATACCAAACCAAATATGTAGCTGATGGGTCCATTGACAAGTATAAGGCTCATCTTGTTGTAAAGGGTTTTCATAAATATTTTAAGTTCATATCACAAGTTGAAGGTATTGATTACTCTGAGAATTTTGTTCTCTTACCAAAACCATCATCCAGGTGAGCACCTTGAGAGTAGGAAAGAGAAGAGAACATGTATTAATTACATTCACCAAAAGACATGTCTTTCTGTGTGCCCATAATTAAACTATGATAAAATGGACCAATGAAAATTAAATTATTAAAATGAATTAAGAAGGAGGAATCATAAAAAGGGATAAAGGGAAATAATGAGAGGAATAACCAAGAACATTGTTAGTACAGTATGCTAAGACAATCAAAAGGGCCAAAGTTAAAGGATACATTTTAACATGTAAGAGGTGGTTAGTCAGCTTATGCAAAAGGGGTTTCCAAGATTGACTCATCATGATTTAGGTGTTTGGGACATGACAGCTTCACACAATCTCTATCTCATAGTGCAATTATTAGCTATTAGTGCATTTTTAATTCAAATGGTGCTTTGTTATACTTCATGTTCCACCAAACCTATCCAACTCTGTATACCATTTAGTGTTGATGATGTCTCATTGATCTTCCAAGTATGTTTTTCCAAACACACATATGGAGCTTAAATTGAAATTGATTACCAGAGTTCAGGATTACCAAGATAGATTTAGTACACCTTGTTACTTTATATTATTGCATCACAGGGGTGCTCATATACTATATGCCAACATCAATAGTTCCTTCTTACATGGAGATTTACAAGAGGAAATATACATGGAGAAAGTGACCTTGGATTTGTTCATGATTCTTCTCTTGTTTGTAGGCTTCGAAGGTCTCTCTACGGTTTCAAACAAGCCCCTCAGGCTTGATATGAGAAGATGGATTCTTTTCTTTTATCTACTAGTTTTTTTCATTGCCACTCTAATCATACAATATATCTCCAACATATTGGTGAGGATATTATGATACTTGTCTTGTATGTTGATGATCTGTTACTGACTGGAAGGCTTTTCTTCCCACATTCATACTATTCAAAGGGCTCTTTCTACACAGTTTGACATGACAGATCTTGGGTTATTGCATTATTTCCTTGGTTTGTAGATTTCTCAGATAGATTCAGGGATTCATTTGAGTTATCAAAAGTACACCCATGATCTTCTTCAACACTTTGATATGGCTGATTGCAAGCCAAGTCCATCTCCTTTTTAGTCTGGGGTTACTCTTACTTCCACATGTACCACTCCACTTTGTGATCCTACATTGTATAGGTAGTTGGTTGGAAGTCTCATGTACTTGACCCATACTCGCCCTGATATTTCATTTGTAGTAGGGCTTGTATCTTGGTTTGCACATTCTCCTCATAGTAGTCAGTGACATGCTGATACAAGCATTTCTTGCTATTTGCAGGGCACTTTCCAGTTTGACGTACACTACACTAGGGCTTCTACTCATTTGGATGGATATACAAATTTAGATTGGGTTTGTTCTATTGATGACAAGATAATTCCACTTCTAGATATATTTTGTATCTTGGTTCCTCTCCAGTTTCTTGGGCGTGTAAAAACCAACATGTTATTGCACTTTCATCTTCAGAGGTAGAGTACAAGGAAATAGTTACAGTGAGTCAACAGATTCTTTGGCTTTGATAGTTATTGATAGAGTTTGGATTCCCATAAGATTCACTGAATGTACTTTGGTATGATAACCAAAGTGTAATTCACATTTTTTACAACCCTGTTGAGCACCAGTGGACCAAGCATATTGAGATACACATATACTTCATTCGTCAAGCACATTCAGATGGATTTCTTTTCTTGGAGTACATTCTAACTCAGCAGCATGTTGTTGAAATCTTTACAAAGGCTTTTATATCACTTCACTACCTTGAGTTGTGTGGCATGCTTGGGGTTTCAGAAGTTGTTCTTGGGGGATGCTTGTGAGAACATCTTCCTTCTTATTTCTTCTTTCTCTTTCCTCTAGCAGGATTATTTCCTTCTTTTGGTTTGATATTTCTTCATGGATATATTGTACATGAGTACCTCATTAGGCCTAGTTACCAGGACTCATATTATGGACATGCCACTTCTATTTTGGCCCCTAGCTTCACTTGAGGGGGGGGGTGTTAGAGTAGGTTATTTACCTTAGCTCATGTTCACCTAGGTACTTTATTTACCTTTATTGTATTTATCCTCACCCACTTATGTGTGTGGATGTTTATTTTATATTTATTTAGATATTAGGGGGATATTATCTAGTTGTTAGGTATAGTTCTTTCCTTGATCTATGGTATTGACTAGATCCTTGATGTCTAGTTCTCTCCTAAATCTATGGTCTTGACTAGTTCTTGATCAGTTATTTCCTTGATTTATGGCTTGATCTACGACCTTGAGTTCTTAGATTATTATTCCTTGCCTATATAAGCAAGGACCATTCTCATTGTATTTCATTGAGTTCCATAATAATATATGATATTGCTACTCATTTGTTTGCAAAGGTTTATGTAAAGTTATTCTGGCGAATTTATTTCATCTTATTGATCATGGTGTTTGATTAACATTTGAGTTCTTGGATTGGTCTAATCTGGTTATCATTCCTTTTAGATGGATCGATATAGGGCCTTGGGGACAGAGGAGAAGTACTATGAATAGATAGTGATAATGAAATTACCATGGAATTTGAGATACTGGGAGTACCTGTAACAACGAGGGGCAGCTGAAGCAGGGCCATCTAGGAGTGCGGAAAGCGTGGTGCAGCCACATCGAGATGAGGGCCAGGGAAGAGGAGACAAGGCCGAGAGACAGAAAGAGGTACTTGCCTCAGAGGGGTAGGAAATTAGGCCTTTTGATGTTAACTTTACTAGTTTTGATGACATATCTACTTTGAGAGAGGACCCGTAGAGGCCAATGATATATTGAGACACTTTTTTTGGTGATATATGATATATATAAATGATTTTGTCATGGTTTAGCATGTGTTTATTATATGATGTGATGATTTGATTTATGGTGATGTTTATGTGGATGTGAGATAATGATAATATGTGTTTACTTTTATTTGTTTAATGATGATGGTGAGAATGTATATATGTGATTGGATGTTATTTATATGATATATGATTATTAGAAAATGTTGATTAAAAATGGATGTGATGGATAATTAATGATGTTTAAAACATGTGAAATTATGGATACATAGCATGCAGATAATAGATGTGATTGATGATGTTTAGAAATGTGAAAATTTGGATAGATAACATGTAGATAATAGACGTGATTGGTGATTGACATAAGAAGAAAGAGATAGGTATGAAATATTATAATAGAATGCAACTTGATAATTGGAAACCTATGGGTATGAATGATGTTATATCATATCAAGAAGCACATGGGTAAGTGATGCCTCTAATTGTAGTGGAGGTAAACAAGAAAGGGATCCACATAACGTAATGCACATGTGACCATAACAAGTGTTAATACATAACCAACAATAAATAGTTATACCAAAATACCAGGAGGGAAATATGGATGAAATAAGGTCATAAACTTTATGTTGAGATGATGAAGGGGGTTTAGGATGCAAATTGTATATGGGAAGAGGGTTCTCCATAGGAAGATTTCCCTAAATCTATGCCTCAGCTCTGGGTAAGGGAAAGAGAGTAAACTGATCAATGTGGTAAGTTTGTTATTGTTGATCTAATTTTTTTGTTTCCTTTTCAAGTTAATGAATTAGTACTAAATAAAATTAAATAACTCCAAAATGCAAAGGTTTAAGGTACCTTGAATGCATGATTGATGCAAATAGATGGGTGCAAAGTGAATGATCTCGCTGTAAACTCGATGAACCTGTAAGACAAGAAGAACTAAGGGGAAATAAATTATTAGATGGTATATGTGGGGGCTTCCTGAAAAAGTCGGTTCCAAGAAGTATTACCTTCCTTTCATCGATGTCAACCCCCTTTTGATAAAAGATAATGAAATAAATGATATATAACTAGATAACATTTAGAAACTGATAAAGACAAAATATGGAAATGATAGAAATGGATGGAAAGCACTGATTTAATTCAAATCAACTTAAAACAAATTTACTTGACTGGGTCGATGGCGACCCAGGATGCATAGTGGTAGGTCGATGACAACCTGAGTAGATGAATTTGGACAACAAGTTGATGTTGTAAATATGCAAGAATATGAATGCAAAGGGTGACAAAAAAGCTTGTGAAGGTTGGTAATAACTTGTAGAAGAAGATCTGAGGAAAAAAAACAAAGGATATGTAATAAAATAGAGATTGGGGTAGATTGGGTGCAAATAGGGCTTAGGTTAATGGTGGCTAGAGTGCAAATGAGGACAATTTGGAATAACAGGGAAATAGGATGGTAGATTTGGAAATTGGAACAAAAATAGAGTAAAAGCAGACATTGGGGAAGGATCTGGAAAGAGGAAGTATGATGACAGAGGGATGGGTTGACGAAGACCTAGGTGGAATGACGATGAGCTAGAAAGTGCAAAGCATGGCCAGATGGAAAATGAGCTGAATAAGAAACTTGTAAGCAAAATGACTGGAAGAACAAGTTGCAGATGAAATTTTGACAGTAGCTAGACTTGTAAGAAGTTATATTCTATAAGATAATAATGAAAACCACATATGATAACATAAAAAAGGAAAAAATCAAAGTAAACCTACTAAAGTCTTGTGAGTGATGTGAAACAACCTCCAATGGACTCCAAGAGGGTTGACACAGCAGTAAGATTGCTTAGATTCAAAGATAAGTTCACAAAGTGCAAGAAATCTCAAGTTGTGTCTCATTTTGGAAGGGGGGGTGAAATCAATCTTATATGGTTGACAGTGACTCGGTTAGGTCACCGTTGACTACAGGAAACCATTCCTTGGATGGTAAAATCACTTATTTACTTGAGATATGGGGATTTCATAGATTTGGATAAGTGCTTTAAATCATGTAGGCAGGTAAGGGTTGTTTAGGGAAGTGTCATGAGTAGATAGGAGATAAAGATGGGTTAGATAAAAGCTAGAAAAAGTGTAGGGATGTGGATTTAGGTGGTTAGGGATAAAATCATCCCAAAGAAATCCAATTAGAGGTAATTAGCCAATTAGGAGGGATGAAATCTAATTAGGGGTAATTAGCTAATTTAGGTTTATTAACAAGAATTAATTAATAATTAAAGGTGATGGGATAATATATGGTCATTTAAATAAATGAATCAAATTAAGGGGGTCAAGCTAAGACCATGGTGAAAAATATGCATACGGGCAACCAAATTTTTGTGTCTACATTTTCCCCCTTTTATCTCGTGGTTTATGCTAGCAAGCCATGAGACAAAAATGATGAGAGATAATGAGTAAGATGAATACTAACGGAAGATTGAAGTTGAGCTCCCCATCAAATGAGGGATCAATAACACAAAGGGAAATCGATGACGAGTTTGAAAGAGGTAGATGTTGCCCATATTTAAGGTCATGCTGAGGGAAGTAACAGTAGACCACATAGATTCAAATCATTACAATGATAGATAAAAGAAGCTAATGATGGAGGAATGATCTAAGGATATGACTAAGTGCTCACTGGTAAACATGCTAACAATAGAATGGTTGCAAGTGCAATGCATTAAGTGGTTCCACTTCTGGTTTACCATCAAGGGAGGCCAAATGATAGGCTCTTGACCCATACTTATGTGTGATAATGTATGGTCCAATCCAGTTAGGGGAAAACTTTCCATGTTGGCTCCTTTCTAGAGTAGTAACATTATGATTTTCTTTAAGGACAAGGTCACTGAAATTAAAGTCACATGATAGGATAATGATAAGATGATAGATTGCAAAATATGGGATACGATGAAATAAATGATCTCTAAGAAGATTAAAACTATGCACTACCTTTTGAGGAAGGAAAGAAAATATGCATCCCAAAAGAGGATTGTCTAAGGACAGATGGCCACAAAAGTGGTCTTGAGGTTAGTTTAAGTATGAGAGAAGAGAGGATAAAATCATATGCTGCTAACAGAAATATACCATATTCAAAATGAGGAAGATAGAAATATGGTCCCCCGAGAGGGAGAAAATGGCCAAAAAGGTGGAATTTGGATGAAAAAATGGTGCCCTTAAAAGAGGCACAAATATGGCCACAAAAGTGGACTTGGTTCCCCAAAAGAAATATGGTGGACTTAGGATGAAAATAGGAAGCACAAATATGGCCACAAAGGTGGACTTAGGATGAAAATGATGGTGGATAGATAGGCAAAAATAAGGCCTAAAGTAACTTGATGAGAAAAATAAGATGGATAGGATCAAGAGTTGGATAAGATAAGACAATGTCAAGGATGAAAAGGAATCAATTCGCAAGTAGACTGGTCCTAGAATGAAGTCCCTAGTGTCAAGGGAGCTATTTGATGGATAAGGGGATGAATTGATGTGGATAAGATGTGTGGATGAGGAAGGATGTGAAAGGATCAATAATAAGGGGAGGATGCTCCCCCAAGTGAAGAAAACTATACAGATTGGGAAACTTAGATGTGGATGAGCTAGTGGATGTTGAAGGAGATTGGATGGGATCATTAGAAGGAATGTTGATGATAACTTTGGATTTGGATTGGATAGATGGTTGGGGATCATAGGGATGATTGGAAAGGAAAATAATATCGATGAACAAGGGAGGACCCTCTTGAGGAGAAATGATATGATGAAGATGATAATGATGTGGATGAAGGAGGAGACTTAGAAAATTTGATGGATGAAGATGTAGAAATAGGAATTGGATTGTTGTTAAAATGGTGGATGGAGAAGGAAGATCCTCTTGGATGAGAAAGTCATCTTCCTCAATAAGATCATGGATGATGGTTTGGAGGGCCTTACAATGCTCAGTTTCATGACCCAGGGTATGATGATAAGTGCAAATGTGATTGGGATCAAACCATGATGGATTCTTACTATGAGGATCAAAGGATTTAATAGGTGGAAGCATGATGGAAGATATTTGAATTAAATGTTGAAGGATCTGTGTAGGATTGATAGAAGTAGTTGGAGGAAGGTTTCTCTTGTGGGTTTTGATAGGATATTTTGACTTGGATTTAGGGGAAGGAGTGGATGTAGATTGGATGGGTAAATTAGATGTCTTAGAAGATGAATCAAATTTGGGAGGAGGATTAGATTGTTTGGATTTGGATTGATCATTGGGAGATGTCTTAGATGAAGGGTCTGGCCCTAAAATAGATGGGGTTTCTCCTAGGATGGATGTTGTAACATTAGATTATTGAGAAGAGGGAAGACCTAACTTCTTACGAGGATGCATGAGAGACCTTTGGGGATGTTTACCAAGAGTCTTAGATTTTGATCGAGAAGATTTACCCTTGGCAGGGATGACAATAATCTCAACTAGAGGATCCAAAGGTTGTGTGGTTGGTATTGGTGGAGGAAGTAATTTTTGTTTGATAATGTCTAAAGAAGATGTGGAAGTGTCTGATTGTGAGGATGAGATGGGAGGATCATTTGAAGTCAAGGTGAGTTGGAGTGCTTTCAAAAACTCTTCAAATGATGAGAAATATGTAGGAGGAGAAGATGAAGTAGATGTAGTCACGATAGTTGATGTGATTGGTGTAGGTAAAAGTGAAGAAAGAGGAATTGGGATTGATTCTATGGATGGTATAATAGGTAAGGGTGGAATGGATGTAGATGAAGTAGTAGGTATGATCAAATCTGATGAAGTGGATGTGATAAGGGATGAAGTAGATGAAGGTGTAAGATCAATGGTGGGTGTAGATGTGGATATTGATGGAGAAAGGGGTGTTTGTATGATGTGATTGATGAGGTCTATGTGAGATGTGGATTGTGTAGGTTTTGGATTGGTTAATGTGGAAACAGTTGGTTTTGTAGAGGAAACATGAATACCCTTTGTGTTTGTCTTAGGTGGGGTGCTTGTTTCATAAATGTTTCAAGGGGTATCATTGATATGTTTGCAAATTGAGAAGATGTGATTGGTGTGGTAGTGGGTATAGATGTGGAAATGGTAGATGTTGGAAGATTAAGTGTAGAAGATTGGGATAAAATAGGTGATGTGGCCATGGGAAAAGATGTAGGTATATGTGATGAAGATGTTAAGGTAGACATAAGTGAATTTTCTGATGTGGTAGATATAGGGGTAGTTGAGATTGATGAAGAGATGGGTACAATTGGGATGTTTAGGGATGCAAGTGATGTAGTGATAGGTGTGTTTGATGTAGGTGTGGATAATGGGTTAGATATGATAGGTTGGGATAGATGTATGAAGTGGTAGGTATAGTCAAAGTTGATGTGGATGTGGTAAAGGTAGGAATAGATGTAGATGTAGGAAAAGTGGTGGAAGTTAATGTGATAGGTGTGGTAGAAGTTGTAGGCACAATGTCTAAGGTATGAATAAATGATGAGGTAGATGAGATAGGTAAGGATGGAGGTGTTTGATGTATAGTATTGATTGCATAAGGATTGAATGTGGAAGATGTGGAAGGTAGAAATTGATTTTTCAGTGGTGGATTAGGAAAGGGTTGTCTGAAGATGTCAAGGGGTTGGATGTGAGATGAGTAGGATTTTCTATCTGGAGATCCCCATTTATAAGTTGTTGAATGTGATCTTTAAAAGAATGACACTTTTCAATGTCGTGACCTATGACTTGATGATATCTACAATAGTGACCCTCATGATACCAAGCAGGTTTGGGGTGTGAGTTGTCAATAGGTCAGATGGGAGGAAGTATGAGGAGGTGAGTTGCCATCAACTTATCGAAGATTGAACTGTAAGATTCCCCCAAGGGGGTATAATTAGAAGATGGTTTAAAAGTTTTGTGTGAAGGTTTCACATAAGAGGTAGATGGTTGTGGTTGCACAACATGAGAAGTGGATGGATAAGGATGTAATGTTTGATAAGAGGGGATATAATTAAAGGGTGGAGATTGAATAGGAATGTGTAGGGATGGGATAGGTAGTGATAATGATTGTTGAGAGATAGGAATGTGATGTGATTGTTGAGATTGAATAGACTGTTGTGAGATAGGGATATTTGATTGTTGAGTATTGGGAGATTGAGATGGTTGGATAGGCATTCTAGTGATAATATCAGATGAAGTAGGGATAGTGTTGATATGAGGTGATGGGGGTGGAATAGGATCCACCAATTGAGTGGATTGATAAGATTGAGAGATTGTGGGAGATCTATGAAATATGAAGTCATAAATGGGGCTAGAAGGAGGCCCAAGAGTTTCTAAAGGAGTAGGAGATGGAGGTGTGTTCGGTTGAGGGGAAATAGACTGAGGAGAGATAGGAGAGTTGGTTTCAAAAGGGGGATCAATTTGGATGACATGGTCTTTACAAGGTTGAGAGATCCAATGTGGAATCTCAAGATCATTGGAGGAGGAAGTATCATTGGATATATTATATTGTTGCATTGTCTGAGAAGAGGTATTAATAGGCATGAAATGGGAAAATATTTGTTTATGAATTTTATTAACAAACAAATCAAGCAACATTTTTTTATTAACATGATTAATTAGTAAATGTGAGAAAAATGGGAAAATGGATAATGAAGGTACCTATGAAATGGTCATCTAGGGTTGGTTTCAGGTAGTTATGGTTGGGGAGTCCTCGATATACCCAAAGGTATGTGAGGCCCAAGTCTGTGCAGGATTTCTAACATGGCCAGAACACCGTGACATCTTCCTGTTGGGTGATGAAATCCCAATCAGTCCACCTGGTAGGAAGATGTCTAGATGTGTAGATTGATGTGTGAATTTGGTTGTGTGTGATAGAATGTGAGATGCAACCGATTAACCCCTACTTAAGCTATGTTTTCAAGAAAGGATGCAAAGGGTTATTTTTAAGCCAAATCCAAATGTGAAAGTTTGATGAGGACAAACACACAAGAAAGGGAAAGTGCAATGCAAAAAGGAGAAAATAAGACAAAAATGAAGAATACCTGGAGAATGCTTTTCCTTTTTATCTGATCTTTAAGAAGATGCAAGTGAAGAGTGATCCAAGAAATCAAAGCACAACACGAACAAGAAAAAAAAAAAAATCTTTTACCTGCAAGTGTTAGTAGAAGAAACATAGAAAATAACAAGAAATGCAAGGACTCACCTAAAAGGGTGGTCCCACCGGGCGTGCCAGAATGTTGATCTAATTTTTTTGTTTCAGTTTCAAGTTAATGAATTAGTACTAAAGAAAATTAAATAACTCCAAAATGTGAGGGTTTAAGGTACCTCGAATGTGTGATGGATGCAAATGGATGGTGGAAAGTGAATGATCTCGTTACAAACTTGATGAACCTACAAAACAAATGCAACTAAGAGGAAAATGGATTAGATGATAGATGGTGGGTTTCCTGATGAAGTCGGTTCCTAGAAGTGTTAACTTCCTTCGTGGATGTCAACCCCCTGTTTGATAAAAGATATGAAAAAATGATATAAAACATGATAATATGCAGAATCTGAGGCACATAGAAACTAAAAATGTAGAAATTTAAGGCACATACAAATCTGATCTAAATTAACATAAAATAAAGTTACCTGGCAGGGTCGATGGTGACCAAGGCTATAGAGGGGTAGGTGATGGTGACCTGAGTAGATGGATGGAACAAACAACTGTAAAATGCAGATCTGGAATTCTGAATGCAAAGGGTGATAACAGAGGCTCTGAGAAACTGTAAAATAACCTGTAGAAGAATATCTGAGAGGGAGAAAGAAATAGAAGGATGTGAAGAAACATAGAGATTAGGATAGATTGGATGAAAACAGGACTCGGTCGATGATAGTGACTGGGTAGGGGCATGGAGTGCAGATTTAGAAGCAATTTGGGATGATAGAGGAGTAGATCTGAGGATTGGAAATAAACAGAACAAAGTAACATGGAGAAGGATCTGGAAAGAAAAGTAAAGGTGATAGAGGGATGGGTTGACGTGACCTGGGCAGGAGTGATGATGACCTGAGATAGTGCAAAAAGTTAAGCCTGAGATGGATGAGCTGAATAAGAAACCTACAAGTAAAAGACTGGAAGAACAGGCTGAGAAGATAAAATTTGTGAGATGTATCTGGACCTGCAAGAAGTTAGATGCTAAACAAGATAATGATAATATGATAATAATAAAATAAAAAACAAAAATGAGTAATCTCCCAAAGGATGTTCACGAGTGATGTGAAAGCAAGCTTGAAAGGAGATCCAAGAGGTTGTAACTATTGCAGGGATGCTCAGCATGAGAAATAGTTTGCAAGTCGCAAGAAAGCTTGGATATTTGCATGCATGCCTCAGGAAGAAGGGGGTGAATGTAATTTTAAAGGGTTGACAATGACCTGGCTGGGTCACCACCGACTACGGGAAACCATTCCTTAGATGGTAAAATCACTGATTTACTCGAGATATGGGGCTTTTAGAGATTGGGATAAGTGCTTTAAAGCATGTAGGTGGGTAAGGGTTGTTTAGGGAAGTGTCATGGGTGGATAGGAGATAAAGATGGGTTAGATAAAAGCTAGAAAAAGTGTAGGGATGTGGATTTAGGTGGTTAGGGATAAAAGCATCCCAAAGAAAGCTAATTAGAGGTAATTAGCTAATTAGGAGAGATGAAAGCTAATTAGGGGTAATTAGCTAATTTAGGTTAATTAACAAGAATTAATTAAGAATTAAAGGTGATGGGATAATAGATGGTCATTTAAATAAATGAATCAAATTAAGGGGGTCTAGCTAGGACCATGGTGAAAAATGTGCACGCGGGAAATCAAGGGTAGTGAAACCAAATTTTGGTGTCTACACAATCTTCTCACCAAGAAGGGGGAACTTATCCATAAAGAATATGCCATGGACAGATCCGTGGTGCCCATTTTAAGGTCAAAACTAGGAAAGTGACGAAAGACACATAATTCCAAATCATTACAATGATGGATGGAAGAGGCTAATGATGAAGCAATGATTGAAGGGTATGACTAAGAATATATCGGTAAGTATGATAACAATAGAATGGTCACAAGTACAATGCATTAAGAGGATTTTTTTCTTTTTTATCATCAAGGGAGGCCAAACAATAGGCTCTCAATTCATACTTATGTGTGATGATGTATGGTCTAATCTAGTTGGGGGAAAACTTTTCATGTTGGCTCCTCTCTAGAGTAGTGACATTCTGATTTTCTTTAAGGAAAAGGTTACCAATATTGAAGCCGCAAGGTCTAAGGTGCTTGTTGTAAGCACAAATAATTCGTTTTTGATATACTTGATGATGTTGGAGAGAAATAAGGTGATGTTCATCTAATAACTCAAGTTGTGCTAGACGCTCCTGATGATATTCCTCATTAGAAATAAAGTCATGGAAGGAAACATGCAAGGAAGGAACCTGAACTTAGAGGGAAAGAACAACTTTGGAACCATAGACAAGAGAGAAAGGAGTAGCACCTATGGGGATGTAGATGCTAGTTTGGTAGGACCAAAGAGAGAATTGAAGCTGAAGATGCCAATTATGACCTACTTTATTGATAGCTTTAACAAGGATATTACAGAAGGTCATATTAGAAGCCTCATCTTGACTATTAGCTTGAGGGTAGTAAGGAGAAGAGAAGTTAAGCTTGATGTTAAAGGTGTCGCTAAACTTCTTAAGGTTTTTATTTTTGAAGGACTTTTCGTTGTCCATAATAAGCTTATAAGGGACATTGAAATGACAGATAATGTGCAGATAGATGAAGTTGATGATCAGATTGTCTTTGATTGAGGTGAGTGGGATTACGTCCACCCACTTGGTGAAATATTTAGTAGCATTGATGATAGAATGATGTTGTTGTGAAGATAGAAGGTTGATGGTGCCAATGAGGTCGAGCCCCCAATGTGAGAAAGGCCAAAGATCCTAAGCCGACTATAGATCCTGATTAGGAACATGGATAAGATTGGAATGCTATTGACATTTAACACACTTCTTAACATATTCACAATAGTCTTGATTAAGTGAAGGACAATAATAGCCTACATGGAGAACATGCTTATCAATGACAAAGCCACTAAAATGTCCATGATAAATACCATTCCGGAGATCTTGGATAACACAAATAGATTTAGAGGATTTAAGGCAATTAAAAAGGATACCGTAAAATCCACACTCATAAAGGATGCCACCGAGAATGATGTAGTAGTTAGCACGTTGGAGAAATTCCCTTCTACCATTCTTAGAAAGACTAGAGGGGATTTTAGATTGGGATAGGTAGTCAAAGATCTGAGAATACCAAAGGTCAGATGAATTGGTGTCAACATGGTTGACACAAGGAAGCTCATGGGATGGTTGATCAAGATGATGAACAACAATGGATAATTTGTATTCTTTTATTGTCCAAAGGATAAGAGAAGCAAAGGAAGTCATTATATCAACAAAGAGATTAGATGATCAAGGAATAACATGGATGGAATAAGAGTAAAAAAATTCAAGGAGGATAAGGAAGATGTATCTATATTTCAGAAGGGTATCATTTTCGCATTGATATTCACCTATAACTTATTTGATGATAAGCTTAGAATCCCCATAGATGTCAAGAACTTGAACACCTAAAAAGGAAACAATTTCAAGACCTAGGATAAGGGCTTCATGCTCTTCCATATTGTTTGTGCATTCAAAATTAAGCTTGTTTGTGAGGGGTATAAGAGTTCCCTAAGGAGGAATGATGATGATGCCAATGCCCCCCCTTTGTTGACACTTGGATGTCATCACCAATCTGATAGTATGATAATTCTCCACCAGGAACTCCTCGTGCTATGATTATTTACTAATGCAAAACTTTTAGTTTGGTGGAAGTAATTTGGAAACACAACAAGAAACATAACACAAGAATACCACAGATTATGACATAAAAGAATGATGAAAAATCTGAAATACAACTGTAAAATGTATAATTAACATGAAATTGTTACAATCCCACCCATGGATTACTCCAAGTGTTACCAACTCCACTTGCCTTCCAACAATAACTATGGGAGAAACTTCACAATTACACCTCTTAATGGCTTCTTTAACACACCTTTTAAATGATGGTTTCCTTTACAAGCTTTCTTATACAATATTTCTCACTACTTCCTTCTATGCTAAATGAGGGGGGTGGCCTCTCTATTTATAGAACTTTCAGGCTTATCCACCTTATCTCTAAGATAGGATAAGAAATCTACTCTGATGAATCATATTCCATACCTTAACTCTTATCTTTACATGTAAGCTTATCTTTTAAGATAAGATAAACCTTATCATTTCACATGGGTTCCACCTTTTTAGACTTTTTACAAATAAAATACACAAAATATTTATGACATCACTCCTTGTCCTTATTACTAATATAATATTTCTAATTCCTAATCATGTAGACCCTACTTCTCTACTTACCCTAACTTTGACATTTTAACATTACCGAACCACTTACGAAAAATATTTAATTTTTACCACAACATTCCTATTGTACTTTTACTGTTACTATACTATACATTATTGGCGGCGTCGTACTGGCTGCACCATTATCTTCTATCGGACGCCACTACTAATTATACTTAACAACATCATATTCCTAATACATACATTAATGAAATAGAAATTACGGAGGAAAATTTTAGTGTCGACATCTTCCCCCTTCCTAGCTTCTACTCCGTCCTCGGAGTAGACTATTCTGGTGCTTGGAAAATCTTTAACTTGTCGTGGTTGACCCATTTCATAATGGGAGTGCCATCCAATTCCTCTAGTTGATATGTACCATTTTCATGCATAGCTACTATTTTGTAGGGCCCCACCATTTGGGAAGAAATTTTCTTTGTCTTCTTTTTTTGTATCTGGAATCATATACTAGAACCAAGTCATTCACATGAAATGGAGACCAACGGATATTTTGATCAAAGTATTCCTTCTACTTCATTTTCTTCTTATAGCTTGTATCTTTTGCTATTTCTCTCATTTCCTCTAGAAAATGAAGATGTACCAACCTTTCCTTTACCGAATCACTTTCATCCATCCTTTCATTTTTCATGATTCTTATAGTGGGAATATCAAACTCAATAAGAAGAACTGGATCAATGCCATAAGCCAACTAAAATGGGGATTATCCTGTTGCTGACTTTGATGTTGCCCTATATGCCCACAATGCTACATGAATCCTTTTATCCCACTTATGTACCTGTAAGGCTGCATCTTTTGCTAGAATTTGACACAACACATAATTTGTTCATTCCACCTGTCCATTTGTGCTTGGCTTGTAAGTTGTTGCCTTCCTGTGCTTAATAGAAAACTTGTTGACTAGGGCTTCTACCACCTCATTAATGAAGTGGCTTCCTTGATCTGTTACAATTTCTAATGGACAACCAAATCTGGTGACAATGTGTTCATATATGAACCTTGCCACTTCATCCATGGAAGCTGTTTTCAATGGCCTAGCTTCAACCCACTTGGTTAAATAATCTGTGGCAACTACAATATACTTATTTTGGTGTGGGGTAGTTGGAAGTGTACCTACAATATCTATTCCCCACTTTTCAAAGGGACTAAGTGGAAGAATAGGACATAATGGAGTTGATGAAGTTTTACAGTTTCCATGTGTTTGAAAAATATCACATGTCTTACAATAATTATAACAATCTCTAAAAAGAGTGGGCCAGTGATAACCTACATCCAAGATCCTTCTTACTGTAAGTTGTCCAGAGAAGTGTCCTCCACATGTACCATTGTGGAATTCTTCTATTAGATCCTTCCCTTTATCATGTCCAACTGCTCTCTTGTATTGTCCATCAGCTCCTATTCGAAATAATACTCCATGTAGAATAGAATATGGACGACTTACTTGAGTAATCTTCCTCTTAGTCTTTGCACTGGCACCATCAGGAAACTTGAATTCATTCAGATAATTCCAAATATCTATGTATTCACTAGGGATTGCATCAAGGGATAACAATGCTGCATCTGGGAAGTCATCATCATCACAAGATGAACCTAAACCATCATAGGCTCAAGAGAGTGCATCTGCATTAACACGCTTCTTTCCTGGCCTATCTATAATATCAAATTCAAATTCTTGTAGCAAAATTATCCATCTTGCTATCCTCCCTGATGGGTTAGGCTTATTTACAATATATTTTAGAGCCTGATGATCTGTTACAACTGTGAACTTCTACCCTAGCAAGTAATTTCTAAACTTTTTTATAGCAAAAATGATAGCTAGAGCCTCTTTTCAGTTATAGTATAATTTACCTCAGCACTGCTCATTTGTCTGCTCCCAAAGTAAACTGGATGATCATTCCCATTTTCATCATTTTGGCTCAGAGTACTTCCTAGTGTTGCATCTGAAGCATCAATATACACAATGAATGGCTTGCTCCAGTATGGATTCTTTAAAATAGGTGAAGACACCAAAGCCTCCTTCAGTTGTTCAAAAGCTTCATGCGCCTTCTTTCCTGGTTCATAAGTAACATCCTTCTTCAAGAACTGGGTTAGTGGCTGTGCAATCTTTGAGAAATTCTTGATGAACCTTCTATAGTAACCCACATGGCCTAAAAATGATCTCAACTTACTTCTATTCATAGGAAATGGTAACTCTTTGATTTTTAAAACCTTATCAGGATCAATACCAATACCATCTCTGGATACAACATGCCCTAACAAAATGCCTTTAGAACATCCAAAGACACACTTTGTAGGGTTTAGTGAGGCTTGTGCTTCATCTAACCTTTGAAATGTTGTCTCCATCTGGTGCAAGTGGTCCATCTTGCTCCCATAGATGTAAAAATCATCCAGAAATACTTTGATGAAGTTTCCAATGTAGGGTTCAAACACCCTATTCATCAAGTGCTGGAACGTTGGTGGAGCATTACACAACCCAAAAGGCATAACTCTATAAGAAAACGTTCCCCAAGGAGTGGTGAACGTGGTCTTCAGCTGATCTTTCTCTGCTATATGAACTTGGTTGTATCTGCTATATCCATCAGCAAAACTATAGCACTCCTGGCTAGCTACTTCGTCCAAGATCTGATCTGAGAATGGAAGAGGGTAATGATCCTTCTTTGTTGCCTTGTTGAGCTTCCTATAATCAACACAAATGTGTAGCTTCCCATTCTTTTTTATTGAGATCACAATGGGAGAAACCCATTCTGAATTCTCCACAACAAATATGAATCCTGCATCAAGCAACTTATCTATTTCTTCTTTTACAGTCTTGGAAAAATTAGGATTCATTCTATATGACATTTACTTTATGGGCTTAGCACCATCTACCAGCTCAATAGAATGTTCTACCCAACTTACTTGACGGAGTTCCTTGTAATCAAAAGTGAATAGGTGTATGTACCTTTGAAAGAGCTGGAGGTAGGATTCCTTCTCACTCTCCATCACAAGCATCACCAATCTTTATTTGTTGGAGACGATCATCAATTTCTTCTTCAGATAATTTTATGGGTTCATGAGTCGGTGTGACTGGAAGGATATCCATGACCAAAACATCAACCTCACTTTCTTCATCTTCTGTGTCCACTTCACTGGTACTAGAGTAATCAGAGGATGTCCAATCATTAGTTTCATCACTTGAATCCACAAGTTCTACCTTATGATGCCGAGGGATCACGTTTATCTTCACCCTCTCTCTGCCACGTCCAAGTGTCATGAAGCCTTCATTCCAGTAGTTTCTTGCATGAACTCTCCTTAGCCATGGCCTTCCCAATAACATTGGGTACGCAACTGTACCATTTTTCATCACCTGAAAGTCTACCACACATACAACACCCATAACAGATATTAGCACATTTGAAACAACACCTTCTGGTTTAGTTTTTCCCTTATTTAATGACCTTAACATAAGTGTTGAGGGCTGATCAATTTTTAAACCCAACATATTCATTATAGACTCGGTCATTACATTAACTGCAGCACCTCCATCTACTAAGACATCATGAATTGAAATACCATTACATAATACCTCAGCTTGTGGAGCATAGGGATCTACCTCTGCTTCCAAAATAGGGACCTCAACCTCCTTCCTTCGTCGAGCATTGAGTCCACTTCGCAGCTCCCGCCTCTTCTCAGAAGACATAGCCAGAAGTTGACCATATGTAATATTTGCAGGCCTTTTGGATAGATCTTCTAAGATGGAGTATGGTCCTTGCCCCTGTGAAATCAGAAAATCCTGCACACCCAACTTTCTTCTCCTATGTTTCTTACTAGTTTCTCCTTTCATCTTCTTAGGATCATTTCCATCTTGGTTATCTTTTTCTTTCTTTCTTTTTGTTACAAACACATCTACTTCATTATTTATGCTCCTATCTACTACATCAAAAGAATTCACAGGTGCTTTTCCTTTATCATTATCTCTTGTACTAGATGTAGAAGCTCTATCTGGACAATTATACTTATAATGACCCTTTTTATGACAACCATAACATACAACTTCAGATATATTTCTTTTTGGACCTCTATCTCCTCCCTGAGAACTAAATTCTTTTCCTTGAAGAAGATTAATAGTTAACTGACCCATCTTCCTGAGCAGATCTTCATACTCAGTAGATGTACTAGGAGAAATATTTGTGCTCACCGAGAGTGGTTGTGGATTCTGGACCAAAGGTGTTGGTTGTAGGCTCTACCTTAGCAACAATTTCTTTGGGCTCTTCTTCCATGCTTTCTTCTTGCCTTCTTGCAATCTCCTTTGCTTGTTCGAGGGTCACTGGGTAGTCATACTTCACTCGTTGTCTGATCTCTGGCTTCATCCCAAGAATGAAGTGCTTATAGAGGAGATTATCCATGCCATTCATCAACCCATCCGCTAATCCTTCCTTCCGGATTTGGGCATCGAGCTTCCTCCTTAGCTCTAGAACATGAGCATGATAATCCCTTATCTTCTCCTTCTCTCCTTGGGATAGCTTTGTGACCTCGATCATGAGATCTGCATATTTCTGTTGTTCACCAAATTCTTCAAGAAAACTTTCAGTTAATAAATCCCATGAGTTTTTCACATTATCACCTAGTGTTTCAAACCACCTAAGGGCTGAACCATCCAAAAAGGTAGGAAAAAATTCAGTCCATTATTCCCTTCTTATGAGGCCATTACAAATGTAAGATCGTTTAAATTCTTGAATGAAAGAGGAAGCATCTTCATTAGATTGGGCTGAAAAAATAGGAATCTTCCCCATTTTCAAAAGTAACCAAAGTGAAATACCAACCCACAAGTACAATCAACAAGACTTATGTGCACAAATAATTGGAATCACTATAATAGAAAGTGACTTTACACCTTTCTACAGTAAAATAGAAATGACCATGGTAAACTATGGTAAAACTTGACTTACTGCGGTAAAAATTGACTTTACTGTGGTAAACACTATTCACGGTAAAAAGTGAAGTTACTACGGTAAATACTATTCACGGTAAAAAGTGACTTTACTGCGGTAAATACTATTCATGGTAAAAAGTGACTTTACCATGGTAACTACTATGCACAGTAAAAACAAGGTTACCCTCCAAATGATTTCTGACTAAGTGGGAATATCTCTCCAGAAAATCCACCAACGAGGAATGGTCCCGGCAACAGAACCAAAATGTCATCACCAATCTGGCACTATGATAATTCTCCACCGGGAACTCCTCATGCTATGATTATTTACTAATGCACAACTTTTAGTTTGGTGGAAGTAATCTAGAAACACAACAATGTACATAACACAAGAATACCACAGACTATGACATAAAAGAATGATGACAAATCTGAAATACAACTGTAAAATGTATAATATTAACATGAAATTGTTACAATCTCACCCATGAGATTACTCCAAGTGTTACCAACTCCACTTGCCTTCAACAATAACTATGGGAGAAACTTCACAATTACACCTCTTAATGGCTTCTTTAACACACCTTTAAATGATAGCTTCCTTTACACACTTATACAATATTTCTCACTACTTCCTTCTATGCTAAATGAGGGGGGTGGCCTCTCTATTTATAGAAATTTCAGGCTTATCCATCTTATCTCTAAGATAGGATAAGAAATCTACTCTGACGAATCATATTCCATACCTTAACTCTTATCTGTATATGTAAGCTTGTCTTTTAAGATAAGATAAACCTTATCATTTCACATGGGTTCCACATTTTTAGACTTTTTACAAATAAAATACACAAAATATTTATGACCTCACTCCTTGTCCTTATTACCAATATAATATTTCTAATTCCTAATCATGTAGACCCTACATCTCTAATTACCCAAACTTTGACATTTTAACATTACCGGAACCACTTACGACAAATATTTACTTTTTACCACAACATTTCCTATTGTACTTTGACTGTTACCGTACTCCATACATTATTGGTACACCGTACTGACGGCAACGTCGTTATCTTCTATCAACGCTACTACTAATTATACTTAACAACATCCTATTCCTAATACATACATTAATGAAATAGAAATTACGGAGGTTAAAAATTTTAGTGTCTAATAGAAGATAATGGTCTGTTAACCAACCTACTAATAATGTATTAGGGTAATCAGTAGTATTAGGAAGTCTCGATTATGGTCCAATGATCCAAAGAAAACAGTAAATATTCCTTCATTAGTGGTTCAATGATGTTAAAATGTCAAACTTAGGGTAAGTCAGAATCAACATTAGTATGAGCATTATTCCACTTTGATAAATGGTTTGATCACCATGGTACAAATGCTGAATGCATGGTCATAATATGCCATGGAAGCTAGTCAATTATGAAGGTCTTCTGATGCAAAAGGAGTAATGAGGAAGTTTATCACCTTATAATTTTTAAGAGGGCAAACACATTCCTTAGCTTAATATAATTGGGTTTCAATGAGTATCCAGATACATTTTGTAAACTGATACAATACATAACTTGAAATCTCTTACCTTGAGTCACAATCGATGCCAACATGACACCCGCATGATCAGAGGCATATCATGCAGATGTACAAATACACATTGTCCACATACACACACACATATATATAGGTGGATGACATTTTATAAATATTGTTAGAGATCGTCATAATGCCTTCTGAAGATGGCATCCAACTTAAATTATTTTCTTTTTTAAAGAAGGAATGGACAGGGTTAAAATGGTACAAATTCAAATCATTAAATCCACTTGACCTTTACCCTAGTTGACTACCAATGTTTTATCCTATTCCAATCGAAGGCCATTTTGAGAATGGCCTTGATATCATGAAGATTATTCATAAGCCAAAAGGAGATAGAAATGATTAAACATTAGTAATTATTTCCAATTTAGGATGGGCGCCCAAATAATGCACTTGGCATGGATATAAGGTGAATAATTAAAATAGATCATGATGCTCAAAGAGGATTTCAGAGGACCAAGAGATGGTCAGATCCAATATAGTTTGGATTTACCGAAGAGGTCATTGACATTAGTCTTCCACTAATTCATGACCCATAAGGTCATAGAAGACATAGGTCATCGCACGCTGGTAACTGGCCCCAATGTTTTTCAATCCACAAAGGCATGACACGACAATAGAAAGTGCCCCAAATAGTGAAGAAAGCAAGTCTTATGTAGGTCTTACTGGAGTGACCAGGATCTGATAAATAACTAGAAAAAACCATCCAAAGAGAGAGAGAGATATCTCATTTTCAGGCAAGGTCAACGAGTTGATCAATGTTGGGAAGAGGATTAATTCATACCTTTGGATACCTTTTAACACTTTAAATATCAAAAGTCAGTATAGACTGCGAAGATTTCTAGTGATATTTAGCAATGGGTACAATGAGAAACTATAATTTTTACACTGAAACCTCTGAGGCATTAGTGAAATTTGCACATGAGTAATTATTTCATCCCACCATGATCTTTTAGAGCTTCTGAAAATATTGGGCTGGGTTTGCGCCCGCAGCTCCCAACATATTCCCCACTTTATCGATGTTTAGGCGCCCCATGGGCCATGGCTATTACAACGTAACCAACCAAGTGGGATTCAGGAACACAAGTGGTATCTCTGACCAATTGTAACATAATTTGCTATTCAAAACCTTGAGTGTGTTATGAAATCCATGACTTGAGGATCATAACACACAAATAATCCAAAAATGACCTTATTAGCACAAATCCAAATTAGGTGAGAAATGAAGTAATCAAGTTTTACCATGGTGCTCAAAGTTAGGAAATATAAAACATAAATTAAAAAAATCACATGCAAAAGCCAATCAAATTTCTCCAATTACAAAAATGGCCAAAATGGAACAAGGTAAGATAAAAGGTTTGGGCATGATGGTATTTGGCATCAATTGTAGTACTACCACTGAGTCCCATGTTCTCTAAGTGGTGCTACCTGCAAATCTTACATGCTCAAGGCAAACCTCAAATATACTTGACCATGTGGTAGTTTCAATAGCCATATAAATCAAAATGGAATATGACTATATAATATCAACTAAATAAAATATCACAACATCTATTCTACTAATGATACCTATAAGCATGATCCAATATCCATAATGTATAACTCAAAGTCACGATCACCAGTCCAGTACATGATGACAACATAATCCATCAAATGGTAAAACACATAGTATCATCATCTCTAATCAGAATGAATTAACCAATGTCCTAAATTGATCATATAGTGTTCTCAACTAGTGTCCAGTCAAATACGATGTCATAGACCATAAGATAATAATCTTAGAAAATGCATATCAAACTCTACCAAAATCAAATAACAATGTCTCATATGTAATGATCAAACTACTCAAATGAGTCAACCATCTTTAGGAAAAGACAAAAATGTGGTGGGCACTACAACTGACAGTACATAGTGTCAGCTGAAAATTTCTACTAGCTGAAACCATTATTAAATGATTCACCAAACCATTCAAAACCCGTTTCCTTCAGATTCACCATAATTTAAAAATTCATTTTCATAGATTTGCCAAGTAATATCTATGAGTTTTTTCTGGGGGGTCTTAAAATTTACCTTGCCTAATAGATATGTAAAATGTGTAAGCATATATAAAGTACATAAAATGTTTGAAAAAATACATCTAAACAATTTAGTTTCATGGAATGCTATGATTATAGGATATGTAAAAAATGGTGTTCCTGATGATGGACCTAAAGCATGTTTAGTATGCTTTGTTCCCATCTGTATATGACACTAATTAAGGGACACTAACTAAGGCAAGTGATTTTTATAGAGAAATGAAGGATTTTATGAGTGAATATGAGATCATCTGCAATGATATAAATTTTTTTTAACATCCATGAGAAGTATTGGCCATCCTATGGTTTTGATTATTTGATATAGTTTTCCAAATAAGGAAACGTATAGGTTGAAATACTGGAAAATGAGGCAAAATAAATAAATTTATGTGAGTTAATAGAGAAGGGGTTGATTAGAGAATGCTTGAGCTTATGAATAATTCCAAAAATGTTAACACCAACAAAGATGGAGGATAAAATATGTGCTTTGGTTCAAGAGCCATCAATAAGATTGTACAATCAAGTACATATTTCCATTACCATGGATATTTATGGATTTTGTGAGTGGAGAAAGGTACTTCACAAAGATTGATACGAAGAGTAGGTAGATCACCAAATCAAATCTAGAAATAATGATGATTGGAAGAATGTCTCGAAGAAAAAGGATAGTTTATATGAGCGGCTTTCAATGCCATTTAGGTTGAAAACTATTTTGAAAAAAAATCATGTTTCATGAACGAAGTGCTAAAACCATTTCTTGGTTGGTTTTTGTGTGTTTTTTTGGATGACATTTTGATTTTTAGTAGGAAAAAATAAGATTGTTTAATGCACTTGAGGCAAGTGTTACAGAGGTTGAAGGAAATGAATTTGATGGTCAACTTAAACAAACATAGATTTATGGAGGAGGAATTGGTGTACTTGGGGTTTGTAATTTCAAATGATAGATTGAGAATGCATCTAGAGATATTAAAAACCATTTTTAAATGGTCAACACCTAGAAGCATGTTTGAAGAAAGAATATTGATGATGTATAACATAGTCTAGTGCATGCCATAGTTTAAAAGCTTATTTAGGTTAGCAAAGCTTCTTTTTGTCTTCTCCTTTTACAAGTACATCTTAAAGGGGAGGTTGTATATCCATAAATTATTTGTATAAGAAGCTAAAGGGTATGGGTGAATGTAGAGGGATTACATTGTATTGTATTCTTCTTGTGAGGAGGGCCATTGATTGCCTTTCATACTATTTTGTAATGTATTACACTATTCATTCTATTTTATTGATGACTATGCCTATAAATTTTTTATGTTTCATAGGTATGCACATGGAATTTTGTAAGGTAGTCTTGATGTTGTACTTGATTATCCTTGGCCCATCTAGAGTTCTAACAAACCTTCCACAGGTTATCAAGTTTTTATAAGAAGATCATCATGAACTTGAGTGGGATATGTGTTCCTATCAGAGAAATAATGACGATAAGAAATAATTTGTTTAGATAGTCACAACTCATCATAGCTTTCATAGTTTGAAGGAGATTGTATTTCAACAACTAGTTTTAGCATTTCTAGATTCAATAAGAGATTCCAAGTTGATTGTAATGCTAGTGGGACAAAACATGATCAATTTTGAGACAAGGATTTTAACCTATTTCTTACTTTATTGACATATTGAATGGAGCAAAGTGAAAGTGCTTTCTTTGTGATCAAGAGTTTTATGACATAATACAATCTCTCAAGAAGTTGAGGCACTATTTGTTTCCCGAGCTTGTTTTATATATAGACCATCAAGCACTACAATTCATCAATAATCAAGGTAAGTTGAACAAATAACATATGGAGTGGGTTGAATTTATGAAATGTTACACATTTGTTTTGAAGGATAAGAGTGCCAAGTCAAATAAAGTTTCATATGATTTGACTAGAACATGTCTCTAAATAAGATGTGAGTGGGAATAATTGGGTTTGATTCCATGAAGGATGAATATGAGGATGATAAAGATTTTCAAGATTGAAGTGAAAGTGTAAGAATATAAGGTTTTTAAAGATTTGAAGCAGGCAAATACAATCATTACAAAAGATTGGACATTTTTACACTTTGTTTAGAGTATCTCAATTCTTTATTCTTCATTAAGAGAGCAAGAAATACTTCAGATAAAGTTCAGTGTTTGGTACAAATCTTTTGAGTCAATTTCATGTCACATCTAGATACATATTTCTACTATCCAATTTTGACGAGTGTTATCAAATCTTGCAATATTCAAAATACCTCTAAACTTTGCATATAACATCTTTTCTCCAATTTTAAAATCAATTAATTAAAATGTATAGAATGAATATTTGTATCACAACTTAATTGTAAGTCATTAATCTATTTTACACCAAGAGAATATAAGGATATTTGTTATAACACCATTAACTTATTACAACATTATTACAAAAAAAACTTTACTTTAAACAAGTTTTAAAAATAATCGATTTCCCTAGTAAACAAAACATTTACGAACAATAGATGAAAAAGTCCATTTTAATCATCCAATGGCATAACACAAACATCATATCTTTCAAATTTTATAGTCATTTTACGTGTAGGACTAATATTTCCTTCTCCATATGTTCGGATAAACAAGGTTTATTCCTCAAGCTACCTAACATAAGAAGTGTTAGAATCATCACATATCAAGCTCGCTCCTCTTAGGTTTGTTTGAGCTAGACAATACCTGCCAAAAGCAACCTCAAACCAGTCATTCCATCACCATCTTTAGATATTTTTAAACCACTTCTCCTCTCTTTCTTTATAACTCCATGATTAAAAAAAAATCTAATTGAAATGTGTATATTAAAAAAAATCACTAAAATTGTTTTAACTATTCAAAATCTTCATTTATACATCAAAATTAAAATACTTAACAATTACAACACAAAGAAGGAACATTAGACTTGGAATATAGGATCATTTTTTCCTTGAGGTTCTCACCGGTTGGGCGGAGGGAATCCATTCATTAGTTGCAGGGTTGGTTCTGCTATGGTGGAAAGATTCATTAGAGGCTTCTCCCAAATGAAAATCACAGCCACCTTTTCTCTCCATCTTAATGAACCCAGTTCCAGTCTGTTCAGAAAACAACAAATTATAGCCATCATAAATCTCCATATAAACTCTCTGCAAAATTATGAAGATAATTCTCAGGACTTGGCTTACAGTGTGGTGTTCTTTATCCATGTCATTAAAGTCCTTGTAATAATCTGTTTCCGTGAACTCTTCCACTGGAGAATCTCCACTGTAGATCAATTCCTGCAAACAATAATGACTCTTTTTGAGTAATCATTGTCAAATATCAATTATTTCATATAATTATTTTAAAAACTTAATGGTGAACACAGTAGTGTGATGATCCATGTATGAGTAGTCATTTATAATCTTATAGACTGTAGAACATAAAAACTCTAGTAAAAATAAGTGTTTCCGAATACATACATCTTTGTGAGATTGGAGTTCTTGAAACTTGATGTATTCTGGAGCTTCCTGACCCGAGATCTGTGGACAAAGTTTATCGGTGTGCTGCAAAGAGTTTTCACTTCTATTAGGCTTGGTATGGCGTTTAGGAGCAGCAGCATCAAATTGGTTCTTCACATTTCGCTCCATTTGCTGTTGCTCCCATGAACAAATATCCTCACTCCTACTTGGCTTCCTCTGTTGATTTTCCATTTTCTTTGATATTAGATCAGATATGTCTGGTGTAGGTTTTTAACCCAGAAATTATTCTATCGAGGCTTGATTATGATGAGGCTGACCCGTTTTTCCTAAGTAGGTAGCAGTGAAACCTTATCTTCAAAGTGGGGAATGGAATCTTATCTGTTATGCAATCCTTTATTATTATTAGGGTGGGGTAGGATGGGCTGGAGATATGGGATAAGGTGTATCTTGTGTTAAAGGCATCCATAATTGATTATGTATATGTTTTGTAGTCACATAGTAGTTATTAAAATTGAATATTTATATTTTTAAAAATAGTTAAAATATTTAAGTAACTAGACACTCTAAAAGTGTAATTGTTTTGGGTCTTTATAAAATAAGTAAAGCATTTTGGTAGTTTTTGGGCTAATATGAATCATATTGCATAGCGAATGTATTGTACAATATTTGGTTTCTATATTAATTGGTGATTAATTACAATGAATAGTTTGTGTTTGTATTTTAAGTATATAAATATAATTTATATTCTAAAATAATAATTGAAGATAAATGATTTTGGTCATATAAGTTTCAAGTTTGATTTTCGGTCTATGTATGATGTTTAAGAGTGGGGCATTTGTGCGCTCCTTGATCATTATGGGAGATCGCCTTGCTAAAGTACATCGAAAATTTTACACCAGGTCATTGATTTGTCGATTCTATCAATGATTGAAAATAAAAAAATTGAAGATAAAAACTATAAATGATTCATTGATAGAGTTTTATAATAGAAAAATTAAATGAATTTCATGTATCTCATGGAGCTATTGATGTATACAATGTTTAATGTATGGATTGGTAGAAATGTTTGTATTTACTAGTAGTTGCACCAATTGTTGCAAAGACACCTCGATAGAGAATAAAGTTAATATCAAAAATATTTTACTAATAAAGAAGCCAAGTAAATCCTACAATTATTGCAATGCTACTGTTAGGTGGAGCCAATAAAGGCGCAATAAAGTATTTTGGTGACATTATAGTTAAAAGAATATTACACATTAAAAGATATGGTCAATTGGTTACATTATTGTTTTAATAATTATTAGAAGAGTTCAAGAGCATCCACTCCTATATAGATGAGGTTAACCATTGGGAAGTTGAAATTATTATATAGACTACTATAATGTATTAAATATACAAATTCAATTTCTATTTTTTATAATAGATTGAAGCTTACAAGTATAAATAAGCGAGCATTCATGAAAATTACCATATATTTTATACCCAATACCAACTGATTCTTACTAAATACATACCATAGGAATAAATCCATAAACACATAGTTTGATTTTAGGAATAAATTGATATGAATAATAACAAATAGTTTTAATGAATAATAATAATAATTCGAAATGATTATTAATAAATTCCTATTTCCAATTTTATAAGTAATAACACCACACTATCTAAAACACTAAGATTGATTTTATTGCATGTCAAGTGTATACAATGGCAAAAGTAAGTTAAATTCATGTTTTCCATATCCTAAATTATGTTTCTAAAAAATGTCTTGTTCAATACATTTCTCAAATTTATTAACAAGCATCAAAACTCTACAAATCTATATTAATTCCCCTTTGTGCGCATATCTTTCATTTAGAATTTCTATTGTATATGAGCTTTGAGCTTAAACACAATACTCCACTCTATCAAGTTGTTCTACTGCATGCTCAGTGCTTATGTATTCTATGTAACAAATATTTAGTTAACCTACCACAACATAATTTAAGATAATATCAACAAATCACCAAATAATGTAAGAAATGGATCTGCAGACAATTTGAGATAAAACAAACTTGTAAAAATGTTTGTTAGTAAATGCACTTGGGTTCCTATTCATTTCCCACAATTTTGGCAAGAGCCACAACTTGCCTCAAGACATGTTCAACTTTGTAATGTTATAAGGAAAAGATAAAACAATCGTTCCCATTCCAGAATTACCCTAAGATGGCAAGAATCATTCATCTAACTTTTAATATGGCATGGGGAATCCCATTGATGATACTCTAGATTCAAAAGAAATTCCTCAAATCATAAACTATGAATGCCAATGTAGCCTTTCTTCAAAATTTAACCAGTGCCCCTCACAAACAATAACTTTTGTGCCACATATTCAAGACATTTTGTCAAACACACTACGTGGGGTGTCCTCCAAACTGGAACGATATAATAAATATTATAAATTTTTATTATAAACTAAAAGAAATAGATATAACATGGTAAGTTATGGAGGTCCATTGTTATTATTAAAAAAATTAAGATAGAAGACAATATAATATGTGTTATCATAATTAAGAAATAACCTTAGCTATTTTCAAGTAGATGTACAATCTTGTGATGGTATGGCTCCTCAATAAACTATAATATTTATGTGATAAGCACCAAAATGTTAGTAGTTTACAAGGTAGTAAGTTCAATATAATAAATATATTATGTGAAATATACAGAGCATCATAATTTTCTTGCGGCATTGTTATGTAAAGAATGGTTGTTTGTACACATATAATGGATATGACATGTATTTTTTTCCATTTATCTATTTTATTTTTGCTGTCATAAGACCAATCCCTTGCTACTTATATCAAAGTCACAATTAGCATTGAATTAGGAAAAATTAATGTATGAAATTCAAAAGAATTAAATATGTTGAAAATTTAAAATATATAGCTAATTGTATAGGGAATGAGAAGATATATTATAGCTAATTGCAAGGGAATGAGAAGATTAATAATTACAATGCATTAGCAAATATCTATTATAAATTAATAAAGAAAGAGATAATATATATACACTGATTTAAATCAGTTAATGAGCATGGGAGGGGATTTTGTCTTATCATAGGAAATAAAGCAAATAGGTGTCTCCACCAACGTTCACGGGGCTACGCCCCTCTGCATTGAATGGTACAACTCCCATTATTGAAAGTAAACTAATCCTAATCCTATCTAAATGTTGTGGGTGGCCAAATTGGTCAGGGATCACACAGGGACACTCCACTGAACCTGTGGCAAAGTGCTTGTATGTGGGTACAAGGGAGGAAATTACAACGATAAGGGGAAAAAAAGGGAAATTAGGCAAGGAAGATTACTACCGTGAGTAGATTGCAGAGCTCACACCCAGTAACCGCAGTAGTTCAACCTTCAATATAGAGGAAAGCACAATGAAGCTAGTGGGACCAATGAATTAAAACACCAAGTTTTTTAAATTCATCTATCGAGAACACCAAGTTCCTCTCCAACTCCATACAGGATCAACTATGCTTGCAAAGTGCATGAAAGAGAGAAATAGAGGAAAAACAAGAAAGGGAAATAGAAGAAGTGTAGCTTTTATTCCATGTGTAGTGATGAATACAAAGCTTCAACCAAGCTATCACAATTCACAATGCTACATAGTAAGAGTTCTTCAAAATTTGGAATCCCTTGGAATGGAGAGGCCATCCCAATTTATAGCAATCTGAATTGTCCTTTCACCTCCCTCATATGACTCTTCATTTCCATATTCCACTTGTGACCTTTCATTTTCCATGAATTAAGTATTTCTCTTATAATTTGAGAAAATACTTTTACAAATTTAAAATAGGTCACTTAAGTGAATAGGATGAAAGACAATGATGAGGCCCAATGAAGAATTAGAATAGAGAGAGAAGAAAGAGAGGGAAGGGATGAATGAAAATCACTCCTTGCAATGAACTACTTTGAATGCCCCAATGCAGTTATGAACTTTGAGTGAAGATTTCTGCCACTGGTGATCTTCTACACTGATGAAGATTGCTCCCTTGAATAACTTTGAATCATTTTCCCAATCCAGTGATGACCGCAAACTCTATGATGCACAAACATCCTGGACCACAGAATGAGTGTTCAGAAACATTGTTTTGAGGTTTACCGATGCAAGCTTGAGATGAACACATACAATGCCCATGATGACCCTCCTTGAAACTTGGTTGATGAACCCTTTGACTCATTGAAATCATTCTGACCAATTCACTTTGAATCACCTGGTTCCTTAAGTGATGAAGATGAATTCACATGATGTGCCTTGTGATGCCCTGTTTTGCCTCTGTAAACCATTACACTCAAGATGATGCTTCCAGGACCTCTGTGAAGTTCTCATTCCTCATTTTTGACTCATGAAACCATCTCATTATCCAAAGGGGAGTCCAAAAAGTAGTAAGGTGAGTGAAAACAAAGTCATATGCAACTTTCCACTCCCAAAATGAAAACTTTCTATTTTTAGAATATGAGCCCATGCTCTGCTATTCTGGGACATATCACCTGTCTTGCTCCAGTTTCACCTTCTGAACCTTCTACCATATTCCATCCTCCTCTGTTCTTGAGATATTGCTATTTTTAGCACATTTCTATTTTTAGCAGGTTGCTCTTTGGGGACCTGCTATTTTGGGAAGAAGTCGTTTTCTGTCTTACTTTCCATTTTACCCCTTTTCTGATTGTCCTGAGTGATCAAACTTGCAATTCGGTGGGAATTTCCATTTATAGCATGTGAGGAATTATAGCATATGCTATTTTTAGTAAGTGGTGAAAATGACCTCGGTTTGCGATGGGAACAACTTTTTTGGATTCGGCTCTTCGTCATGTACTCGTGCTCCAATTTTCATCATGATTCACTTACCAGAGAGCTCAGAAATAAATAAAAAAAGAATCTACGCCTGGTAAGAGCTTTGGGCATGGAGTTACTAGGGTAGAATATTGATAAAAAAATTAGTCCTTCATATCTTGAGAAATTGGCAACTTCATCGTGCAAGAACTAGTTTGAAAGAAACTAGATTTTTTGGAGACCCTTTCCTCCGAATTTCGGATGATTTCACTTTCTGGATCTTTGGGGATTTGAAAATTTCTTCAAAGAGGGAAGAATTCTGATAAAAAACACAGCCCTCCATATCCCTAAAAAATAGGGACTTCATGACGTGAAAACTAGTTCACGTGAAACTAGATTTTTCAAGGATCGTTTCCACCGATTTTCACACGATTACGCCTACTGGAACCTTGAGAAGTGGAGAGGTAGCTCGCTGATTTTTTCTACTGTTGTGTCATGGAAGCCATTAATGGAGCTTAAAAAATTTTAGGTCTCCTTTTCCACCTCAGATTGTGATGAAACAAATTCCATTGGGATAGGTTTTTCTCCTGGACTTTGTGTGTAAAATTTTAGCTTCACCCGCTTACCAGATTGATGGGAAATCGAAGGAGAAGAAGCTGAGGCACAAGATGGAGTTTTTATTCCAGTTAATAATCAAGGGAATAATTTTATATTTCATTTTTTTCATCTTGATGGCCTCTGAAAATAAGGAATTCTGTAAAAAACCTCATTTCAATTTGTGCTCTGGATTGTGAGATATGAGTGTTTCACCATTTTGGTTCATGAGTGTTTCTGGCACTGAATGGACATGGTGGCAGCTGAAAAAGATAGATTTTTGGTGTTATTGCAGTCCTTGAATTTTAGGAATAATGGAGGGAAGAAAAAATGAGGAGGGGCAATGGAGGTTTGCAAGTTCTCTGCAACTTTCTTTCGGCAGTGAGCTTCACGGGCAATAATGGAGAAGAAGCAACAAGGAGTTAGAAATTTTTTCAAATTTGAAGCTGGAGTTGGGAAAATTTTTATGTCCCTGATGTCCCTTTAGCATTAAGGGACATGAGGGACATAAATTTTCACGTGGCACTTCATGATGACACTTGGCAAAGATCTGACGGTGGGGGGTTTTGGCCAAAAAGCATGTTGGAAGCACCTGAGGGCTGGAAGATGGTCACATGGGGGATCAGGAGCCATTCCTTGGGCTGGGAAATTTTTATGTCCCTCATGTCCCTAGCAAAAAGGGACATGAGGGTCATCAATTTTCACATGGCGCCTCCACTTGACACTTGTCACAGATCTGACGGTTGAGGGTTTGAGCTCCTGCAAGCACCTGGGGGCTGAACTGGTGATCCGAGAGGTTGTATGGGTGACCAGAGGGCTTATAGGGGCTGGGTGAATTTTTTGTGTCCCTCATGTCCCTTATCTTGAGGGATGAAAGGGACACAAAATTATGCCAGGCTCCTGGAGCTGACACGTGTCCTCTTGCAAATTTGACTAACAACTGAAGCCTTCCTAGAGGAACTTGAAATGATAATAAATTGAGCTCCCGATGGAATGTTTTGGAAAAAAATTATATTATTTTGACTGAAAATTTCCTTCTTAATCCAATGGTTGGGGTTATCAGCTCTTTATTCTCCATTTAAGCCCTAAAAAATATGGATTTTGTTCTGGTTCCATAGTTGAGCCTGGGAAAAACTGATTATAGACCTATTGCGCCAAGGTGTTGTGAAAAATATGATTTCACCATTTTTTAGGGATCAGAATTCCCTTTCCAATGATGTTTTTTTGACTCCTAACTCCAACCAGAGCTCCCAGAATCACTTCCTGAAGCTCAGTAGCTCTTTTGATCTTGTGCACTGCTTAGGCCTGTGAACCCTATTTTTGGTGAAACTGCCCCAACTCTTCCAAATATTTCTTGAACCTTCCAAAATAACCTCCATGATGTTTCTAGACCTTTAATTCATCCACATGTTGGATTTGGCTCCTTTTTCCACTCCAGGGGGTTGCACCTGTCCTGGGAAGGCCAGTGGTAGCCCTTCCCAACACTGTCCAAAATTAGCATTCTTCAAGAACTCCTAAAATCACCTAGGGGGTTGACTTGAATTTCCTAATTCACCTAGGGGATTGAGTTAAAATCCACTGGGAGGTCATTGGACTGACTGGGTAAGGCTGGTGTTGAGGATGGGTAGACCTGGGGTGTCTTGGAAAGGTATGGATCATCGTCAATGATTCTATGGATTATCATATTCCTTTGATCATGCCCATTGGGTTTAAAGAAAAGACATATTTATCAAATAATCTTTAAGCCAATGGTATTTCTTTTTAATTTTTCCAATATGTTGTTTCCATATTATGTGCTATGTGAACCCATATAGTAGACACCAATTTTTGGTATCCCTTATCCTTCATTCCACATCTTCTCCCCTTCATCGTCACTCTCCTACATACATACCTCTCTTCCCAATTAAATTCCCATTTCCCTCATAAATTCAATTTATCCCTTTAATTATCATTCTCCATCTTTTTCCCATCATAATCATATATGTAATTCATCTTCCCTAAACATCCCTAACCATCCTTGATTAATACTAAATCCCCATTTAATCCATCTATCATCCCTAAATGCCCCTTTTGTCCTTCTTAGGCCTCTGTTTAATAATTTTATTTCCCATTTTCCTATATTTATTGTTTTCTACATCTCACCTACCCTTTTATCTCCCCTCGACAACCCTAGTTCATATTTACCACCCAAAACTCTAATCCCGCTTTATAAGGACTCCTTGTCTTGAGTTGGGCATCATCCCACTACCCAAGTCGATGGTCCACTATAGTATTTGGTGACCCATGCAGATCTTTGTCGACCCTATAAGTACCCCCCTCACCCCTCCTCTCTTAAGGATGTAATTTTGATAGCTGAAGCTATCTTGTGAATTTCATTGTGATTCTCTGTCTTCATTGGAGTTGTTACTGCCATCTTGAAGCTTCTTTGGAGCCATTGCATGTTTCTGTTGGAGGTCTTGGAGATATAAATCTTGTTGGAGTCCTTTGGACATCTCAATATCTTTTGCATCAACCTTTTGTAGGTTATCAGTTGTCCCGGAGCCCTACCATTCTCCCGTCATCCATTTATCTTGCCTCATCTTTCATTTTCAACCCATTTCCCTTCATCAAAATCTAACACCATTCTCGATCACCGTCATCCCTGCTTGGTCACCATCGACCTAGCCTGTGTCCATTTTATTGACTATCACCTGCCCATTCTCCATCCTAGTTTTTGAGCTCACAGTCTTTCATACCCAAGATATGATAATTCCACCCACCTATTATTTCAGTTTTGACCTTCACCACACTCAATCGTTGTCGACTTGGTTTAGTCACCGTCAACTGGGTCTATATTCATTTTTTTTGGATTAGGGTAAAGTGAGGGTTTTGAGAGGTCCCATAACCTTATTACAAAAATACCATATGGCTAGATATAGCAATGAAAGTTACATAGAGTATAACCTTATACAAAAAGCACATATGGCTAGATATTATAGCAAAAATTACATATAGAATACCCATAAACATAAAAAAAATGAGCAAAAACGAGTGAAGACAAGAAACTACAAAAAGTGATATGATATTCTTCAGCTTATTCACGACATCCTTAGCATCAACATAAACACTCTTCTCTACCATGGAGTCAACCAAGGAAATCATTTCAGCACAATCCTTGTCAATAAGGGCTCTAACACTCTCTGTGAAATCTTTCCAATTCTTAAAAATAGTGAAAGAGCGTTGAAGATTTTTCAGAATAGAAGTGACCACCTCAACTCTCTTGTCATCTTGGGGAAAATTAGTCATCAATGCAATTTCCTCCATTTCTATATCAAAATTCATTTCCATAGCAGCAAGAATATATGTCAGAGTCTTAACTACCTCCATCTCCATAGGCGTTGAATCTAGATAAAGGGAAGCCAAGCCCATAAGAGCATCAGAAAGAAAATACTTAGAGCTAGAAGTTGGGAAATGCTCAGTTGAGGAAAGGGGGGATTAGGGGAGGCCAAGGACGTCCTAAGAGAGAGGGGGGAGGATACACCACTACCAGAAGGACCAGGACCAACCAAGGAACCCACAATGGCCACCTCCGAGTCAGAATCAAAGGAAATTTGTTTGCGATGCCTACCAATGCCCGGGGTGGTGGATGGAGATGGATGGGAAGTAGGGGATGAGAGTGGGGGAGGCATTCAAAGAGTGCAGCGGATGCTTACCCATTTAAGGAGGAAATCAGAGTAGTTCGGCCGGGGAGGTGATATATTGGAAAATCAGGTAGAGAAGGTACTGATGTCGCAAAGTACCTTCCCCCTCTTGGGAAATGTTTATGGAGAACTCAAGAGATTGAAATAGGAAAGTAGAGAGGTTGATTTTTTCACTGCATCGAAGGAGCGAGAGGAGAAAAAAGTGAGGACTATACACCATCTTGTAACACCCGTCGATGGTGAAATATCTCATAATCACATCTGCAAATTTGTCCCAAGGAGGATATAGAGATTCCTGTTCATATCCTCGAAAGATAATTGGTAGGCTTGTTCTCCCGGGTCAAGTAAAATCTGGCATTTCCGCCTTCAGGGATTGCTTAAAATAAATCGCTCCCGACATAGGACAGACCAATCGCTTGTCACAACAATGGTGTTGGTCAAAATCATGAATTATGTGTTGCCCACCTGAACCTTACCCCTCTTCCACAAAGGTAAGACACAATAGGAAACTTGAGCCGAGTAGCCCGAGATCCTTTCCATGAATGTGGTAATACCATTTTCCTTGAGGATATCCCACACCTCCTCATACTCACGATATTCAACGCATGAAAAAGGCTCAATACGCTTCAGTTGGCCTCCCATGGTGATGATCAACTAAAAAACAGATGAAATAGCATTCGGGTCACCAAATTTATAATTGTTAATTGTGCTTCCTGAATAGATATTCACATGAATTCGCCTAGAAGGGTAATGATTATAAGATATAAAAGCACATCTTTCCCCAAAATCCGCTTTAAAACCAATTCGACTGTCACACGTGTCGTACGCTTTTAGGTTTCCAATCATAATAATGATGCTATTAAGGCAACCACTGTCAAAACTGCGGGGTTCCTTAGGACTATCCCTGTTGACTCTAGATGTAGCAAACAATATCAACAAGAGGTTAAATCTTAAATGAGTAGTCATTATGTAAAATTCTAAGAAGTTCGATTGGGAAATCCCCAATCCAAATATTTTGGTCTTCCTGTTGGACTCCCATGTTAGCTAGGTAGTCAGCCACCATGTTGTCTTCCTTGTAAATATGTTGATACTGGATTTCCTAGAAATTCTAGACTGGAGAATGCGGATGTCTTCAATGATATTTTTGATTGTCCATTGGCCAGAATCGTTGTGAATTTAAATTTTTAATAAGGTTCTGAGAGTCGCTTTCAACAAGAATTCATTCGCGCCCAATTTGAAAGTGACAAGCTCCAAAACTCTAAGAATAGTCAAAGCTTTTTCAGCTCGGTGATTGGTGCCTTTGCCCAGGTTGACCGCAGTGGCAGCAAGAGGAAAACCGTCCTTGTCCTGAAGAATGGCACCCCTCTCGTATTTACCTGGATTTCCTTTGGTCTCACCATCAATGTTGAGTTTTAGCCATCTAGGAGGGGGAGGAGTCCAAATTTTATCAGCTCTTGCCGACGCTGAAATTTTAGCTTTAATTTGTATTTCCAGGTACTGACACCAATTCATAGTTTCACAAAACTTAACTTTTTGCTGATACTTTTTCCAGATACAACTATTGAGGTTCTCTTGGAATAGGATGGCAATGCTTTTGACCATCTACGTTGGATTCATGGATTACTCTTTGAATATACGTCTGTTTCACTCCTTCCAAATACCTTGAAGGTCGCGATGGGGAGGAGAAGTTTCCAGGAAAGGGAGAGGATCCAATGTGAGAAGTGGGAAAGCCATTGGTTAAAAGTATCAGGTAGAGACACAGGTAAGACCCATGACACCTAAAGATGGCTTAAGAGTAGATTCTAAATAGTTTGGGAAAAGGAGCAATGGATAAGAAGGTGAGAAGAGGACTCTAAAGCGGCATAACAGAGAACACACCTATAAGGAAGAGAGAAATCTCTCCTTTTTAGGTTTTCACTAGATAAGAAGGCATTCCTAAATGATAACCAGGAAAAAAACCAATTTTAGGTATGATTTTAAAGGGCCAGATGTGATGGAGAGGAGAACCACAAGGGGTGCAAGGCTTTGAATCATAGGCCACCCTAACAGTGGATCTTACTGAGGGAGATAGAGGCCAAATACATTTATCTTGAGGTAAAGAGAAGGGGATGTATTGATAAGACAAAATATATCTAAGGCTCACAATTTGACGACTATGGATGCTACTATTGTCAGACCAAACAAGAATTATCCAATTAGGTTTGGAGTTGGAGATGTGATAGTAACCACTTACTTTCCTACCACAATGAATGATTAGAGATTTTTTTATCAGATCCTAGAAAGGGTCTTGGCTTTGGGGTTTTTCTCCGATCCACCAATCCGACCAGAATTCAATTTGGTGTCCATTTCCCAGGCACTATTTAGTGCCAACACGCAGCAGGGGGAGAGAAATCACCACTAAATTTCATATGGCCAACCCTCTGGGGAGGACATATTGTAAGAAGTTTCCAGATTGTGTAAGATATTTAGAACATAGGAGATGAACCCAAGAGGTTGAGTTCTTAGAGGTAATTCCCAACCAATCTTAGTAAGTAAAGTCTCATTCATATCAACAATTATTCTGAGTCCTAGAACACCAAAACAGGTCAGTTGACAAATAACATTATAAGAAACCAAGTGTATTCTTTTCCTTTCCTTAGAACCAGACCAAAGATTTTTTTTTTAATCTTCTCAATAGATTTAACCACATATGATGATATTTTTAGTAGTGACATGAAATAAATAGGTAGAATTTGCAGCGTAGCTTTAACCAGTTGGAGCTTACCCACCTGGCTCATGAGAGCCCCTTTCCACCCAGCCAATTTATTTTGATAGCGACCAATGACAAGATTCCAAAGGATATTAATTTGTCTACCTTTGAAGAGAGGTATACCAAGATATGTGGAAGGAAGTTCCACAATATTGTAACCAAATATGTCCGCTATCTTCCTTTGTCTACTGGGCGGGGTAATTTATAAAGACAATGACACTTTTAGAGAATTTTATTTTTTGTTGGGACGCCACTTGATAACATTCCAAGATTTCTTTGAGGGCCCTATCCTCAACCACCAAAGCTATACTCAGGAGAAGGGTGTCGTCTACAAATTGGATGTGAGTAGCAACAAAATATCTGGCGGTGATTTTAATGGCATAAATTATAGCAGCTTCAAGAGCTCTTCTCAGAGTGTCCACAATTAAGAGAAATAGAAAAGGTGAGAGAGGGCCACCTTGTCTAATTCCCCTACTATTATTAAAGAATCCAATTGAGATACAACTAAAGAGAATTGAGAAACACTTCGAAGAAATACATGTTAGTATCCAGTTGCACCATTTCTTGCTAAAACCAAAGCATTTGAGAACTCTCATAAGAAAATTCTAGTTGACTCTATCAAAGGCCTTTTGCATAACCAACTTAAGAATCATCCCTGTTGTCTTAACATGTTGAGATGAGTGAATCACCTCATAAACCATGATAATACCTCCTTTTAAAACAAATCAGAACATTTCTAATCCTTGGAAATCCATTTCCCACTAGATCTTGATAAGGTCATCCAACTTGTTATTCTCCAGCAGGCTAATTTAAACCTAAAAGGAATATTTTTGGTCTTGTGATTGGTGTCAGCACAAAGAAGCAATGAATTTTGATCTGAGGCAGCTCTAGAAATAACTCTAAGATAGAAGTCCGAGAAGTGAACAATCCAATCCATAGAACCCAAAGCCTTATCAAGATAACTCTGAATGTGATTACTTCCCAACCTGCAATTGGTCTAAGTGAAATAGGTCCCATGTAGATCCATGTCAAAAAATTCCCCATGTCTCATAAAGTTAGCTTAGACATCCATAATACTGGGGCTAGTAGGAGTGCCACCTTGTTTTTATGAGGAGTAGAGAGTACTATTGAAATCTCCCATAATCAAGTAGGGAAATTGTGAGCAACGCATTTTAAACTCCAAGATTTCCAGCCAAATATTTTTGTGTTGTGGCTCCATATTAGGGGCATATATGTTGATAGCAATCTAGCCTATGCCAGTACTAACTTCTTGACAGAACATACCCAAGAAGTTTGGAATTTTGATGAGGCAATCACCATATAGAACTTTTGGGTTCCAAAGAGTGCACAAACCTCTAGAGTTTTTGGCAGAACTTTGGGAAGCAAAGGAAGCATTAGGCCACAACCTGAGAAGGTTGTCTTCATTTTTAAGTTAAGTTTCCTCCAACATGATGACATCTGGAGAGTGATTAAATCTGATGTCTTTTAGGACTCTTTTCTTCTATAAATAATTGAGACATCTTATATTCCATGAGACTATTTTCATCTTTTAGATTTGGTTTTATTCCCCACCACCATGGGGATGGTAGTTTGAGTTCCTTATGCCACATTGAGTGCTGACTCTTGTTGGAGCTTAATATTCCAAGGAGTTCTTCTTTTAGTTTTCTCCACTCCTGACTATCCATTTTTTTTCTTTTTCTTTTAGTGATATGAAGTTGATTGTTGTCTTCAGAGTCCTGTGAAGAAGGGGAAATGTGATGACTAAAGCTCTAGAATTGGGAAGGGAAAAGGGTAGAGAGAATGAAGAAGGGACTTCAATGGAAGGCGTAACTATAGCAGTGATAGGGATCTCAGTAGAGATAGTGGAATCAATGTTAGGAGCCTCAACAACTGAAACAAGAAGAGGGGAAGTCTGAGTGGAAATAAAGGGTTCAGCGAGAGAGATCTCACCCTCTTCCAAAAGAGCGATTGGGTTAGAGGTGATAACCTTAGGTGCCACCTCTGGGATGACCTTAGGTATATATTTACCTTTATTCCTTGGGAAGATTTTAGGATTTTTTTTGACTTATCTTGTGGCTTAATAGGGAAATCAGGGTATTTTTGGAAAATGATTTTGCAGATAGAGCATGTCCTTGGGGGACATATTCTTATTCTATGGGTTGTGACCAAACTCCAAAGTTTGAGAGAAGATCAATAGATTTTGGAAGTGGGCCACTAACATCAGCATTAACATGTAGAAGTTTGCATGAATAAATCTAGTTTTGACCTTAGTGGCCTAATCAATAGCTATGAGAGAGCCCATAGAAAGAGTAATACCTTCAATGACCTCCAGATCCCAGAAATCCAGAGGAAGGCATGATAAGCTAAACCAGATTGGAGCATGTTTCATTATTTTAGTAAACAGATTAAATCTCAGAGACCATTTGTGGATGTAGAAACCTCTCCTACCAAAGAACCATGGTCCTTCAAGAAGATCCTGCATGCAAAATCCTCTTTGAGGCTGAAGCAGAAAAGGATGAAACCATTTGGGATGGCAGAAATCTCCAAGGATCCGCAAGGGGCCCATTTCAATTGTGCACATATTTTTTGATGTATACTTACGGGGGTCTAGGATCCATCAAATTTTTGACCAACTAGAGACAAATATCTCTATATGTAGCAGCCACAACCATAATATGGGATGGAATCTGGAGTAGATAAAGTGTCCCTTCTGAACAAGATAGGAAACAACTTTTCCATATATGGGGCTGAAGAGGGCCCAGCCACCATATTTCTCCATGCCTCCTTCTAGAGGATATTTTCTTACATCCTTTCTATCAAAATTAGGTCTATATATTTCCGCATCATCTCAGCTTCACACAACATCATCACCCATTTCAGATCAACTTTTAAGTCATCCAGATCTGTTATTTTTACTTGTTGTTTGGCTCATCCTACTACAGTCGTCATCGACTGGGCTCATCAATCTTAGGTCACCATCAAACCATCTAGGTTTGATTTGGTTTGCATTTACTTAGATCAGATCTGCATTTTACTTTATCTGTTGCATTTCAAATTTTTGTTTTATCTCAGATTCTACTACATCATATCAGATCCATCATTACTTTAGAAAATTGGTTCAACATTCTAGCATGCCAGTGGGACCACCCTTTTTTGGTGAGTCTTTTTTTTTCATTTTCATTTTTCTTCTATCTCTTTTCTACTAACCTTCATAGGTAGGATATTTTCTTGCTTGTGTGCGTGGTGGAGTGCTTTTCTTGGATCAAAATTGTTTTCTTTTAAGAATAAAAATAAAAAGGAAAAAAGCGTTGTCCAGGTATTCTTCATTTTTCTCTATTTTCTCCTTTTGCATTAGTTTTCTTTCTTTGTATAAGTGTCTTCATCAAATATAACATTTTGATTTTGGGATTTAAAAAAACCTTCATATTTTCTTGATAATCTAGTCTAATTAGGAGGTTAATCCTTTGCATACACACTTATCACACACATCCAAAATGCACACATCAAAACTACACATCTTAAACATCTTCTTCCAGGTGGAACTATTGGGATTTCATCACCCAATAGGAAATCTGCCATGGTGTTCTGGCCATGTTAGAATTTTTTTGACTATCGGTATATTGGCTAAGCACCTGACACCCTTATCGTTGTGGTGTGTGAAGTGCAGGGGTAGGCCCCAATATCAGGCCATGTACTGGTAGTCATCACATATTTGCCTCACGTACCTTTGGGTATATTGAGGAATCCATCCAAAACTACTTGAAACCATCCATAGTTTGGCCATTTCCTAGGATCCCTTCAAGCCCATTTTCTCTTTTTCCTCACATTTTTCTAATAATCAAGATAACTAAAACTATGTTGTGTGATTTGTTTGAAGTAATTAATAATCAACATAGTTTTTTTTTCATGCCCATTATTACACATTCTCAAGCAAGAAAAATGGAACAAACCATGACATCCAACAACATTCCCACTTCTACTATTGTTTCCCAACAAACTTCAGCCCTTTCTATCATTACTTCCACCCCTTTGGTCACCTCTTCTGTGGTTACTCAACCTATGGTTTCCATTCCCCCTCTTCAAGAGTCTCAAGCTATCCAATCTAACACTCATGTTGAAACCAACCCCTTCCTTTATCACCACTCGGTCCCATCTAGACCGACTACTCCCCCATCTGCCACTTCTATGGGGACTTTTGGACCTCCTACCATTCCTCATGGATGTATGGAATTCCAAGAGCTTCTGGATGCCAACCCCATGTCTCTTTGCATGATTACCTTCTTTGTAAGTCTACCAATCTCCCCATTGAGGGCCCCCCTCTTCAAAAAATCTATGCCTATCATTCTCACCCTGAGTCTACCCAAGTCCTTACATCACAACTTATTGTGTTCTTCCCAAGAGCCATGAATGAACTTTCCATGGCACAACGTGAGCTTGGCTCTCACTAATCCTCCTCCATGATCCCCCAAACCCATCAATCCACTCAATTGGTGGATCCCATTCCTCCCAATATTCCTTGCATCAACACCATCCCTACTTCATCTATCCCCATTACTTCCTCATCTACTGTCATCACTACCATCCCCACCCAAACTTTGTAGGACTCTCACTTGTTTCCTCCACTACCGAAACAACACAATCACACTTTGGTCCCCATTTCTACATCTTATGTCCATGTGAACATTATCATCTCACAACCTCATCCTTCAAAATCTATTCAAACCCACCAACCTCCCCTTAGAAGTGCTTTTCACTACTCCCTTCCTAATCAATCTACTCAAGTGTCTCAACCATCCCATACTTATATCCCTACTCATCTTGTGCAAAACCAATCTATCTCTCAACAACCAATGCAATCTCATTCAATACATTACCTATCTCCCAACACATCCTATTCTCATCCAATCCAATCACAACCATTCAACAATCCCCCTCCTTATCAACCACCTCCTCAAACACCTACTTACCAACAATCCCATCAATCTCATCCACAACACCACCAATCTCTTCCACAACATAATCCATCTACTTCTTATATCCCACAACCACATCCATCTACTTCTCATCCATCCACATCTAATGATCCCATGCATGTGTTATTAAGTAGAATGGCCAATCTTGAAGCCGCAACTTTGGGATCCAAAACCACATTTTCCTATGAACATATTTGTAACGAACCTATCAATCCATCAGTTCCCATAAAGCCTTATCCCCCACATTGGGAGCTCCCAAAATTCTCTAAGTTCAATAGCAAGGAGGACCCACAACAACATCTTTGTGCCTTTAGGCATGCATGCTACCTCATTGCTCATGATCAAGACCTTATGCTTCATACATTTCCCATGTCATTATCAGACCCGCGTTGGATTGGTACAATGACATTCCACAACATTCTCTATTTTCCTTCACCCAACTCGCACAACTATTCCTAGAGAACTTTTCAATTAATATTGCGTGTAAGATCACCATCACAGACCTCTACGCCATTAGACAATTTGATGATGAATCTATCACAGATTTTGTTGCTAGATGGCATGGCATAATCAACCAACTATCATTCTCCCTTCCACAAACTAAATTAATTGAGCTCTTCTCATGGTCTTGTGTGAAGCATATTTTCTCTAATATTCAAATAAATCATTCCAAACCTTTGAAGAGGCATTCACCATGGCTCGTAAACTCAAACTTCTTGCCCTTGAGCAAGGCCAAGTCAAACATCGATCGAATAAACCCAATCCAAAATTTACTAAGTCCTCCACACATGGTGACAAATTTAAGAATGCCACCAATGCCATCATGGTCAAATCTTCCTCCACATCTACTTCTCACAGATCCTTCTCAAAGGAATCCTAGACCACCTCCTAACTATACCCCCTTGGGGAATCCTATAGTTCAATATTTGACAAGTTAATGGTGGTCCATCTCATTCAACTTCCTCCCATTCGACCCTTGGATGACTCATGACCCAAGCCAACATGGTATCACGAGGAACATTATTGTAAGTACCATCAAGTATGTGGTCATGACATTGAGAAGTGTCACACTTTCAAAGACCTTGTCCAAAAGCTAATAGATCATGGTGATCTTCAAGTGGATAATCCTAATGCACCACCAAATCAGCCCCTTGATGTCTTCAAACAACCCTTTCCCAATCATCCACCAACCAATCAAACTACACCTCCCACATCTCAGGCACCTAATGCCCACATGATCAATACTATAAACCAAGAGTCACTATCATCACCTACACCCATCATCTCTTCATCCATTACACCCATCTCTATTTCAGATGCTACTCACATGTCCACAACTTCATCATCCACACCTATCTCTACATCTATTTTAGCTACATCCACTATATCTACAACTATAACACCCACACCAATTTCAATTACACCTACTTCCCCATCTATATCTACTACATCCGCACCCATCACATCTAGTTCTTCACCCACATCTTCTCCAACACCCATCTTAACACCCTCATCACATGTTCCTACATCTATACCTACTTCCACAACCACATCTACTACTATGATCATACCCACATCAACATCTGAACCCATATCCACAACCGTACCATCCCTTAAGACATCTACTATGCCGACACCCTCACTTAATACAACTATAAAAAAATACTCTTGTCCCATCCACAAGTCCAATCACCCCTACACCAACAAACCCTAGACCTATGGAATCTACAACCCCTTTTGATCTCATCAAACATATTATACAAAAACCACTTCCATCTTCAATATCCACATCTACAACACAATCTACATTACCTAGGCTTACCTCTAAAGATCCCCCAATTGAAATTGTTATCATTCCTACCAAAGGTAAATCCTCACAGACAAGGTCTAAGAACCTTGGCATACCCATTCAAAAATCCCTCACACACCCACACAAAAAGTTGGAGCTCCCTACTCCCAAGTCTAACCTCCCTAAGAAATCTAATGTCACATCATCACTTTTAGGGACATCTCCATCTATCTTAGGGTCAGGCCCTTCATCCAAGACCCCTATCATCAACAAATCCAAATCAAAACAATCTAGTCCTCCTTCCAAACCTGATCCTCCTTCAAAACTATCCATATCCCCAATTGTTAAATCAGAATCCAAACCATCCAAGTCCCCAACCATCAAAACTGAATCTAAGTCATCCAATCCTCCTCTTCAAACTACACCTAAATCACAAACATCCACTTCCTCTTCCAAATCTAAATCTGAGTCAAAGGCACCCATCAAGCCTCATAAGAGAAAAACACCTCTCTTTCCTTCTTCCACTACCCCTAAATCTAATTCATCTACAATCCACACCACCCATTCTTCAAAAACTTCCATTGGTTCCTACGCAGAGATCCTTCAATGTCTAATTCAAACATCCACAATCACTCTTCCCCCATCAAATATTTTGACCCACATGGAAAAAAACCATCATGGTTTGATTCTAATGTCATTTTTTCCTACCATCATACCCATGGACATGATACTGAACATTACAAGGCCCTCCAAACTATCATCCATAATCTCATTAAAGAAGATGATATTCTCATTGAAGAGGATCACCCTCTTCCCTCTACCAGTTCATCCATGACCAATCCCACTCCTCCACCCCAATCTTCATCTACTAAGACTTTTAAATATCCTTATTCATCCAGAACCTTCGTTTCTATTCCTCCTTTGAATACTACTTCGCCCAAAGAATCCACCCCTCTCTTTATCAATGTTATTCAGATTGCCACTCATTCTCACCCCCATGATTTTCAATCACCTTCTCAATCCAAACCAAAGGTTGTTGTCACCACTCCCTCTAGTGAGCCTACTCCCCCTTCTTCATCAAAATCCAAAGTCTCTATCTTAGCTACCCCATAGCCTACTGCCATTGAATAAAGTATTGTGAAACAACTTCATCAGGCCCCAGTCAAGATGTCACTCTATGAGCTCATCCAAATCTCCCCCAATCATAGACACATTCTCATGGAAGCTCTAAAGTGTATCCCTACCCCTAGCGATGAGACTCAACCTTTTGTGGCTCTTGTTGGAGCATTTGATGCTTCTGCTACTATATATTTTGACAACTCTAAAATTCCCGACATATCACCTGAGGACCATGACCTCCCACTTTTCATCACTGTGTGTATCAATGATACATTCATCCGACGTTCCATGATAGACAATGGAGCCAACATAAATATCATCTCATCCCACACCTTTGATCAACTCAAGCTCCCTAATTCTGTTGTCACCCAATCTCCTACCATCCTTCATGCCTTCAATGATGTTGTTTCCCCCACTTTAGGAATGGTCATTCTTCCTATCCGTGTTGGTGAAAAAATCCTCCATGAGGTCTTATATATCATAGAAGGGGAGTTTGAATACAATATCTTACTCAGGTGACCATGGATCCATGCCATGCATTGTGTTCCTTCCACCCTCCATCATTGCATCAAATACAAGCATGAAGGAAAGATCCTAACTCTCCCTATAGCACTCCTCCATTCAAAGCATGTCACATGACTTATCAACCTAATGATGTGTTTCATCCCAAGAAAGATTCCTCTGAAGCATCCACTAGTTCATCTATCTCTACATCTAAACTTCCCAATAATGAATCTTTGACAATGATGAATGTCTCTCTAGTATTTTCCCACAATGTGTAGACCTGAAAAATCCAATGTATTTCATTGGGGGAGTATCAAACCCTCATCTCACCCTCAATGCTCTTCCCTTCCTAATCGACTTGGTAGACTTGATAAAGCACCAATGTATCAACCTAATGTCAGGGATAGAATGATATCATTCTCTTTTGGTCCACCTCAACCAATCTCATCTATGGTGGCATCGATCTATGGTGGCATCCCTTCTTCTCACATCGATGCTCAACCACACACCAATCCTTATACCAATGGATTTGAATTTCTTTACAAAAAATCATTTTCCTATACTTACCTCCATCATTGTGCATGGAAAGGATTTGGAATGGGGTGTTATGAACAAGGCATACATGACCTCATCATCGATCAATCTCGTAAGCCCCATGAGAATTTTTGGGTTGGGTTTTAAGGAACAATCTACCGAATCTCTCACACCTTCTTCATCCTCATCTCTCATGAACATCGATCCCCCTTCTTCTCCATCCAACAAACCTATGGATATGGATGACACCGTGTCCATTTCCTCTAGATTTTTTTAATCTCCACCATCACTTTGGGACCAGTCACTTATCAGTGTGAAGGTGAAACTAGGTCCCTCCCTCTTCAATTTCCTGATATGGTAGAGGAATATTCCCCTACCATTGACATTCTTCAATGCACTGATGATGACTCCATCCTTTCCTATATGGGGGCAGAAGATTCCTATCTTCATAAGACCTTACCTCTAGACACATCCACCCTTCTCAAAAAATCCACCATCGACATCAACATAGGGACTCCACAAGAACCCCACATCCTCAAAGTGGGTCAATCCCTTGATCCTCAAGAGCTTGAGTCTTTCACCACATTCCTCTCTAACATAGTCAAGCCTTCACATGGTCATATGCTAACATGTCAGGCCTTGATCCCTCTATATTTGTCCACAACATCGTCAGCATCCCTAGTGCTAAGTCAGTTAAAGTAGAAGCTTCACCGCATGCATCCCTGCATGTTTCCCTCCTTGTCAAAGAGGAGTTACAATGCCTTCTCTCAACCAACTTCATCATTCCTATCGACTATCCTGTAATGGATTTCCAATATTGTACCCATTTCCAAAGCCTCTGGAAAGCTTTGTATCTGCACTGATTTTCAAGATCTAAATCTCACTTTCCCTAAAGATGACTTTCCTCTTCCCAACATCGATCAACTCGTTGACCTCACAGTTGGTCATGAGATGCTTTCTCTTATGGATGGTTTCTCTGGGTACTATCAGATTCTTATCACACCAGAGGACCAACATAAGACTTCTTTCATCACTCCTTGGGGGACCTTCTGTTACCGTGTCATGCCTTTTGGTTTGAAAAATGTAGGAGCCACCTATCAACGTGACTATGACCTACATCTTTCACGACATTATCCATAAGACTATATAACACTATGTCGATGATCTCTTGGGTAAATCCAAGCATCGACATGATCATCTTTCCATCCTTGAAATCCTCTTTGCACATGTCTTATCTAATTCTTCCTTTGTCTAAATCCAGCCAAGTGTGTGTTTGGAGTTCTAACTGGAAAACTCCTTGGCTTCATCATTTCTATTAAGGGTATTGAAGTTGACCCTGCCAAAATCAAATCCATCCTCGAGATTCCCTCTCCTTCTAATCTAAAGTATCTTCATAGTCTTCAATTCCAACTTCAATCAATCCGTCATTTCATCTCGCAACTCTCTAACCATTTCCAACCTTTTCACCATCTCCTTCACAAAGACATTGAATTTTATTGGGATGATAATTATCAAAAATCCTTTGATAATCTCAAGCAATATCTTTTATCCCATCCTTTGCTCACACCTCCACACGAGGGGAGCCTTTTTATCTTTATATCTCTACCACTGATCATGCTTTGAGTGTCATGTTGGCACATTGCGATGAGCAAGGTAGGGAGCAGGCCATCTATTACATCAGTCACACTCTTCATGAATATGAGACCCACTACACTGAAGCTAAAAAAGTTGTGTTGTGCCCTTTTCTTTTCCACCTCCAAGATTAGTCATTATCTCCTTAATCATAAAACCTTCATTGTCACTAGCTTTCATCCTCTTAAAACCATGCATTCAAAGCCTTATCATAATGACTGCATCACTCAATGGCTCATGCTCATGACTGAGTTTGACCTAGAGTTCATCTCTCAAAAATCTATCAAGGGCCAGGCTATCACTGATCAACTAGCCAAAGCCCCTCTTCCTGATAATCATCTTCCTCAAATAATTTCTAGAAAGTCCATCTTCACCATTGATCATGAGTTTTCTCCCCTCTGCATGAAACTTTTCTTTGATGGATCTAAGTGTTGGCAAGGGGGAGGCACTAGTGTTATCATCATTCCTCCTTGGGATACTCCTATCCCCATCGCTTATAAGCTCAATTTTGAATGCACTAACAATATGGCTGAGTATGAAGCCCTCATTCTAGGCCTTGAAACTTATGTCATGTTCGACATCCAGATCCTTGATATCTATGGTGACTCTCAGCTCATCATTAATCAAGTCAAGTGCATCTATCAATGAAAAATGAATTCCTTCAAAAATATAAGGACATCGTCAATTTTCTTCTTGAGGCTTTTGACTTCTACACCATCCAAACCATTCCTCATTCATCTAATTGTTTCGCAGACATGATGGCCTCTCTCACATTCCTCATCCCATGGGAAACAAAGGAATCTAAGCTTTCTATTGTTTTCCATCATCTTGATCAACCATCTCATGTCCATGAGCTTCCTCGTATCAATCATGTTGATACCAATCCATCAGATCTTTGGTATTCTCAAATCTTTGAATATTTATCTCATTCTAAGATCCCCTCTGACTTATCCAAAAATGGTAGGAGATCCTTTCTTCAATGTGGCTAACCACTATGTCATCCTTGGCAACATCCTCTACAAGTGTGGATTTGATGGAATCTTTCTTCGTTTCCTTAAGTCTCATGAATCTACTTGTGTTATCCAAGAAGTCCATGATGACATTTGTGGTGGTCATTTTAGTGGTTTGGTTGTTGCCAAGCGTGTCCTTTGCATGGGTTATTATTGGCCTTATCTCAATCAATATTGTTGTGAGTATGTTAATAAGTGTGTCAAATGCCAACAACATTCCAATCTTATCCACATTCCTAGCTAGGCCTTATAGCTAGCTTAGGATCTTTGGCCTTTCTCACAATGGGGACTTGACCTCATTGGCCTCATCAATCCACATTCCTCTCAATGCCATCATTCTATCATCACTACAACTGAATACTTCACCAAATGGGTGGAATCCATTCCACTCGCATCCACTAAAGCTAACAAAATTGTTGACTTTGTCTATCAACACATCATCTGTCACTTTGACGTTCCCCATAAAATCATCATGGACAATGGAAAGTCCTTCAAAAATAAATATCTTAAGAAGCTTTGTGAATCTTTCAATATCAAGCTTAGCTTCTCTTCTCCTTATTATCCTCAAGCTAATGGCCAAGCTGAAGCCACTAACAAAACTCTCCACAATATCCTTGCCAAGACTATTGACAAATCAGGTCGTAATTGGCATCTTCATATCCCCTTCACTCTTTGGGCCTATCAGACTATCATCCACACCTCTACGGGTGCTACTCCTTTCTCTCTCATCTATGGCTCTGAAGTCATTCTTCCTCTTGAAGTCCAAATCCCATCTTTTTATGTGTCTCCCTCTACGACTTTGTCTCTGATGAGGACTATCGTCAGGAGCATCTAACACAACTTGAATTATTAGATGAGTGTCACTTAATTTCTCTTCAACATCATCATGTTTATCAAGAGCGTATAAAATGTGCCTATAATAAACATCTCAAGGAACGTGACTTTAACATCAGTGACCTTGTCCTAAAAGAAAATCAGAATGTCACTACTCTAGAAAGGATTCAACGTGGAAATTTTTCTCCCAACTGGATTGGACCATACATTATCACACATAAATATGGGTCTGGAGCCTATCGTTTAGTGTCTCTTGATGGTAAACTAGAAACATAACCTCTCAACACCTTGCACTTGTGACCATTCTACTGTTAACATACCTACCAACATAGTCTTAGTCATTTCTTAAAATCTTACTTCCATCACAAGCCTCTCCATCTCTCTTTGTAATGATTTGGAATTATGTGGTCTACCATCACTTTCCTATCTATGACCTTGAATATGGGCACCATAGATCTTTCTATAGCAGATTCCTTATGGACATGTTCCTCCTTCTAGGTGGGAACCCCACAATCATTACATTTGTCACCCTCTTATCTACCTACTGGAACCATGTTAAGGGTCTATAGGTGTCACTTGTACATCTTATCATCCCCTCCCCAAGTGGTTTACTTGGCTATCCCCAGCTCTATCCTACAATAAAAAATTCTATGGATGCTCCTATCAAAAATCTATAATATCCCAAAAAAAGAGATTTCTCCCTCGAAGGACAAGTTGTTCATATAAAGCACAAATTGGCAAAAATATAGATTGATCCCTTGAAGGAAAACTATCATCCATATTCTATCCTACCATCTAAAAAGTCAAAAGTCAAAATAAAAGCAAAAATCCTAATGTAGACCACTCCCTCAAAGGATGGCTACTATTTTATATCATGGCAGTAGAAGGCTTCCCGCATTGATCAACCTTCCAAGTCTCAAAAGAAAAAGTAAAATATCAAAAACAATAAAAAGCATCCCTAGAAAGCTTCCCGCATCGATCAACTTTCCCATCTGTAAAAAACTTCCCACATTGATCAGTTTGCACCATATTGCTCAAAGTTGAGGCATAGACATATGACCTCTATCTTAGAAGAATTTAATTTCCCCGTACAAGCTCCATCTTAACCAAATTTTTGTGTCACAGTAGGTTTATGAGCACACATTCCATCTTTTCCTCATGATCTTAAGTTTGACTAACTATCATTAGTTATGTGTTAACATTCGTCAATGGTCACAAGTGTAATGCTTTGTGTTGTTCCCTTTTCATGTTTACCTCCAAATCCTATTCAAAGGCATCCTCTTCTGCATACGCTCCTCTCTATGATGAAGTGTACTTTCTTACATTTTGGTCACCCCATTGAATGTCACATTCTCGTCCATTATGCTCTTATCTTCCCCCTAAGTCTAACTCATATCATCTCATGTCTAAAATCATTTATATTCTCTAACCCTATTCAAATCCATCATTCCTCTCATCATATTTCAACTCAACATATCAACTCATCATTTCTACTCTAGTCCAAATCATGTCATCTCATATCTATCTAATCATCTATCATGCTAATATAACATAATCATTAAATCGATCATATAACCATGTTCTCATCTAATCATCACACATCTCATCATCAAACCATCAAATGACAACATCCAATCATTATAATCAAATCATGAAATTAAAACATCACATCATACATCTAAGATCAAATCAAGACATCACATCATTAAATATACATCACAAATCTAACATCTAAACTATCATCCATGTTATAATAAAATAATCAAGCCCATAAACCATCATACACCTCATATAAGCCATGAAAAAATCACACACACACACACACACACACACACACACACACACACACACACACACACACACACACACACACACACACACACACACACACACACACACACACACACACATATATATATATATATATATATATATATATATATATATATATATATATATATATATATATATCCTCATCAAAACATGTCCATACATCCGTGATAGGAATCTATGGGCTCTATCTCAAACTTTATACATCAAATTATCTCATCAAAAACTACATACAATGTCCACTGGCTAATCCGTGAACTAAACATCAGATAATCTCAGTATCAAACCTTGTCCACTAGGGTAGATGCATGTACGTCTCTCTGATCATCATCTCCTCCATCTGGGATTTGGTCTCACCTCTGCTGTGTCATGCTATCATGCTCCCAGATGGTGTTGGTCACACTGAACTCCCTGTTCTCCACTTCCCTGCTAGGTATGTTACATTGTATATCTTGGCACATCTAGAAGCCTCAATGTCACTATGCTCATAATTATTCTCCTCTACTCCTAATGCCTTGTATTGATCTAGTGACATAGTACTCAATGGGGCCATCTAGTCAACTCCCTACGAACCCACTGGTGCCTCGCCCCCTGATGCCACAACTATAAGACCAAGATATTTAAATCTAGCCCTGTAGGCCTCCCTCTATCTCATGTACCAGTCTCTCTATTGAATGGCCATGTCCCTCTCCTGGTGTAATCTTGTCGCCTCCTAGCATGCTACATCTCTCTCTATTGAGAAGTATCTTTCTCTCCCATAGGTATGGCTATCTCATGTTCTGCCCCCCTCTACCCCATCTCCACCCTCCTCTCATTTAGGTGCTATGCATCCTCCTCCTCCTCCTCATACAATCCTAACTTGACCCTCTTCTCCACCTGATGGTTTTCCCATGTATCCATCATCCACTCTACAAATCCATCCCCTACTCCCACATCATCATCATTGTCCCAAGGTGCTCTTTCCTCCTCTAATGGATCAACCATTATAGTAATAGGCAAGCACCTCTCTGCCTCATCTTGTATGTATCTAATAGGTTATCCTAACACCATATGGAAGACCTTAAACTCCCTCATCACTCATGGAAAATGTACTGCCTCCACCATCTCCAGCCACCTCAAGCCGCCACCCCTGCACCCATCTAATCTGCCTCATACCATATAATTAAATATCTACCCCTAAGCCATGTAAGAAAATCTCATTATAGCCTGCCATCTGATTTTATCTAAATCTAATCCACCCAATCTATTCTATGTAATAATCCTCTCACATCTCTCCTCTATCTCCATGAGCTTGGTTGGCTCTCCATCGTAAAAATCCAACTGATAGCTCAATGTGGTCTCCTTCCACCCATGGAATTCTTGGTGACATGATCACATAAATATAATCATAGGCCTAATAGTGTAATATGAACCAAACATCTATTATTGACCTTCTCTCTGTCACATACATCTAAATCTCATGATATACCTAAGCCAATAATATTGTGCCAAATGAAAACACAATCCTGTGATCTGCGATATCTGCAAGCACCCTAGCAAATAACCATGGAAATCTCTCTCCAATAGAATCTGGAAGTGCATACTATGAGATAGCCATCACAATCACACATATCAATATTATCCTTGGTGTCCTTGGTTCATATCGAACCTCTATGTGGAAATCCCATGGTGTGAATGTACTATGTGGGGCATCAGATCTAAATAGTCGTGTTAGTACACCCAATCTCTTATCAACTTATTGGTTGGATATTTTGTCAAAGATAAAATATGAGGTTCAACCACAACATGCAGGACAAGGTCCCTCATTAGATAAAGGGGAGGTTCCCTGTTTGTTACTAATCGAAAGCATGCCAAAGACTATTTACAATATCTACACTAATCTAACCATTCAGGGTTGGGATCTCATCCTAGTAGATTTTTTATTGTAATAAAGGAAGGTGTAAAGAGAGAAGAAGAAGAAATACATGAGTAATTTCATAAGAACAAAAAGAGAATAGAAAGAAACATCATTTATCTCAAGAATAATGCAGATCAAAAGATAATCACACATGAATAGATAGTAATAACTGGATGTAGATTCAATAAAATAGATCTCAAAGCAAATAACCATTTGATACATTGAACTTAAGAAAAATACCTCAAATGAAAAAGATTTATCCACAACATAAATTATGTAAAAGATATCTTTAATATTCTTCAACGAAGAAATAGAAAACATAATCTTTTTCTATCTCATAGACTCCCAGATCTATTTCATTTAAAATCTATAACCCTTTAAAAGAAGAAACAATTTACAATATATAGAGAATCAAAGAGAGAAGAGGGAGAAGAGAAGAAAAAAGATCAGATTTGATCTTTCCATTAATGAAAATCACTGTCTTTCCTTGCAACATGGCTCCTCAGCGTCAACCACTATCAATCAACCATTAATCTATGAAAGACATCATGGGAACCCTAATGACTTGTTCCCAAATGTCCTTTTGCTTCTAGGAGAAGGAAAGAGCCCCATACTCCATCAATTCATATGGTTAAGCCGTCTGCAACTGTGCATTAATTCCTAAACTGTTTTCTTCCATTTTCTAGACTTGACACCTTTTAACAGATTTTGTTCATCCCAAGGTTTGAGATCTGTCAGAGTCCATCACCCTGAAATTTGATGGAATGTCACCATGTGTTCACTTTGAACCATTGACAAGTTATGTTCACTACAAAGTGTGAGACAATGAGACAATTCCACATATCTTTGTAGTGTCAGAATATTTCTTTAATTATATTGGGCACTGTGAGACGTGAGCTAATGAGAAATTTCCACACTCACTTTTCAGTCAGACTTTCTTCAACCTTTATGATCCATTGCGAAGCATGAACAAATAGGAAATATCCACACTACTTTGCAATGTTAGTCCTTTTAATTAGCCCCTATGACACCCGTGAAAATTTAACCAATGAGGAAGCCCCATGCCCCTCATAATGTCAGTATGTCAGACCCACATTTTCCATCGGATTTTTCATAATGCGAATATTGAGCTAGTAAGAAGAATTTATGTAGCTTCGGATTTCACAGTCGTCAAGCTCATTGGTTGTTGGCTTCACATCAAAACTTTTAACTTAGGCAGACTTAGAAATTTTTGGCTCCATAAAATGTTGCCATGTGTCCCATCATCGATCATTGATCCTACACTAGTTTTCATTTGAATTTCCTTTTGCTTTCACCTCTGCCATGGACGTGAAATTCTATCTAACACAATTAATTCCATGACCTTGAGGTCTATGGAATGCTTGGACCATGAGAAGCTCTGGAATCCTGCCACATGGCTTGTTGTTTGATGTTTGGCATTGAAATTGACGGTCAAATGAACATCACACGACCTTTTAAACATAACCCGCCAATGCTTTAATATTAGTCTCCCACGGGTTTCAAAATGTTTGGAAGATTCACCAAGTGTAGCAATAACTTCTATAATATTTCGTGGATTTATAAAAAACCCGTCTAAGTCCTTGATCGATGCTCCTTTGTTTCGTGGGTTAGGAGAAATTGCAGAAAACCAAGTTACTATAATCCACGGTAAACTGAATTAGTGTCCCTTAGCTTTCTTAGAGAAAAATGAATAATTCCATTTGATGAGCTATCCAAATTACAAGGGGTACAAATTTGGGATAACAGTGACCCTAAAAGTTGATTCATAAAGCACGTAGGCATTTCAAAAATAGTTCATGTATTTTTTTTTATCAAATCTTCTTCTAAAAATTATGCAAAGTTATGGTGCTAGAAACAAAGATCAAAGGAACTCCACGTGTTGGCATGCATGAAAGAGAATGTGAGTAAAATTTCCTATAATTAATTTTACATTTTAAAGCCTCACATGCATTGTTTTCACTCATCGACTTGGGTGACATATCCAAATGTCTCGACTGGCGTGTTGAAGAATATTAAGCCTATATTAGATTCTGATCACTAAGAGCTATTTTTGATTAGTAAACACCTATGGGATATCGTTGACGGAAAAGAAAAGAAACCAAAATATGCAGATGAAGTAACAAAATGGGAGAGAAAATACCAAAAATCCATAACAATAATTGGATTGGGATTATCTGATGCTTATTTGCATCATATAGACCTATCTAAATCCTCTCATATAATTTGGAAAACATTAAAGAAATTGTTTTGTTCACAAGCTGGAAGTGCAGTGATAACATTGAAGCAAAGATTTTTTGGTCTTAAAATGGAAGAAGGCGAAAACATGGTAGAGCACATTAGTAATTTTTGATCTATTTCAAACCAGTTAATTGGAATTAAAATAGATATACCTAATGATGATGCAAAGGCTGTTTTATTGAATAACATGCCAACAAGTTATTCTAATATCATTTTTATATTGAGTAAAATCAATCCTAGTTTAGAAGATATCATTTTTTTTTACTTGAAGAAGATAAAATAATTATGATTGTTGAACCACATGAAATTGCAATGTATAGTAGAAACAAGAAAGAAAAAGCATTTGTTAAGAAAAACTCCAAATATGGTTCAACTTCCAAAGGTACAAAGAAACATCTTACCTGCTACTATTGTAAAAAACTTGGCCATATATCTAGAAATTGTAGGAAAAGAGCACAAGACTTACTTGATGGGAAACCACAAGATAATGCCATGGATGCTGATGAAGAAGGATAAAATGAAGAGGAAGGAAATAATGCTCATATAGAAAATCAAAGTGATGAAGATTTTATCTATTAGATGATTTTATACTGGAGGATGAAGGCATCAGAGGCTAGAGGTCAACCAATGACCTCTCGTCAGTCATCAACAACATGGCCACACTTTTGGTATGATGATATTTATTTCATTTTTGTTTTGATGATTTCAATTTTTCAGTGTGGCGTGAAAAATAAGAATTGATGATGTAAATTCATGTTCACTTGTGAGTATTCCTCATATAACCCCTTTAATAGAAACATTGTAGAATATTGATCAAAATGTATTGTAGCAATCATGATGTGAAGGTTATTGGTAAACTAGGAAAACCAATTGTGTAAGGTTTTTGGTGAACCTGTAAAACCAATTGTGAAAGGTTATTATTACACCTACAAAACCAATTGGGTAAGGTTGTTAGTAGAAGCCAGAAAAAAACCATCAGTGGAGGAAGAAATGTGCATTGGCACATGTGTGAGTTTTGTGCAAGCCAGATGTTCTACAATTAAGGAGTTAGTCATGAGCACACAAAGGTGGCATGCTATAGTCAGATAATGAGATATGTTTTACCATGTAAAAACTAAGTGAGATAATGTTAGGAAATATTTTTTACGTTGGGTGAATTATTAGTATATTGTTATTTGTTTGTGAGTTTTTTGGTACCCGTGTCTATTATTGGGTTTTTTGTTCCTATTTGGTAGGTGATGGTTGTGCTTTCTATATGGCTATATAATAACCAAATGTGTTGCTCGAGATATCTGGAGAGTAAATATAATATATTGATTACTATTATTTTGGTATATCTGCCTGAGCTACTTCGTAATGTCAATCCTTTTCAATGTGTTAGACCTACATTTTTCATCGGCTTTGTCAAATTATGAATATTGAGCAAATAAGAATACTCCAAGTAACTTCAGATTTCATAATTTTTAGGCTTATTAGTTGCTGGCTTTGCGATGCAACTTTTAACTTGGGCAGACTTAGAACTTTTTGGCTCCATGGAATGCAGCCACGTGTCCCACCATTGGTCATTAATCCTACACAACCTGTCATTTGAATTTCCTTTGGATTTCGCCTCCGCTACAGACCCAAAATTCTATCCAACACAATTAATTCCGTGGCCTTGAGGTCCATGGAATTATTGGATCATGAAAAACTATAGAATCCTTCCATGTGGCATGTTGTTTGATGTTTGGCATTGAAATTGACGATCAAATGAATGTCATACGCCCTTTTAAACATAACCCATCAATGCTTTAAGATTAGTCTCCCACAGGTTTCCAAATTTTTGGTAGATTCACCAAATGTAGTGTGGCCTTCTATAGTATTATGCGGATTTATCAAAAAACTGCCTTAAGTCCTTGACTGATGCTCATTTGTTCCATGGGTTAGGAGAACCCGTAGAACACCAAGTTCCTGCACTCTACGGTAAACTGAATTAGTGTCCCACAACTTTCCTAGAGAAAATGACTGAGTCCATTTGATGAGTTATCCAAATTGCAAGGGGTGCGAATTTGGGATCACAGTGACCCTGAAAGTTGTTTTAGAAAGCACATAAGGCATTTTAAAAAAAAATCATGGATGAAGAATGGATCATAAACAGGTTGTTCATGAAAATTATGATTGGCTATCCCATTTTATCAATGAACTCAAAAATGGGATAACATAGCTGTGATCGGCTCTATTGGCTCCCCTAGTATCGGTAACATCAAAATACGGTCCTCGTACTCCAATGTCACCATCATCTCCCCTGTCCTAAACCAAAATGTGCTAGTCTACACATTCCATCGGTCAATCAATATAATCATTAAACCCACATCCCTCGGTATCCTCAAGTAGTGTCAGAATCCACCCATTCTCACTGTAGCTAAGTGGTCCCACTCCAAATTACCGTACATGTCACCCTCTGATCCTATCATACATTGCCAAAAATCTATCTTCGAGATACAGTGTGTCTCTAGCCTACAAAACCCATCAAAAAATCATTCATTAGCATCTCAACACAAATCCTTCATCATCAAAAATAAAAAATTTCACATCTTATGCCAGTCGATGCCAACCTAGTTTGGATCGACGTTGTCTAGCATTAGGTAATCACTTTAAGGCCTTGGTAGACAACAACTGTGTCTAGTCACCGGCAAACACCCTTGGTGCCAACCCCAAAACTTAGAAAAAATGTAAATATAAAATTAAAGTTAAATAACTTAAAAACTTCACTAAGGATTAGGCATTTACCATCCTCCATGTTCTCTAGCACTTCCTCACTACTCCGCCAACCTCCATCTCACCCGAAATCTCAAATATATTTTTCACTTAGAGATCTTGATCATCAAGTCGCACAGTGCAAATGAGCTCCATCGGCCACCTTTTCCGCTTATATAGGCCACTGAACTTGGTCACCGTCGATTGGCTTTAGTCATCATCAACCTAACCCTAGTGGTCGCCGACCCAAATTAGTCGTCGTCGACCCAACCTTGAATCTTACTGTGTCCTCTTTCACCCTATCTCTCTTCCAAAGTATCTTTTCTTCCACTTTTTCTTTGGGTGTTGCTCATAACACACTTTCATTTGTCCCCTCGGGCTTTATCTCAATCTCATTACACATCCCTAATCACATCCAACCGTCCACGTTGCAATCATCTTCATGTCTCTCTTGAGGCACCATATTTCATCATAAGACCAACATTGTGGCCATATTTTCTCTTTGTCCCACCCAGACGCATATTTTCAATTCCTCATATATGAAGTATATCACTTCTGATTTTTGCCCCCGCCTTTTGTTGCGACCCTTCTCTCAACCATCTTCACATTTTATTGCACATATTTCAACATCTACCTTTGACCCATTGGTTCCATGACTTGTACAACCATATGAGTGGACTCCCTCCATATTTTAGTGATTTTCTCCAACTCACAAGTCCGTGGGAAATTTCTGTCATCTTCATTGAGGCCATACTTTGTTCTCTACTGAAGTGATTCTAAAATCACCACCATTTTTGTTTTCATTTTTATATTTCTCCACTTGGGGATTCTTCTCTCATCTTATTTATTTTTATCATCATTTCCACCCTTTTATCTCTTCATCTATCTCTTTAAAACTCATGATCAATTCTTTTTACATTCATCAATCCCTAGTTTGAGGGGGAACACCTCAATAATAATAATCTTCTATCACTTCTCATTTTTGTCTCATGGATTTTCCAATGAAAACCACTCAATAAAAAGGGGAAAATGTAGACACTAATTTTTGATATCCCTTTTCCTTCATCCCATGTCTGATTCCCTTCATTTTCACTCTCCTGCATATACACCTTTCTTCCCATTTAAATCCCCCTCTCCCTCCTAAATGCAATTTATCCCTTTAATTACCATTTTCCACCTTAATTCCATCCTAATCACATCCTTAATTTATCTTCCTTAAACATCCCTAATCATCATTAATTAATCCTAAATCCCCATTTAATCCATTTATCATCCCTAAATGTCCCATTTTTCCTTTCTAGGCCTTCATTTAATAATTTTATCTCCCCTTTTCATTTATTTAATATTTCATACCTCTCACCTACTATTTTATCTCCCTAGATAACCCTAGTCCACATTTACCACCCGAAACCCTAATCCCACTTCATAAGGGCTATTTTCATCGAGATAATAAAATTTTTACCACCCAAATCAATGAACCACCCCAGTTAGCGACAACCCATCCGGGTTTCTATAAACCCTATAAATGTGCCCATAATCCTCCTTTTAGGATGCAATTTTTGAGACTTTGATCTATCTTGTGATCTTTCTTTCATTTCTTTCTCTTCTTTGCAACTTCTGTAACCATCTTGGAGCTATTTTGGAGATCTTGTACTTCACCCTTGGAGATTTGAAGTCCTCTTTTTGTCTTACATGATTGGATCAACTAAACAATTTTCCATTCCATCACTTTTCCTTATAATTTTTTTGTAGATCCATTAGTCATCCCAGAACCTTTCCTATGCATTTTCTTATCTTCATTTCCATCTGCAGGTCATCATTTTCACCCATATTTTCCCATCAAATCCTAGATCACTCCCAGTCATCGTTGAACATATATTGTCTCTGTCGACATAGTTCTCATTTTTTTGGCTTTTAATCTTTCATTCTGCTAATCATCTGCTTCTTAATCCCATAGCCTTTAAGATCCCCCAATATTACCATTATACACATTTGTAAATTAGATCCCAACTTCATCAGGTCCAGTCAACGTCGATTGGGACCAATCGTCGTCGACCCTATCAAGTAGTTCTTATCTTTTATTAATTTTCTTGCATCCTTTCTATCTATATCTAGCTATAGTCTATGCTGAAATTGCCCAAGTCAGATTCTAAGACTGCTGAAATTAGAACCCAGGGTCAGGATTCTAAGACATTTTTGTAACTGTAGCCAATGTTGTTCCTATACTGTGTATATTTGAATTATGGCTTTGAGATTCCATATGGGGTGACTGATTAACCCTGTGTATGCCCCCCTCATTTGTGACGAATACAACGTCGTTAGGAGAATGTGGCCCAAAGGAGAGGACATGATGCTGATTTGAAGTAGAAACCATGTAGAGGAGGGAATATGCATGTTGGAAACCAAGGCACATGTAAAAAAAATGGCTAAATACACATATTAGTATAAAAATATAGAAAACATGTCATATAAGAACAATGTAACAAGAAAATGTGCATCTAAGATGGACTGCAAAAAGTGGGTTTTAAACATGGGACATCACTCATAATTTCAAAAGATAATCAAAGATGCAAAGGAATAAAGAAATGATCAGAAAACATAGGGAAAATCCTAGAAACAAGATAATAAATCATGGAAAGTAAAATGTAATAGGAACAATGACAACATATAGTTCTGTAAAGAAAGAAACGCTTATATAATTAATAAATTAGCTGGATCCGATAAAATGTATTCCACTGAGAAAATGACAACATTAGTGTCTTGTAAAGAAAATGCTACATTGATAAAGCATCGCGTTAAAATATTAGAAAATATAGTATGTCAAAACATGTATGTATCAATAGAGAGTAATGTGATAGGAATTAGAAGTAGTAAATAATGAAACAATAACACCTATGATGTGTGATAAAGTAGATGCCCCTAGGAGCCCTAGTGGGGCTGGTAATAGGTACAATGCTAACCATCATTGTTGCATGTAAATATTTGTAGGGAGTCTGTATTCACAACTAAAAACCAAGTGAAAATGAATTTTTATATAGAAAAGATATTGAAAGACTAATTATCCATCTAACATGTGAAACAAATTGTACATGTAAGCATACATAAACAAGAATAAATGTAACCAAGATATGCAATATGTTGTGTATGTGAATGGGATGGAATGAAAAGTGAATGTGATAGGAGAAACATGACCCCCAGTGGATGTGTATGAGATGGGGTTAATTTATAAAATACCACTCAATAATCAAGAATGAACCATAGAAAAAGAATGCTTCATCAAGAGATGGTTTGAAAAATGTGCTCTAGAAAGATAGTTTATAAAATACCACTCAATAATCAAGAATGAACCATAGAAAAAGAATGCTTCATCAAGAAATGGTTTGAAAAATGTGCTCTAGAAAGATGGATCATGAAGTGTAGAGTGTAAAGAGTGAATGATGGTTAGGTTCATTTCAGATTAAGAACCTCAACATTCGAGTATGAACCATGGAACTAGAGTGCATCATAGGGTGTTGAAGATACAAGAGGTGTTTTAAATTGTGTAGTTTTGCTTAATAATAGGAAGTATGAAGCACAAAGCATAATAGTAGTATAGACACCAATTTTTGGTATCCCTTATCCTTCATCCTACGTTTGTTCCCCTTCATTGCCACTCTCTTGCATACATAACTTTCTTCCCATTTAAATCCCCCTTTCCCTCCTAAATTAAATTTATCCCTTTAATTAACATTTTCCACCTTAATCCCATCCTAATCATATCCTAAATTTATCTTCCCTGAACATCCATAATCATCCTTAATTAATCCTAAATCCCCATTTAATCCATTTATCATCTCTAAATGTCCATTTGGTCCTTCTCAGGTCTTCATTTAATAATTCTAAATCCCCATTTAATCCATTTATCATCTCTAAATGTCCATTTGGTCCTTCTCAGGTCTTCATTTAATAATTTTATCTCCCCTTTTCCTTTATTTAATATTTTTTACCTCTCACCTACCCTTTTATCTCCCCTAGACAACCCTAGTTCACATTTACCACCAGAAACCCTAATCCTACTTCATATGGGATCTTTGCATCTAGGTAATAAAATTTCCACCATCTAGATCAATACACCACCCTAGTCTCCCGTGATCCATCTGGGTTACCGGTGACCCTATAAATGTGCCCATACCCCTCCTTCAAGGATGCAATTTTTAGATTTCGAGATTTCTTTTGATCTTGCTTTCGGTTCTTGGTCTACTTTGCTGTTGCTATCACCATCTTGGAGATATTTTAGAGATCTTGTACTTAACCCTTGGATATATGAAGTCTTATTTCTCTCTTACATGCTTGGACCCACCATGTACATTCCATCACTTTTCCTTATCATCTTTTTTTTTTAGTCCATCAGTCAGCCCAAAACCTTGTCTCTACATTTTCTTATCTTCATTTGCATATGCATATGCAAATCATCATTTTCACCTATATTTTTCCATCAACACTATTTGGTCACCTATTACCCAACTCTCATTTTTTTGGATTTTTTTCTTTCATTCTGCCAGTTATCTACTTCCTGATGCCATATCTTTTCGAATCCCACATTCTTACCTTTTTACACATCTGTAGCTTCAGATCCCAACTTCATCAGGTCCATTCATCATTGATCAGGACCATTCGTCGTCAAACTTGTCAATAAGGTCTTATATTTCATTAATTTTCTTACATACTTTCTATTATCATTCAATCCAGTCTTCTTAGAACAGTTCAACATCATCCCCATTTCAGATCAGACCCAAATAAGGATTTAGGAAACCTTTCAGGTCTTATTTTCTACATTTTCTTCCTACTCTTCCCCAGTTGTCGTTTATTGTGCCCTACACTCTAGGTTCACCATAAAACCCCCCAGGTTTGATTTGGTTTTGTATTTACTTAGATCAAAGTTGTATGTTACTTTATCTGTTGTATTTTAACTTTCTATTTTTTCTCAAATTTAACTGCATCATATTAGATCCATCATTACTTTAATTTATCAAAAAGTGGGTTGAAATCCATCCAAGGAAGTTTTTACTTCTCGGGACTGATGTTGTTAGGAAACCCACTAATCTATATACTAATCCTTTTTATCTTGAGTTTCTCTTTATTTTGCAGGTCATCTAACTCACTATGAGGAGGATCTCTCTTTTGCGCCTGTATCCATCGTCATCTCATCTAGAGGTACTTTCAACCCTCTCATATTGGAGTTGTTTGTTTTCTTGTTACCATTTCACTAATCTAAAACAATAATTTGAATATTGGTTCAACACATAAGAAACCATGAATGTGCGTAGATCCTCTATGTTTCCTTTCATACATGTTTTAATCAATACTATGTTAACATTTTTATTTAGTGAGGTTTGAATAATATCAATTTGTACGTAAACATTTATTTCTTGTACCAATAGTTTTTAGCTTGGAGGTAATTTTGTATAATCTCTTCTTGAAAGATTGTGAACCTTTTATACATGTAGAGTGATATCATATGTGGGTGTTTAATAATATTTGTTATTTTCCAATGATGAGATTGAGTTGGATTATTAGGTTGAGCTCCAAACATTACACTATGTAAATTGGGCCACTTTGTATCTGTTGAACTCAATGTGAAGAAAAACATCGAGCATTCTAGTTGGACTATCATATATATTAACTCATTTCTACTTCTGTTCCAATGTGAATTTGTTCCTCTCAAATTTGATCTAAATATCATCAATTTTTCAACTAAATGTTCATTTGGCATATCTTTCAAGTGGCATTGTAAATCTTCTTTAGTTGTTGGTGTGGTATCATCTACTTATTTTTTTGCAAACATAGTTTCAGTTGATTGAATTCGATGGCGCATCATGAGGTTCAATACGAAGTATAGAAACCTCAAATAGATTCCAAATTTGTTGTCATAGTAATGAAGAAGGTGTTGTGCATATTCATGCATGCAAACTTTTTTCATTCTTGGTTGTGTGATCATAGCTTCTCATGTAGGGAACAAAGTAAAGAGATCCAATTCAAGTAATCCTTCTATGTTATATTCACTAATAGGAGATTGAGCTATATGAGGTCATTCTATGGTATGTTTAAGTGCATCATCCACTGTTTCCAAAATCCTTCTAATTTCTTCCATTTATGTTCTTCCATTTTATAATAATGGGAAAAATGATGATTTCTCGATATGCATTGTATCATTAGATATGTTTGTGTTATCACTACATGTTATGACATTTGTATTTTCATAAACATATATAGTTATATGCGGTAACAAACATGTCACACCCCACAATAGTTGAAGGTTATGTCAACATTAATAATGACCAAATAAATTAATGATGAACGTTAATGGTGTTGGGTTTTAAAATGGTACTTTATTCAAAACCACAGTCAGGGGACAAAAAGTCCCTCCTCTTTATGAGAGAGGTTTCCTTATTGAAAGTAAACATCAAAGCTTATATACAAATGTACAACTTTCATCTTAAGGTTGGAATTCTGACATCTTGAAATGATTTTTAGAAAAATAGCCTATCAATACAAACGAATGGAAGAACTGAAGAAAGGAAAGAGAAAAATATAACAGTACTTTTAGGAAATATAGATAGCAGAGTATAACCTTATACGTACTGAGAAAAGAGTGATACAGTGAAATAGAATCATTCACATTCACAACATAAGATATCATTCCATAGACACAAAGTTCCAGAAATCATATCAATAAGAACACAAAGTTTCTTATCACAGAAGATAAATGATCCATGAACTTCAGGTAAGCAAGAAGAGACAATAGATGAAGATAGAGAGAAAGGGGAAATTCTTCTGTATTGATTGCTTTCGATTATAATTACACTTCAAAAGTATCAGAGTCCAACCTTTTGCAATGAGCCAAGCTCTTACATTTATAGATGAAGCGAAAGAGAGGAGAAGAAGAGAAGGAAGAAAATTTGATTTGGAAGCTCAACCACCAACCATCAATGCCCCTGCAAATCTACCTACAATCTGTCAAATCTAGTTCTACATGTCTTTGGCGTGTTGAAGAAGGAAGGATGGAAGATCAGATCAAATTTGATCTAGTTGAAGCAGTCAGATCACATATTAATGGCTTGAAAGATGTTTTCCATATTTTCACCCAAATCAAGATATCCAGTCGGTTCTCCATGTCTGTTTGGTGTGTTGGAGAAGGAAGGATGGAAGATCGGATCAAATCTGATCTGTTTGAAGCAATCAGATCACATATTAATGGTGTGAAAGACATTTTCTATATTTCTAACCATCCAAATCCCACTGAAAAACAATATTTTATGCTTCCATGGTGTAGAGAAGGACAAGATATTTCCAACAGTATAAAATTTGTCAAATTTTGAGCACTGGATCAAAATTTATGCTCATTTGAATATTTGAATCGAATCCGTACAAAAATGGTGAAAATGCAAAAAATGGATCCGTGGGCCGAAATTGAAATTTTTCACCTTTAGCGCAAAAGATGCAAAAGTGCAAAAGTTCCCTCATGCAGCCCCACAAGCCCGCAACTTCACTTTTGATATAGGTCTGACACGTGGCTTTACCTGAGTGGTAATGGAGTCGCGAGGCTCACTTTATAATTTTACTTCTTTTAGAAACAAAGGCTCAAAATCTCAAAGTTCTCCGACGACCCGCCTCTCCACTTTGACTTTTCAATGTGGGCTTAACATTTGACTTTTTCCCTTTGTTTGAGCCGGGTTCGTGGTTCACTTTATAACTTTACTGCCTTTTATGGAAATAAGGCTCAAAATCTCAAAGTTCTCTCGACTGACCCACCTTCCCACTTTGACTCTTTGATGTGGGCTTAACATTTGAATTTTGCGAGGTGTGCTGATTGGACACGTGGAGAGATGGTGCACATTTGGGACTTTGAGCACTTTTGGATTCACCTCTAGAAAGAGCGTCGAAGAGACACGTGGCTCCTTCGGCTTTGCTCTATTTCTTTGTGTTTTGGCTAAGTCCCTTTTGTTTGGTGGGGCCATATGTCTGACCCTGGACACGTGGAGGCTTGGCACACATTTGAGACACGTGGGGGACCTTGCCTTTATAATTTTTTCCTTTGAAGTTGCGCCAAGCTTACACATGGAGGCTTCTGACAAACCCTTCTATACTTAGCCGATTCAATGGAGCTCTGTCTCCTTTTCAGACCCGCTCGTTTGGGGGACCCACCTTTTTGAGACACATTAGCTCCACCAGTTCTTTTATACTTACCAATTTTGGATTCGGGCCTGCTGCTCATTTGACTTCTATCGGACCCTAGACACGTGGAAAGTTGGCTGTTACTCACCTCTTGAAAGAGGGACACTCCTTTGGGCCTGACTGGCTTCTTTTAACGTTACCAATTTAACGTTTTGAGGCTCTGAACACATGGAGGTGATGCCTCATTTAGGGTATGTCCCTTGGAGTTTCACTAAAGTGTGCCATTGAGGCAGGTGGAGGCTTCCATAAACCCTCTTATACTTAGTTCGATTAAAAGACTGGCTTGTCCCCTATTTTCAGACCTAGGACACATGGAGGGCCTGCACGCATGTTTGGGGTCTCCACTTTTGTGCACCATACCAAAAGTGATCCGATGAGACACGTGGCACCTTCCACGGTCCTTCTATACTTTAATTTGGGCCTCGTTTGAACACTTGCCTTCCTTCATACAAAATGATAAGTTCCAAAAGTAAAACCGACGACCACCTTCCCACATCCAATCAGAGATGTCCACGTACTCATGGATGCTGGGGGAAAAAAATTGATAGGGAAGATACGCCGTCATTCACGACTGTAGAAAAAAAATAGAGGAGGGGAAGCTCCACCATTTATGCCTGAAAAACAAATTTCTCCTCATGGAAAGAAGAACTGTAAACAATACCAGGCTCGATGTGATCCATGACCATAGAAAAAGGATTTGACAATTTCATTCAAATGGAGGAAACAATTTTCAAGCATCCAGATGGGAAGACAAAAATTTTATCAAACCATGCAAGACTCTAAATTTTAAATAAAGGTGAGATTGCAAATGAGCACCAACTTCTTCAAAGCATGAATTTTTTCTATCTCTCTAGACTTCTCACTCTGCTCAAACATCTCTCAAAGGCACCAACTCAAAATTTTTGAAACTTGACTTAAAAAATGAGGGGAATTTTGAGGGTGACAACAACTGGCTCTTTCTGGGGATGACTTGGCTTGGACAGAGGAACGAGGCAAGATCAAGAACCATAGAAAAACTCTGGGAAAGTAGACCAGTGCCTTATCCATTGGGAAAATAGAGTCAAAGGTAAAACCAATACAGAAGACAACACACACGAAAGGGAAACAAACCAAAAAGGAAAGAAAAAAAAACAAAACACCGCACACAGTATATACAAAAGGACTGCCTAATCACCTAGGACTTGAACAACTTCAAATACTTCCCACTATAAGGAAGTGGGAGAGAGGATCCATCCATATAATCCAAGTAGAAATAATTTTCTCCAGCAAAGTGTCTGATTTTGAAAGGACCAAGCCAAAGAGAATCAAACTTACCATGGCTTCCTCGAGGTTCATGTCTTTTGTCCCACAACAGAACAATGTCTCCCACTTGAAAATATCTGGGCCTAGCCTTCTTATCAAACAAAGCTTTCACCTTCAGTTGATGAGATGAGATCCTATCAAAAACTTGCATCCTGTCTTCATCCAGCTTCTGGAGATACATGATCCTCTTGTCCAAGGAACTGATGAAACTTGAATCCTCAATAGCCTTCATTAAGTGCAAGGCTGGTAATTCCACTATTACTGGAAGCTGAGCTTCAACACCATACACCACCTAGAATGGAGACATCCCAATTGCTCTTTTGGGTGTAATTCTATCTGCCCAGAGAGCATCATAGAGCTTCTTGTGCCAATTCCTTTGAGAGTCATTGACAAGCTTCTGAACGATGGTTACCAGATTCTTATTTGTTGATTCTGCTTGTCCATTCCCTTGAGGATAATAATCTGAAGAATGAGCAAGGGAAATTCCATAACCATAGCAGAAATCCATCATCTCAGAAGAAGAAAAATTGGAAGCATTATCAGTCACAATCTTGTTTGGTACCCCAAACCTTATCAAGATGTTCTCTTTGATGAAATTACACACCACCTCAGAAGTAGTGCTTTTGACTGGAATAGCCTCTACCCACTTTGTGAAGTAATCTGTAGCAGTTAGCATGTGAGTATGTCTAGCACTGGAAGGTGGGTTAAGAGTTCCAATGAAATCCAATCCCCACTGTTGAAAAGGCTCATCAATCACTACTAGTTTGAGTGGTAAAGCAACCAACTTAGGTCTCCCAACAAAAGTCTGACAGGCTTCACACTTACCTACCCATTTTGATGCATCTCTGAACAATGTAGGCCAATAGTACCCTGCACGAAGGATCTTATGGGCAGTGACAATAGAAGAGAAATTCCCTCCACAAGCCTGATCATGAAAAGATGAAAACAACTTCTTTTTGTTGCTCTTTGTCCACACATTTAAGGAATCTTCCATCTATGCCTTGCTTGAACAAAGCATTTTCCCATAATACATACTGTGCAGACCTTAGCTTAATAGCTCTCTTTTCCTTGGCACTCAAATGGGATGGACACTCTCCATAAGTAAGAAAATGTGCAATATCAACATACCACTCATCTGTTGAACTGAGGAAGAGAACAACAGGAACATCAACTACTTTTGTGGACAATTCTTCATCAGCCCCTTCAGCAATAAGCTCACACAAGCCTTTACCCCGAACTAGCTTAGTTGGCTTGATATCAAGGTCATATTCTTGGAATTTTGCTACCCAATTGCCTCTCTTAGTTCCAAACTCCTGTTGTGTAAGAATAGACTTGATGGTTGTATCAGGTACAAGCACAACAGAGTGAGAATTAAGAATATAAAAATGAAACTGCTTGACAGCTTTGACCACTGCAAAAGCATGTTTCTCCATCATAGTATATTTCAATTCATGAGCTTTCAGAACATAGCTCATGAAGGCAATTGGAAGTTCATGATCCTCTAGAATTTCTCTGAGTTAGCACAACAGCTAAGGTATTCTCTGTAGCATAGCAATAGATAATAAAATCCTTGCTGAAATCAGGACATGCTAAGATGGGAGTTTTAGCAATGGATTTCTTGATATCTTCAAATGATTCCTTACCTTCAGAAGACCAACCAATAGTTTTTCTTTCCTTTCATCATGTGAGCAAGACTCATAGTCAGTTCTGCAAAATCTGGAATGAATCTCCTCAAGAAATTTATCTTGCCAAAGAAAGAGTGAACACCCTTTTTGCTTGTGGGAAGAGGAATCTACTGGATTTCTTGAACTCTTTCTGGATCTATCTTGATCCCTTTTTTGGAAACAATATGCCCTAGTAACTTGCCTTCAGTAACACAAAAGACAAACTTCTTAGGATTGAAAGAAACTCCATGTTCTCTGCATTTCTGGAGGACTGTTTCCAGATGCTGAAGATGATCTTCCCTTGTTTTGGAAAAAATAATCAAATCATCAAGGTACACAACAATACACTTTCCCTTTAGGCTGCCAAAAGCTAAATCCATTTCCCTCTGAAAAGTGGCACCAACATTGATAAGACCAAATGGCATTCTCTTGTAGGCAAAGGTGCCCCAAGGGGTAGTAAAAGTAGTCTTGTGCTGATCTGGGGTACTGACTTCCACTTGATTGTATCCAGAAGAATCCATCTAGCATAGACAACATCTCAGAGCCTGAGACATCTTGCAAAACTTGATCCATCATGGGGAGTGGATAGTCATCTTTTAGAGAGGCCTGATTCAAATTCCTGAAATCCACATAGATGCGAATCTCACCATTCATTTTCCTGATAGGCACAATGTTGGCAATCCATGTTGAATGATGTATAGGGAAAATAATCTTGGCTTTTAGTAACTTCTGGATCTCTTGAAAAATAGTATCAACCTTAGGATTATACTGCCTTTACTTCTGCTTGAAAGGTTTGATCCCAGGTTTCAGAGGGATATAGTGCTGCATCTCCTTTGGTTGAAAAGCCTTTGAGATCATCATATGAATAGGCAAGAACATCATACATACTTTTTTAATAGGTTTACTGCTTTCTTCTTCTCTTCTTGAGTGCAACATTTTCCAATATTCACCACCTTGGGTTCATCATTGCTTCCAATATTGACCTTCTCATACTCAGAAGATTGTCGAGTCCCTTGAGAAGTTTAGATTTGATGAACCTATCATGTTTTTCAAAAGATCTTCTAGACTCACCAGTCCTTTGGGAATCTTGTTACCCTTCAACTTAATACAACCATCTTGATCCATCTCTTCCTTGTCAAAAAAATCTTCTAGACTTGATATCTTTGGGAATATTCTTCATTAGAGGGCACATATTCTCTAGGAAGAGTTTCACTTCCTTCAAAATATAACTGATTGAAGTTATCTTTAAGCTCCAAGAAAGAGAGAAAGTGTTGATCATCATTGAAAACCTGCCAGTTGCTTGCATTATCCATGGCACACTAGGCCTATGAATCATTTCAATGGTAAATTTCTCTTGAGAGAAATAGGGGATGAGGAATCAACAAAGATCCTGAGACAGCTAGAGAATCAGCTCTAGTATTCTTTTCTCTTGGCACAACTTCAATTGAGAAAGCATCAAGGAATTCAATGGAATCCCAAACAAAATTTCTATAATGTTTCAATCTCCTATTCTTGACTTGGTAAAGATCCCTTACCTATTTCACAATCAACTCTGCATCACCACAAGCACAAATATTCTTTACTCCTATTTCTTTTTCCATGCTCAACCCAAGGATGAGAGCCTCATACTCAACTGTATTATTTGTATTTTCAAAATGAAGCTTGAAAGAAAATGGATGAATCTTCCCTTCTGGAGAGATTAACACCACACCAGCTCCAGATAACTAGCTGAAGAGCAACTTCCATCAAATCCAAAGTCCAAATGCCATTGGGATCATGAATCACTCCCTTAGGAAGTTTTACCTCATCCTGTGACATTATCATATAGTTTCCATGCCCTATATCTTCATAGGAAGTATGGACGTGATTTTGGATCATCAGATGATTTTGCACAATGTATTCAGTTTATTTCTCAAGTAACAACTTTGTTCATTTTTCCATTGACTAGATCAAGGCATGTGACCAGTCCATCTAAATTTCACCTCCTACCTTTTTACAGAAATGATCCTACTCAGCAACATACCATATGAGGGAGGAATATCAACTATCAAAATAGTGGCTAAGACCCTTTTCTAATGGAAAAGCAACGAAGGCTACTTGTGCATCTTTAATCCTTCCATACCAAAGGCACTGCTCTACTCTCCATGGAATACTAGGAACCAAAGGCAGTGTTAGAGTCAAGGCCGTAGAGCATGAGCTAATTTTGCAGTAATGCATTACATTGTCTGATGCTTGAGTCTATAACACAATTTTGAGTTTATGGCTAGCTATGAGGAGAGTCACGTAGAATAGTTCAATTTTCTCATTAGGGGAAGTGACTGCAGCCACAAGGTTTGGTTGAGGTGAGGAAGATGGAGTGGGAAAAAGACCTTTATAAGTGTTGGATGAAGCTTTGGATTTGGAATTGAATCATGAATTTACCATTTTAGCAAAGGCTTTTGGATGGGTTTGGTAAAACTCTGCCTCGTAAATTTTGGATTTTTTGGTCTTTTTGTAGGTGATCAATGATATCAAAATATTGAGGTAGATGATGCATCACTACTAGGAAGTGAGGAGAAACCTTTGATTTATCAACTTTAGGAATTGAAGGACAAGAACTTTTGGAAATAGATCAGAAGGAGGAGGATTAAATTACTCACCTTTTGCATGGAGGTAGTGGGAATATGAGCTCCTCTTCTTATAACCACTGGAATAGTTATAGGAAACTCCTTGGATTTCTTAGCATGGATCTGTGTTGTAGTTGTGTAAACGTGTGGCAATGTGAATGACATCAACCTGATGGGAAGATAGTATTGGACATATCTACCACTCTTTCATCATATTCATATGAAGATGATGATGTTTTCAGTGGTTCAGAAGAAGGAAAGGTCGAGATTACCAAGTTTTTGAGAGATTAGATGAAAGGCCTTACAATCCTTTATAGAATGACCTCATGTCCTATGATAATCACAAGATACAACAAATTCATACTCATGTAGGTTCTTGAACATCCTCTTGGGTATGATGGAACCTTGAGAGGTGGTAAAGTTCATATAGCCAATTTATTCTAAATGAGGTCAGTTTCTAGGCTAGCTACATAATTCCTTCTTAGGTGCAATATGCAGGTGATAATGAAGTTTTGAGCCAATCTTATCTTCCGATGGAAGCATGAGATCATTTTGATTTTGCACGGGTTATTTTTCACTAGAGGAAGTATTATATGATATTATAGATGAAGGATGGTGTCCTGATGTGGAGGTGTAGACATGGTAGATCATCCTCAACACTGGTCTTGACATGATCAAGATGAGTTACTAGGTTAGCTCTCCTTAGTGCATAATGACCTTTCTAGGAAAAGGAGCATGGAAGAAGAAGGCATTTTTTGGACCATGATCTAAATGACGATTGCTCAGTGGAAGGTATAAGAAAGGGATTTAAAAAAATTGAACAACTTGTTTGTGAGGTCCTTTTGTGATTTTTGATGAGATAGATGTGGTTATTGAAGTAGGTGTTGGTGAAAGAAGAGGGGTTTGAATGATGTGATTGATGTGATCTAAATGATTTGTATATTTTAATTATTTCAGATTGGTTTGTGTAGAGGTAATTGGTTTTGTAGATGGGGGACAAATACATGTCATGGTTGCCTTAGGCGGAGGTGTTTATGTCATGAATTTTTTGAGAGGTATCATAGTTATATTTTTAAATTGATATGTAGACATAGGTGTGGTTATAATAGAGGATATGATTGGTGTGGAACTCTGTTGTATGCATTAAGAGAAGAAAATCTTGGAAAACAAATCCTTTAAACACAATCCAAACTTGCATAAAATAAATCACACATGCAGAAATTTAAAAGCATACTTACAAAAATTTAAACACACTTTCAGGAATATAAAGGCACACTTGCATAAAGGAAATCACACTTGCATAAAGAAATCACACTTGCATGAAATAAAAACACACTTGCATAAATTGAAATTGCTGAATTAAAAATAAAAAGATAAAAAGACACCTGCAGGTTCACAACAAAAATTGTACTGAAGAAGGATCACATAACATGAAAAAGAAGTTTACAACAAAATGAAAACTGTAAAATAAATAAAACAAACATTAACACATTGATCCATCTTCCTTGGAATGAGTGGCCAGCTCATTCCTTGGAAGAGGAATTAATTCATACTTTTAATTCAGAACTTGCAGAATAACTTTACTTCAAAAGATTGGAAAGAAAGAACATATCTTTATTTCTTGGGAGAAAAGAATTACATATCTAAGTGTGGAAGGTTGCATTTATAATTTATGCATCCAACCAACTCCTTATTTTAGGAAATACAATCTGATCTTATCTTTATTCCAATCCTAACAACTAAGATCTCCATCTCCACAAAATATGGAGAGAGATATATTATTGGAGTCAAATCTTATCTCACTTATTTTAGGAAGATTTGCTCCCAAATCTTCTCCTTGCTTTTCGGTAACAAGAATCATAATGATTTTATTCTTCTACATTATTGGAAGGAGGATTTTCCTCAAAATATGATTTTGACCAAATACCTTTCTCAGATTTTCCATTTGACTTTGTTGTTTTTGACTGTGGAACTTTTGACGCTTGTCTGATACGCTTTTTCCTTGGACTGCAGTTCACTAAAAGTTAGATTTATCTTCATTGGTAAAACCTGTTAGCAAATATGAATGAGGTTTTTGTTAAACACATTTCTATGAACAAAAACCTCTCTCATATTTTCCATTTGACTTTTCTGTTTCTGTTTATGGAACTTTTAGTGCTCATCTGATACACTTTTCCTCGGACTGCAGCTCACTAAAAGTTAGATCTCTCTTCATTGGTAAAACCTGTAGTAAATATGAATGAGGTTTTTGTTAAACACATTTCTATGAACAAAAACCTCTCTCATATTTTCCATTTGAATTTTTTGTTTCTGTTTATGGAACTTTTAGTGCTCGTCTGATACACTTTTCCTCGGACTGTAGCTCACTAAAAGTTAGATCTCTCTTTATTGGTAATACCTGTAGCAAATCTGAATGAGGTTTTTGTTAAAAACATTGCTATGAACAAAAACCTCTCTCAAATTTTTTTGTTAATGACACAATTTCTATGAACAAAAAATTCATATTTTAATTTTCCATTGGATTCTCTGATATTTCACAATTCCTCAAAAACTGTCAAAATCTGTTAGTTCTGGAACTAACAGAACTAATCTGAGTTCCTATGGAACTAACTTAAAACAAGTTCTGGAACTAACTGTGAGTTTTAGAACTAATACAGAACTCTTCGAGTTTGAGATAACTTAAAACAACTATAACTTTTGCATATGATCTCGGATTGAGATGATTCTTTTTTTGAACTTGCATAATTTTTTGAGAGGAATCTGAATATGAAATCATATTTGAGTTTAGATATACCATCCATGATCAATTCCACTTTTCTCAATACTAGCATTATCTTTCCTTTATGGCCTGCATACACAAGACTTTGCATCTTTTCCCAAATAATCAATAGGATTAGTCAACAAAATAGATAACAAAATATTTTTAAAGAATGAACAAGATATATATCCTATATTCTATCTTAAGAAAACTATAAGTTCCTAGATTACATTTAAATCCACTTTCAAAGGTAACTTGGAAGGACAAAATAATGGTAATTTATGGCCAATTTATGGCCTCATCATTGCCCCACACTTAATCTTATGCATGTCCTCATACATTATATTATTATCTCCTCTTCTTAGAGTCTTCTCTGCATTGAGCTTATGCATGTATGCATTCCATATATAGTTCAAAGAAAAAGGTTCTTGTGGATCTCCTTCTGCTGTTTTTAATTTCCTTTCTTTTACAGCAGGTTCTTGTGTGGATCTCCTTCTGTTGTTTTTTATTTTATTTCTTGTACAATAGGTTTTTGTGTGGATGTTGTTTTTTATTTTCTTTCTTTTGCAACAGGTTCTTGTGTGGATCTCCTTTATGCTTTTTTATTTTCTTTCTTGTACAACAGGTTCTTGTGTGGATCTCCTTCTACCTTTCTTGTACAACAGGTTCTTGTGTGGATCTCCTTTGCTGTTTTTTATTTTCTTTCTTGTACAACAGGTTCTTGTGTGGATCTCCTTCTGTTGTTTTTGATTTTCTTTCTTTTACATAGGTTCTTGTGTGGAGATCCTTCTGCTACTTTTGATTTTCTTTCTTGTACAGTAGGTTCTTGTGTGGATCTCCTTCTGTTGTGTCTCATATCTAAAATCAAAATGCATACCTCGTGCTTCTCCTTCTCTCCCACACTTAAGCTCATGCATGTTGTTTATTCATGGCTGCCCATAAATTAGACTCTAAAATTTTGATTGCAAAGAGGTGCACATATTTTTCATATAAGTAGGGGAGATATGAATTTTATCTTGCCTTCCTTGGAGATCTTAAAAGTGGATCTAGCTGTAATAAAAAAACTTACAATAAAGCTTAAAAATAAAATAGTAGAACAAAATAACTTGATCATACCTCTAGTTGTCCTTGTCATCCTATTGTTAACATGGTCAAATAGTGTCGAGAAAGAAGCCACCAGGTAACAGTTGATTGCTTTTGAAGAAGAGCCACCTTTTTTGTCTTTAATTGGCCAGCAAGCTAGTTTTCTAATCAAAGTTTTTTTTTTGCCTTTGATTGGCCAGCAAGCTGGTTTTCCAATCAAATATTTTTTATTTTTTTTTTTTTGCCTTTGATTGGCCAGCAAGCTGGTTTTCCAATCAAAGAGATTTTTTTTTATTTTTTTTTTGCCTTTGATTGGCCAGCAAGCTGGTTTTCCAATCAAAGTTTTTTTTTTTCCTTTGATTTTTTTTTTTTTTTTTTTTTTGCTGAAATGATAGCATGAGAAGGATTAGAGAAAAATTTGATCCATCATCAGACTATATTCATCAAAGTACAACTTGTGTAAAATAGGAAGCAATGTCTGAGATCTCATAAAAACCTTTTTGCATACTTGGTAACTCCAAGAAGATTTCCAAAAATTGTGTAGACAATTTCTAGGTCTTCAAAGCCCAACTTGAATTGTGCATTATCGGAATCACCATAGTAATCTTCAAAGCCCAAACTAGTGATCTCAGGAGATGGATAGTTGTTAAAAGAGAGTGAAGGTATCTGTGTGTCCCTCCAAAATCTGCATGTTCCTTGGTTAATGTTGTTGGTGCTCCGAAATATGTATGCTGGTATCAAGAACAAATTCTGGAAATTCCTATAGATCTAGTCCTCAGATGTTAGTAAAAAAATTTCTTGCCTTGATATTCACAATAATTGCTTCTTAATGTTATACAATAAAGAAATTGCATATACAAAAATGAAGAAATTGAAAGACATGAAAAAAATTTTTCTAATGGATATGGTTCAGGGATTGAATTTTATTATGGGATGAAAAACTAATTTGGATGGGTGGATTTATTATGAGTGGGTTTTTATTTTGGCTCTAATGAAATCCCTGAATATGGATGGAGTTAACTAGAAATGCTACCACTTCATTATTACAAACTGGATAAGCCAGTTTTTTACTAAGGTTATGTGTAATAAGATCACTGAGTTGTTAGTTGATACAAGGGGAAATGGTGGTGGTTATCAAGAATGGCATATGATATTTCATCAACTGGATCTACTTCCAGATTCAATATCATATTCTACCATTTCCAGATCTGAATTCTTTGTTCATACCATTATACCTTCTTGATCAAACATCACAGTCATTTTCTTATACACAGAGTTAGTTTGTGGGGAGATAAATATTTACAATCTAATATTCCTAATTGCAGAAATGAAATTTTAATCTACTTGCAGGAAATAAAAGTCTAAAGAAACTACTTACCAAATACTTCCTGTCACAGAATTTGCTAAAAGGTATTCTACTGTCACTAGAATATTCTTTTAGAGAACTCTGAATCTCCTAATAACACCGTGTCCCCAGAAATGATGCCAAAATGATGAGGGTCGTCAATCCTCGCCATTAATAATGTCAATCCAGGTTGGTGTCTGAAGGCTGTATGCATTAAGAGAAGAAGATATTGGAAAACAACTCCTTTAAACACAAACCAAACTTGCATAAAATAAATCACACATGTAGAAATTTAAAGGCACACTTGCAGAAATGTAAACACACTTGCAGGAAATCACACTTAAAATATAAAGGCACACTTGCATAAAGGAAATCACACTTGCATAAATAAATGTTGCATAAAACACACTTGCATAAATTGAAATTGTTGAATTAAAAATAACTGAAAGATTAAAAAACACCTGCAGGTTCACAACAAAAATTGTACTGAAGAAGGATCACATAACAAAATCAAAGTTTACAACAAATTAAAAACTACAGAAATAAAGAAACAAACATTAACACATTGATCCATCTTCCTTGGAATGAGTGGCCAACTCATTCCTTGGAAGAGGATTTAATTCATACTTTTAATTCAGAACTTGCAGAAAACTTTACTTCAGAATATTGGAGAGAAAGAACAGATCTTTATTTCTTGGAAGAAAAAATTACATATCTAATTGTGGAAGGTTGCATTTATAATTCATACATCTAACCAACTCCTTATTTTAAGAAATACAATCCAATCTTATATTTATTCCAATCCTAACAACTAATATCTCCATCTCCACAAAATATGGAGAGAGATATATTATTGGATTCAAAGTCTCATCTCACTTATTTTAGGAAGATTTGCTCCCAAATCTTCTCCTTGCATTTCGATAACAAGAATCATAATGATTTTATTCTTCTACATTATTAGAAGGAGGATTTTTCCTCAAAATATGATTTTGACCAAATACCTTTCTCAGATTTTCCATTTGACTTTGTTGTTTTTTGACTGTGGAACTTTTGACACTTGTCTGATACACTTTTTCCTTGGACTACAGTTCACTAAAAGTTAGATTTATCTTCATTGGTAAAACCTGTAGCAAATCTGAATGAGGTTTTTGTTAAACACATTTCTATGAACAAAAACCTCTCTCATATTTTCCATTTGACTTTTTTGTTTCTGTTTATGGAACTTTTAGTGCTCGTCTGATACACTTTTCCTCAGACTGCAGCTCACTAAAAGTTAGATCTCTCTTCATTGGTAAAACCTGTAGAAAATATGAATGAGGTTTTTTTAAACACATTTCTATGAACAAAAACCTCTCTCATATTTTCCATTTTTTTTTGTTTCTATTTATGGAACTTTTAGTGCTCGTCTGATACACTTTTCCTCAGACTGCAGCTCACTAAAAGTTAGATATCTCTTTATTGGTAATACCTGTAGTAAATCTGAATGAGGTTTTTTTTAATCACATTGCTATGAACAAAAACCTCTCTCATATTTTCCATTGGATTCTCTGATCTTTCACAATTCCTCAAAAACTGTCAAAATCTACTTAGTTCCGGAACTAAGCCTGCGAGTTCCGGAACTAAACCTGTGAGTTCTGGAACTATGTGAGTTTCAGAACTAACTCTGCAAGTTCTAGAACTAAGCCTGTGAGTTCCTGGAACTAAGCCTGTGAGTTTCGGAGCTAACTTAAAAAACTATAACTTTTGCATACGATCTCGGATTGAGATGATTCTTTTTTTGAACTTGCATAATTTTTTGAGAGGAATCTGAATATGAAATCAGATTTGAGTTTAGATATACCATCCATGATCAATTCCACTTTTCTCAATACTAGCATTATCTTTCCTTTATGGCCTGCATACACAAGACTTTGCATCTTTTCCCAAATAATCAATAGGATTAGTCAACAAAATAGATAACAAAAGATTTCTAAAGAATGAACAAGATATATATCCTATATTCTATCTTAAGAAAACTATAAGTTCCTAGATTACATTTAAATCCACTTTCAAAGGTAACTTGGAAGGACAAAATAATGGTAATTTATGGCCAATTTATGGCCTCAACTATCTCCAAGTTGTGGGACTTGCTACTTGAGATAGACCTCCAGAGAAAGCTGGTTCTTGCTCCTAAACTACCTGCCACAATCTACTCTAATGCAGGGGAAACTAACTATTCTAATCTAAATTTCCAAGGGACCAGGGAGAGAGAATGCATAAAATGAAAGCCTACACTAAAGCGGTGATACACCAGAAAAGGAGGGTGTGAGAGTAGTCTCCAAATGTGTGAAATACAGAGGCAAAGTGCACACTAGAAGAGGTGATGACAGTTCTCCATAATCTAGCAAAATGCATTCACAACAATATTCCAAGCATACACAATGATAATGAATCCCTGCAAGAACATAATAATAGACACAATATTCTTGTAGAAAGATTAAAGGGGCAAGAAGAATGCAAGAAAACACAGCAAGGGGAAGATACATCCACAAACTGATATTTTATTGCTTCATGATATGCACAGTTCAATCTATTACAAGATAAGGGCCTGGATCACCATGCAAGGAGTCCACTACAAGGGCCTACAACACATTGGCTTCACAAAGCAATTTTGACAGAGCTTTGCTACCTGAAAACTCCCCCTTTACAATGAGCCCAACACTCCAATTTATAGAAAAAATGAGAAGAGAAAGAGAAGGGAAAATGGAAATCCCGAAATCTATCCTTCAACCACCTGTAAGAGGCATTAAATGGAGTGAAATGATTATATATTACTTGCAAAAGGCTCCCCATACTATCCCATGTGCTGCAGCAGAGAAAGAATGATGACCATGCCTCTTAATTGCACTCCCAACTACCAAATAAAACACTGTTATGAACCCGGCCACGTTTTCTAAAAAATATCAATCAATTTCTCATCAAATCTAGAATTTCTTGATTTCTGTGCATCGGGCTCAGAGCCATGATTCCAACGGTACCAATTTTGTGTGATTTCGTTGAGAAATGCAAAAGTTATGGCCTTCTGAGTGCGGGCAACTATTTTGGGTCTGGCAGGCGTTTTCTGTCATTTGACGGGAATGAGCATTAACTGACTGGAGCCGAATATGTTTTCTTTATTTAAATATATCTACCCTCATTAAAAATAATAAATCTATTTTTTTTGGCATAGAGGACGTCGTGCTCGTTCCAGAAAGTCCAATTTTGTGAAAATCGGAGCTCGGAGTCAAAAGTTATGGCCGTTTGAAGTTTCACGGGTCAAACGTTGACTTTTCTTCTTTGCCTTCAGCTACTTTGGCTTTTTGCGTCCGATTTGTGTCCCACGCGTACTTTTGTCCTGGCTTTCTTGGACGAAAATCTCTTGCTTCAGCCGATTCGGGCTTCCTTGTTCCCTTTGAGGTGAAGACACTTGGCGACCTCCATTGCGTCCCACGGCTCTTTCGCGTACTTTCCGCATCCCACGCGTCCCTTTGGATGAAAATGTCTGAACTACGGTTCGCGTACGAAAGTCCTCTATTTCGGCAAATCAGCCGATTCGCGTCCTCACACGTACTTTTGTCCCGGCTTGTCCCAAACCGATCATTTCGAAACCCAAAACTGTTCCGGACGATTTTTCTTGCCAAATCGGCCGATCCAGCGTTGGGACGCGTACTTTTGTCCTGATGTCCCAACTGTCCCGCGAAACAGCCTGGGACTTAGGCAAAATTTCCACCTCGGCCAGTTGATTTTCGTTTCCCAAACGTCCCAGATGATTTGGCTTCAACTGCTTGGTACGCCAAAATTCGTACAGATGTCCCTCATGTCCTGTTTGTTGCAAGGACCCGATAATGATTTAAAACAATCTGCCCCAAGCTTGGTTTTTACAATTTTTTCACATTTTCTAACTTGTTGGGTTTCCTTCTTGCACAGGAGAGTTAGAGAGAAGCCGAGGGGAAAGAAACATGATTTTTTGCCTTGAATCAATCTAATTGCTTGGGACTAAAGAATTTGATGCATGTTATCAAAATTACCTTGAGGGGTGAATTTTGGATAACATTTCAAATTCGATTGTCATGGTGGCATTAGAAGTGCAACCTGGTTACTCTTTGTACCAGTCTGACTTGGAAATAACGAGAAATAGCTAGAGGATAATGTATGTAAATTATCCTAATGAAGCATTCGTACACTATGAAGTGGATCGACTAGACCATTTTGTACCTTCAGAAACAAAAGAACGGGTAGTTGGCTAGAAGATGGATGGATTTGAGAACAAATCACTTATGTAATATACATGAGGTAGGATCATCAGAAGAGTAAAAATGATGGTCCTTTCTTATTCCTTATGTCCCTTAGGGTATGATATCCAGAGTGCTCTTACGTACTGATATTAAGGATTCCACTTGCTTGAATTTTGTGATTATAGGCCCAAAAAGTTTCCGATTCAAAAAGATCCTAGAGATATGGATTACTATTGAGCAGAGCCAACGGACCCATGGTTTGATTGGAGTATATAAGAAATAAGGGCACCTACATATCAGTTAAAACCACATAATGCGCCTGGCGCTGGACTTTGCAACCTAGAATTACACTCTCTAAGGATCAACATTTGACTCAGTTTTGACAATAGACTTGAATCTAATTTTTGATTAGACCCTCGTTAGAAACAATATAGATGAATAGAGTCAAGAAAGCAAATCGTGATACTAGAAGTTACTTTGATCAAAAACGCTTTTTGAATAAATCCATTTTGTAATCTTCAAACATATGGTTTCATGCATGTCTAATAATCACTGATAGATCCACTTCCATGATCACATGATATGGATATCCTACTATGATTTGATCTGTCACAATCTCAATCTTGCTATCACATATTATGGCATAGAAATATTTAGTATAATTGTTACATCCCAACGGTTTGACTAAGATATGATCTCAGCTTCTCCATGACCACTATGATAATCTAATGGATCAAGGAATGGAGTGGAAAATCAATCACCTCCTAAGTCAACCTTATTAAAAAGATTGAAGGATGGTCACTACTAATGGGATGAAAGATGTATTATCAAGTAACATTTGATGAAACCTATCAGACATCCTAGATGATCAAACAACGCATTTTATTCCTGCTCTCTCACTGAGTATGGAAACAACAAAGTGACTATTCTTCCAACTATAATACCACAAAAGCATCTAGATTATCCTATTTTGAATCTCATTTGATAAGGCTTATCCAACAACAAATGGTCCCATCAATTGTTGATGGAATGGACTAACCATTCCCTCGAAATTGATCCACTTTTAGATGTCGGATTGGTGATAATTTATGATCTAAAGATGCATAGTTAGGGTGAGGGGAATCGGAATAACAACCTTCAGATTGCATACTCTCTTCATCAAATCATGCATCATCATCTCAAGGTTGACTATGGAGATTTCACTCACTTGATGATTGTTTTCCTAGTGTCATGCCCTTTAGAAATGTTGCTACAAAATCATCAAAGCTCTGATGAACCACTCATTTAGCTTCCTTGTGTGTAAACATTTGTTGAAGGAATTAGGTGGCATAAAGAATTTTTCTTACCATTATGTTTGATTGGGCCTAAGTTCATTCATATAGAATACTTTACACCATCTATTATGGACATACAAGGCTCAAAATATCAAGGTCTCCCTGTTATGAGCCCGCCTTCATCTTTGAATTTCTTGTCAGCATTCTCACCATTTGACTTAAATATGAGGTCACTGATTGTGACACTTCATATGATGGGACACATCGAAATTCATCCTCTAGACATAGAGCAGAAGATCACTGGTGGCTATACTTGCATAACTTTTCTCTATTATAGACTCTATGATTTGGACAACCTCCACTTGTTTGGCGAGGTGGATATATGTACATGAATTTTCCCTTGACACTGTGAGGCTCACCTTTATCTCAAATTTGAACACTGGTTTCTGAAGGGGATTTTTCCAAAATAGATCCAGTATGACACTTACATTCATGCAAACATCTTCTATACTTTAGTCTCGATACAAGAGTGAGCACAGTTCACTCACTACCATAAATAGAACCTGTCAGATGACGTATTCTAACTTAGCCTCATTTGGTTGGACTACTCATACGTCTGTATTTCCCTTAGCATGGTCATACGTAGAGATTATTTGAGAAGGTTAGCTCTTACATTCATTATATATATGATGCGATATTAAAATTCTTGCACAATCATATAGCATCCTCATTTTTGTACCTGAGGAACGTAGGGCCCTTTTCTCTTTGATGATCAAACCTCATCTATTACAGCACATTCAAAACAGTAACTATGATGAATACACGGGACTCAGTCCATCCGTTCATGGATGAACTTAGGAAGCATAAGATTGGGCCTCATTTACATGCAACATTGTATTCCATTCCTTACATGTACAACAAAATTCCCAGAAGTGAGGAACTAAGAAGTTGCCATTCCCTTGCATACATTCTGAGTATGTTCACATACTATGAATGCTCTATATAATCTTGTATATCATTCATATGTATCATCACACAGACTTGTAAAAATATTGTGTTCTAATCCATAGAATTGATATAATGGGTTGTAATGATGCTTGTGGCAAAGAAGAACTATTACTTGTCAATACCAAGCTCATGATGGGAATCTAATTTCATACAATACAAGTGCTATTGTGATATATTTCTTAATCATATTCCTAGCACACTACTTTTCAAGCATTATACATACAGATTTGATCAAACCATACGGATTTTATAGATTCTAACATTAACAGGGTGAGCTTGTAAATGTGCACCACATTCTTCAAATACAGGAATATTTTCTCCATCAGACTATCACGTTCACTGATTAAACATTCTCTCAAAGGCACCAACTCAAATTTTTTGAAGACATATACTTATAAAAATGTGCACATTTTAAGTTATGTTTGAGGCTTTGACAACCTGATTGTCTATGTGGCCTGATATGTTGTGTGAAGTGACAAGATATTTACATGTGGATTGTGATGCATATATGTTAGTACAATACATATCTTAGTGACAAGTTTATGTGGGAATATCACACACACATATTCTTAGAAGTTACATGATGTATTATGACATGCATGGAGAAATCTTTGTATTGTAACTAACACATATCTTCTAGAAAATTTGCTTGGTGCATGTGCCTTGGTTTCTACCAAGCACATTCCATTCCCCATGCAGGGAACAAACATTTTAGATACATTTGTATTAGGGAATCTTTTGGGCCACATACTCCTTCAGTGATGTTGCATGCACCCTAAACCAAAAGGGGGCATACATTTGGGATTTCGAATCAGTCACCCTTAATGCAAATCATCACAAGGAGCTATTAATAGACTTGCACAATACAAGATATGGACACAGACAGTGCACAGAATGACCAAGATTAATATAACTTGGGTCTCACCACTACATATACACAATTGCAAGCTTAGTTTAAAAGATTTTGGGTGCCTACAAAGCTCAAAATGGGTCTTGGGGCAACATAACAATGTTACTATTATGAACACATGCCTACAATAACTATGCAAGGTAATTACACAGCGTCCCTTATTGCACTTTGCAACATAGTTCATTAAAGAATCGGCATTCTAATCTCATTTTAATGGTATGGTATACAATATTTAGCATTGTTTTTACAAATGGTAGATTTGGACACCCTTCCATTGGCAACCATTCTAAATGGGTTTGCAGGATGAATTGAAAATGTGGACACCTTACACTTATCCCCAAGCTCACCTGGCATGAGATCGCCCTAAAAACTTTGCAACTCTTTCAACTCAGCATGAGATCACTGAAAAAAATTGATCCTTCATAACAACATTTGGCATCCAGATTTCTACCATAATTTGACCTCATCATGGTTCTAGGTGCACATGTTCCTTATTCACATTTGCAATACATTTCAGTTACATACTCTTTACTCATGTAGGTGCAAACTATTTGACATTACTTATTTGTTTTGGTACTTTTAGTCAGGTAAATGTGTTTATAATTTATGGGAATACTTTTCGACTTCAGTCAGGTACAATTTTATATAACTATATCCAATAATTTTTTGATGAAGTCCAAATGATGAAAGAGAAATTTTTGTGACAGGAAAAGAAAGCATTTCTTTTACGCAAAATTTATTCTACACAATGAATTTTGAGACATATAACCATGTTACAAAATCAGTGGCACAACTGTTTGGCATTTCATCCTTTCGTTAGCTTTCATGCTTCACAGTTTTTATCACTTCCACGGTTTGTCTACGTCATCTCTTTGGAACACTTTCACCATCAATCTACATAGGAAAAAAATGGTACGCATCAATCTTATCTACTTTATGTTATCCAGTATTCACTCAACAACATAAAGTGGGGGAAAATATTAGACATAAAATTATGTACTTTGGTACATTTCTGGGTTCTAAAAGTTATACATTGCATTTATATGATTCCTAAGTTTGAAAAATAGTAATTAACGACTTATGATTTTTCCTCTTTGGTTTTGGTTTCTTGTATTCTATTCTGGTATTTTACACCCTGATAATACAGTCCTACCTCAGATACAAATTTGCGTATATTTTATGATTCTAGGACACTGAGCAATCAGCCTAACGAGGATCAGCACCCTAGATGTCCTCGTCACACATCTAGGCGCATCCCTGTCCATCTTTCCATACCTTACTTAGTGATTTTCAAGGCCTCTTTTATCTTTTAGGGCATATTGAGGCATTTTCACTTGTGGGTTGGCCTTCCAGTTGTCAATTACAATGAAATTCAAATAAGGGAATCATATAAATACAAAGTTATGTGACCAAAATCAAGGACCAAGCACTAAAAATTACTATCATCACCTAAGCTTGCATTAAAAAGGCACCTAAATAACATCCAAGCATCCTTCTAATATCCATTCAAGGAATGTATCATAATATTCATACACAACATGGGAAGCGAAAGTTCATTATAGGATTTCATCCACAACATATCTACTATGTTGCTACATTTAAGCTATAACCCACTATCAAGTGCACACTTGCATAATAGGCATCCTAGGGCACAATTTCTACACACACTCACAAGAACCATGAATGGAGTCTGAGATGTAGTACAACGCTCAGTCATAAGCTCACTCTTGGGGTGACTATCGGGGTCAATCCAAACCCCATTATTGCATTAGGATACATTTTTAGGTTTGATGTGGTTTGTGGGTACATATGACCTTTGTATCTTCTAAATGAACTTTTATTTTGCAGGTCTATATTGTACCTTCGGTGATCATAATGTGACTATATTATTGCGATAAAAAAGGATTCTAAATATTTATGAAGACCTAATGTGACACATTAGAAAGTAGATCTTGAGCTTCTGCACAGTCATACCTAATTCCTAGATTAGTGGTATCCAGTGCCCAGACACCCGTGTCTGGCCTCATATCCTACATTTCAAAATTTACAGTGAGCAATAATGACACTCTCCACTAGTCTGTTCATCACTTCTCTATGCCTAGATCAGTCCTAGATTTACATGGAAATCAACCAAGTCTTCTCATCTCATCTTCTTGCTTGAAGGGTTTCATATTTTAAATCTTAGTTTGCTTGTGTTATTTCTGTATCTTTATCATTTATACATCATTTATTTAAGTAGTGACTCTACAATATTTAGATGCATGGAATAATATGTCACCCGAGGAAAGTTACATAATGGGATTTGTGATCATCTGCAATGGCACTTATCCATGGGGAAGTATTAATGATTGGAGGGAAAATCCTATGAGGTCTCCTAATAAACTTTCCCTTAACGGTGACATGATGCATAAATCCAAATTTTAGCATTGTGACACTCTAAATCCCTTGTTTGGCGATTTAGGACCAGCCCAAATCCTTTGTGTTATTCCAATTGATTTCCTAAGGTAAAAAATCAATAATAAGGAAAAAAAAATTATCGCTTTCTCTTTTGGGATTTTAGGTGTACATTCTAACCCCTTGGTTTAGCATTTTTCACTATGCATTTCCATATTTTACATATTTTCCAAGTTAAATTTCAAATACATTTACCTCGAGCATTGAACTACACTTGTTTTATTTTACAGGTTATATCTTATTCCAATGAAAACAAAACACACATGGCATAATGAAGAAAATCCCTATGAATGCTCACAACCAAGAAACATTCCAAGAAACTATACATGTGTATCACATCTCACTCAATCCATGCATGCAAAGGTTACCCCTAAGATCCTTATCCTTCCCTTATTAATTCCATGGTATACACCTTGCACTTATTCCATTTACACACTACAACGTTACTCGACACTATTGGGTATAATATTCACTCGATTATCCAAGGTACATTTTTCTTTTCTACTTTATGCTACTAAATTCTTATTTGCCAACATAAAGCGGGGGAAAATGTAATCACTAAATCATGCACTTACTATCTACATCTATCCTCTAAATATTTCATTTATATGCATGATTCCTAAGCAAGAGAATTACTCATTAACACCTCTTTACTTTTATTTGACATTGCTTTCATCCTTTCCATATTTATTTCTGTTGTTTTAGCTATTTTCAACTTACAATTTTGCATACCAAACGACATTCTACTCATATTTGATTTCATGGTTTGACCTTTTTTAGCACCTAGTATAGGATCGACCATTAGGGACAAGGAGCGCCAGGCGCTATTATCCCCTCTGGGTGTCTTTATCCTCCTTGTATATTTTTTTGATATTTCGAATGTTACTTATTTCTTGTCTTCTTTTATCACACTTACTCATCCTTTCACTTTGCTAATTATGAAATTTAAGCAAAGGAATCATATATACATGTCTTATTTAACCTCATTAAAGGGGGAAAGCATTTAAGGGGCACATACTATTACAAGGAGCTAATATTTTCTATCTATTACATCAAAGGATTACATTTTGGACTGCATATTCACTGCATATGAGGGTTTATTCTGAATTCCATACCACACATTTACATTAGGACAAAGTAGTTGTATCCTGTTATTCTTTGTGTGACTGGCACTAGGGCACCCTAGCTCAAGGACACTATTTCAATCACACACACACACATAGAACTACATTGAGTCAAAAATGTAGTGCAACATGCTCAGTGACAATCACATTGGGGTGACCACCGAGGTCAATCTAACTCAAGCATATGCATATTTTTATTCATCTAACATGCGCTTGAGTATGGTGCATGTAGCTACGGTTTGTTTTACAGGTACATGTGTGATAGGGTAGGAGTACAACAAACCTGATGCAACCTACAGTGAACAAGAAATGACACAAAAAGAATCCAATACTAAAGCCCTAACATAGACACCAATGCCCAGATAGACACTAGTGCCCTGGATGGCCCTATCCATCCTAGGAACTTGTCCCTGTCATATTCTTCACAAATCACAGTTTCAGACTCAATTGAGCTTACACACTCCTAGAATATCCCCTTTCCAGATCATGTCACCAACCCAGAATCAGTCCAGACCTACATAATTACAAGATGAGTCATTCTTTAAACCCCATCTATTACTCTTGCTTGTATTTCCTTTGTTTGATCTTGCTTATTTATTGTTTTATCTATTTTATAAGTAGTGTCTTTATCTTAGATTTAATTTATCAAATCAATGGGAAGCTTGAATTTATGTTTTCCATAACCCCAATGCCAGCATACGAATGGTAAATTTCACTCAGATTAGACTTCCAAGCTTATTTTCCTCCATTAACGAGCTTAATGCAAGATAATTTGACCATTTATGACACATATGAATAATTTTAAATGGTAAAGAGAGTTAATCTAATGCTTCAATATCTTGTCTAACTACACTTAATTAATTAAAAATCAATTAATATTATTGGATGACTTGAATTAGATAACAATTAATTACTCATCTTAGTTTTATTCTACAAATTAATAACATTAATTTAATAAATTAAAATTAATACAATCGAAGAATTTAATATATGAGCTTTGAGAATTTCAAATAATTTACTTTATCTAATTTTCCTTCCAAGCAAGAACACAAGTGTGAGGAAAGGAATGATAATATGAGAATTGATTCAATTAAAACGTGATGAAAATGACTTTGGAAGAGGACAATAAACCCTTTTTGTTACATGGTTATAAATTTGACTTGGCAACTCTCCCAAAATTTAACTAAGTCATAATCTTGCACGACAACACGATCTAAAACCATATGTAAAATAACAAAAATTTGTGACTTGTCTCATTCCCCTCACTATGTAATGTTGTTTGAGTCTCATATGTGTAATGTTGAATGTAGAAAAATGATAAAAAAAGGCTTATACCCCCATACCATGTATTGAAATTATTTAGGAGTCATGATGTACCAAAAAGCAATGAAGTGTTCAAAACACTCTGCATTCTATATCAAAAATGATAAAGAAAAATTTCTAAACTATGTAATCTATTTCTAAACCTATTAAGAAGTTTGTAATTATTTTTGAGAATATGAAATACTGTATTTGATCTCAGAAATGGTCATTTAGATCTGGTGATGTTCAAATAAATTGGATCTATGCATCAAACCTTTGAGATGTTACTTATTATCCCTTTCTTCTCTACCTTTCATCCTCTTTTTCACTTTATTATAAAATCTTGATAATATTTTAGGATTCTTTATAGATGTACCTTTTTTCATCTAGATCAATAAAGGTTTGAACTTCCATCTATGTGCTTGAAGTGATTCTAGATATATGTGATACACCTTCATGTGAACTCCTTCTGTGTTGATGAATGATGATATGTAATTTAATTCTAACAATCATTTTAAAAATAAAAAGTGTATCCTGGCAAATGTATTATTTGAAAGATTGAGTTTGGAACATGGAACATTTTTATAGGTGGCCAACATTGAGAATTGTTCAAACAGGTGTGTGCATGTAGAAATATGACCATAAAATCATCAGGCCTCTATATGATTCTCACAATACATAAAATTATCATGTATAGAAGTAGAAAAGTGAAAAGGAAATCATGGATACTAATACACAAGAAATGTCACATATGCTAGTCATAGAAAAGGAAAGGAAGAAAGGGACATAATCTTGTGTCTTACGATGGGTTGGCATAATTTTTTCCCATAGCTTGCTTGCATACTCTACTTTAGAAGTTATAGAAACTTTCATAATGACAAATATTAGTGCTAGAAGGCACATGGATAAAGCCTAAACAATTTGCATAGAAACTAGATGAATCATTATCCATATCAAATTCCATGTAACATGAATTTGAGATTTTAATTAAATTGAGCATAGAATGTGATAAAAAGAAAGGATTGAAAAAAATATCAAATCCATTGTATGAATATCTCACCTCATGATTAGCAATGGTTGATGCTTGGATAGGAAACATTAGTGACCCTTTCAACATGTCTTGGTGGATAATCATGACATGTCTCAATCAAAAATCCCAAGAAACATTGTGAATGAGTATGTGCAATAAAAATTACACTATAGAAAACATATCGATATCTATCAAACAATCCCCCATAACAAAGAGGGCCTAGTAATGCACAACCTGACAAAAGACAATATTAAGCCATTTTAGGTCACATGATTAGTCTAACTTAATACAATATTATAGATGACTTGTGCTTAAAACCAAGGTACTGATATCTCCATGTTATAAATTTTTATGTTAAAATCAAGGGGAACTAGAAATACAAGTTATCTTTAATACGTTGTCTAGGGGGATGGGTGGACCCGTAAAACAAATAAGGATCATACCTCAAATAGACCATGTGTGTAGTGGGATGAAGATAGACCTCAGGAATACAAGGTTACATAACATGTATGTGAATCATATGATGTGCACTAGGAGTCTTATGACAATGTGTTTGTGAGATTCAAGACCTACTAGATGTCATGTCATGTTTCCATTGTGACAATAGTTGGGTGTGGCAATTGCCAAAATTAATTCACAAGGTGGTGCAACTAGATAATACAAAATTTCATGTGGTTGGGATACTCTTGCATTCCATATGCAACAATATATTATTATTAATGAACCATTCATGTAATATCCAAGTGGATGGATATACTTAAGGATTATGGAATTATTCTTAGAAGAGACCTATCATACATGTCACATGGGCCTATGGTGAAGAATTCTCACAAATAGGATTTCCATAACACAACATTGCAGAAGAAATCATTTTAAGTTTATAGAAAATCGTGCCCAAGAGAGATCTTGAATATAACAATTTCATGCTAAATCTTAGTATGCTATCCGAGAGATAGAAATGAAGTTTGAATGTTACAGAAGTCTCCATTGAAAGTCAAGAGCAATTTGTTCATAGATATGTAGACCTTATATGCACACACATAAAATGTATTGATGTAGATAGCTATGTAGTTACTGCGCATGATTAACATAATGAAGACTTAGGCATATTCCTATAGTAGGTGAAATCATGACTGGGAATAAAGAAGTTGATGCGCATGGTACCATATCAAGGTTAAGAAGGATTTAGTGTAAAAATTTAAATAGATGTATATCCCATATCAAATTTGGGATGAAAAAATTGTACCACTTGTGTTCCTAACTGGTGTCATTCAACATAAATGCCTTACACGATGAATAAATCTAATTACATGTTTGCTCTATGAATTGTAGAGCACACCCCTCTCATTTATTATGGACAAACATGCAAATGCATAAAAATTTATGCCTATTGTAAGAAAGACACTTTCCCATGGTTCATGCAAAAATTTCCCCACTACAACTTCTATAAAAGAAAATTTTCCTCCCTCAAACCCATTTTAGGTACTCCTAATGTTACACTCTCGATATAAGGTTTACTCTATTCGTAAAGCATCACCTGTGATTCAATAGTTTCACATTGCACATTTCTTGTTTCAGTGAATGATCTAAATCCTAGTGATTAAACCCTTTTCCATTCCAAAGTGACATAGTATTGTCTCTAAGATTCTAACATATAATTTTTGTTGAAGTAACGACATCTCAAGTAGTGACAGGGAAATAATGAGCATTTTGTGGTTTATGTTATATGTCTGTGAAACTAAGAGAACATGCAATTGACATCTTTTGCTACTATGCGGACTTCTCCATATGGAGCTTCAAGTTTAGATTTGATGTGGCATACAAGATTTAACAAGTCAAAACCAGACACAAAAGGTTTACTGTACATAACAAAATTTAGTTGTCATGTGACTAATATTGTTAATGATATGAGGAAACTGGGGTACATGGATTGCATTTTACTTTCAGAACTCATGAATTTTGCCAAATTCCACTTAAGTACATTTTACCATGACTCATATTTATAATTAGATACAAGTAATCTCTAGTACATGTGCCAAAACAAGATGGTACCTATTAGATAAATGCAACCTACATTATAAATTATTGAATCAATTTCAGCACTCAACATTCAGGTTGTCCATCCTGCATGGTGAACATTATTATAAAACTACAACTACCTACTTAAGATTGCACTTAGGGAGGTCTACAATCCAAAGATTACAAGATATCAAGCATTCAGTAGATTGGGTTTCCAACCTATGAACATCATTGAAAAATTTTCCCATTTTTATTTAGGTACCTTTAAATGATGCAAGTTACATCATCGTCAAAATGCTTTCTAAGATCAAGACGATAAAGTGGAGCACAAATAACATATATTATTTGGGTAGGAATAGTCTGAGTTTTGGAGCAAGTGTGGGACATGCATGTATTTAATTCCCATATTTTTCTTTCCAACTTTCCATTCATGTATTCATCTTATCTAACAAATCTAAACATCGCCCAATCAAAAACCTTGACACATGTAAAAAAGAAAATAAAAAAACACCAAAACCATTATTCTCCCCATAATTTCCTCAAAAATTTCCATGTTTCTTTTTACCGTTGTATAAGGTCCAATTGTTGGCACCATAGAATTGACGGACAAGTTAACGATCGCTAAGCTTAACAACTTCTCCATTTGGCTAAAAAAAGATGTAGGACAACATTATTCTTAAGCTTCATACTATTTGTTATTAAGCTTACTCATGTTGCTCAATACCTATTTCACATATGCGCGTACTGCCCTTGAAATATTTCCTCCTTGTTTTCTCCTCGATATGGAAAATATTTTAATAAGACCTAGAAATATGTCAAAAATATCTTCCCAAGTTTTCCATATTTTCTATATTTTTATGTTTCTTTCATTTGTGTAACCTACCTAGTTGTTTGCACCCTAGAATAATTGAACAAGTTAACGACATTGGCTAAGCCCCCTCCATATACTTAAAAACATATGTGGTGCAACATTATTCTTAAGAACAAAAATAGTTTTTATTAAGTTAACTAATGTTGCTCAATACTTATTTCATCATATTTGTGCACCACCCCTAAAATATTCTTTACTTACATTTTCTCGTTGATATGAAAAAAATTTAATTAGTCCTTTTAGAGATATGTCAACATATCTTCCCAAATTTGTCTCCTTTCAAAAATATAAAACTAAAACAACTCATCAAAATTAGACTATTAAAAAGTGTCACGGGTCTCCCTATGTTACAAATAAGTAACCCTTTGCAAATAATTGTGCACAAAATGCAAAATTTACAAGAAGACACCAACACTTATACATACACAAAAAAGATAAGCCAATAATGAATCATGAACAAACAATATTGCATGATACCGTTGTTGAAATTGTTATGTCAATAGATTAAGTTGATAGCCATTTTTCTAAATTAAACTTATGTGAGAAAGTTCTAGCAATTGGTCACATGAATTATAATATTCAAACTATTATAATCTTGGATAAGCTAGAGGATTGAAGAAGGTCCCAAGCGTGCACACATTTTCCCCTCTTCTGTAAATGCCTCAAACATTACTTACATTGATAAACATTTCCAAATGGGATCCTCGGTGGATGTTCCTAACATATAACGGGAAAAATACAAGGTCAAGGTTTTGTGTTGGTGGTCATTGATGGATGATGTCTTCAGGACTGTTGTTGAGGGAAAACGTTGATCACTACCTTAAACGCTAAAGATAAATCATTATCATAGATGTGCATGGAATCGACCATATAAGGAATCTGAAATGCATAGTTTTGATATGTAGAGTTTGGGATTCAAACATCGATGAGAGTCTTGGTGGAGGTGCTTGAACCACATCAAGGAAAATGGAAGGTCGAGGTTATGTGCTAGTGATTATTGATGGACAGTGTCATCATGACTATCGCTGAGGGGAAATCTTGATCAATACCTTAATTGCTAAAGAGAAACCCTAATCACAAATGTGCATGTAATCGATGACATAAGGAACCTTAAATATAAAGGTTCCATATCTAACTTATGTACAGTTTGGGATTAAAACATATGCAAGTTTCCCTGGGAAGTATTCATCAACAAAAGTATATTGTGGAATTTTGTTCATATGTCCTTGTTCATAAGAAAGAAGAGTTTTACACAATGGTTCCCCCACTATTTTCCACACCAATTTACTTCTCCTCCTTCTGACCCCTACTTCATCGCCCCTCTTCCTCCTCTGATGTTTCGCTCCCTCCAGTTTAACTTCTTTGATGCATACCCTTCAACATTTCCATCATACATTTTGTGTACAATTGCTTGTTTTATTGTAAGCCGAGAGCACATTTCATATATACTCGGAGGTAATGTGGGGCATCTCCTTGCTCTAATATTGACTATTATTATATTGATTATTATTTGTGTCATTATTTTTTTAATGATATATTAATTTGTTTTTGAGATGTATACATTATCTTCTTTATGTATTTTTATTTACGTGGCAAGTTTCTCTTGTGTATGGTGCATTATTAAGTGCGGCATGTATTTAACTATTTGATATGTTTTATGTGCTAGATATGATTTATATTTTCTCCTCGTATATCTTGTGATATTAATACATAAATTAGAAGAACACATATCAAATTTACAAAGATTTTTCAAAACATTTATTTTTAGAAATCATATAAATAAAAGTGATAGTATCATAGTGGGTACATAATTAGATATTAATATTGAGATATTTGTAGTTTTTTCTTTAATCGAAGGATTCTACATTAATCAATGAATCCATAATCTCTTATATTATTATTCAATCTGAAAAATAAAATTATAAAAAAGTTTCAAACCTCTGTGAGAGAAGTATGCAGGGTGACTTTAATGGAAGTAAAGAATGGTTATTTTTATTACTTTCGAAACGTGTACAATAACTTTTGACTATATATTAATGCTGTGACGCGCATTCACCAATCTTTTCCGCACCCATTTTAAAATGTAAACAAAGAAACAAATTATTAATGTGCGTAATTACGCGCGGCCGGATGGCAGGTATAGATGGTAACTAGGAAAAATCGCTTCTCGAGATCGAATCTCCGAGTGAGAGTGAGTCTGAAATGAAATGGCGGTATTCCATAGTACCCCTTATTTTGATTAAACATTTTTTACATTAAAAACGACATATTGTAATGTACAAGATTGGATTACAAAGCCACCATCAAGGATTCAATTAGTCTCTCATGTAAAAAATTAAGTTAAAATGTTATATACCACCTTATAAAGTTGACCTCTCATGTTTTCATCTCAAAACTTCAATGCTACCAAACTTATATCTTCATTTCATCGATGCGTTCATCTAACCTCTATAAGGGTACATAAAAGTAAATCTATTTTACCTTACATGTTAAGAGTTTCCCTTGCTCATTTCAAAGTTTGTTCCCATTAGCTTCACATTGAGACAAACCACCATATCCCTTAAGAGCATCATATTTTTCAGATTTATTCTTTGGAACTTGAGACCGAGGACCATTTTCTGTTCAAATGTTGTCCTTATTATGCAATAAGGGGATATTCTTTTGCCTCTTCAAAGGCTTTCTTGGCTCTCTCTAGACATTCATGGCTAATGAAGATAATAGATATTTAGTCATCTTCCTCCTAGAGATGTTCAACCTTTACTAACATATTCTCAAGAAAGAGTCTCCAAGGGGCTTGCCCCAGGTTAATTACACCCTACTTTTCACCATCTAACATCATCAATAAGAAGATACCATGTGACCATCATCTAGATTTACATTTTACACTAGTGAGTCATCGCACACTCGATGCCTCACATGGCCTCATACCTTTTACACATTTCTTCACCACTTCGAGTATTATAAGTGTCTCTCCTAATAAACAAGGTTCAACTCACTATGCATGACCCGTCTTTTTCAGAGTCTTTTTACGATATTTATGTTGGATTAACGGTCTTACTTTTTTCTTGTTTAGTCTCTCTTTCATATTGCTTTGGATGTGCCACAACACTCCCTTTATCTTTGCATTGTATCTTTTGCAGTCACATTGGCCATTCTTGGCCTTTTGATAACATTAACATGTAAATTAACTTAATCAATAAATCATTAGGGGAGGAATGGAGTTTGGAGGAGCCCACCTTGATTTGAGTTAAGCTTTAGAAGAATAAATTATAGATATGCTTTAAAGGTTTTGGTAATGTTTATTTTCTATAATGTATTTTGAATTAACTTAAAATGTTCATTTTTGCGAATATGGTAATTAAGGCACATGTGAATAGTTGATTTGCTAATAGAATTTTTTTTGTTCAATAGTAAAAATTCACTTGGTTATACTTGAGTCAGAATTCTTTATATGGGATTGTTATGCGACTACATCAACCACATAATATTTGAGTGAGAAAATTTGGAAAAGTTGTGTTGGTGTTAACACCTAAATTTTTCCCCTGCAAACTTAGTAGATAAATTACATGATTTAAACATGTTTGTGTATTTATTGATTATTGATTCAAAATAGGAACTATTGATGCATTTTGTTCAGTTTTAATGGTCCTTGACCATTCTCTCGCATCGGGCTATTCTTTGGTTACTCCCAGAATTCTATCTATTTGGACCCCTCTTCCTTGTATGCTCTTGGGACAAATTATGAGCCTTTATAAACCATTAGCATCCTTTTGAGTGACCCCTTTTTGACTTGTCAAGGAGTGTTCCTATCAAGTTTGCTTTTTTCTATGAATACTCCACTTCATTTAATGGCTACCAACTAAGGTCCCACTTTGAATTCAATCTTCCTATAAATGCATGTACATTCTAATTCTTTTAAAATCTATGAAATATAAGAGTTGATTATAATATTAAGAATTTTATAGGGGAATTTTTTAGCACACGAAATAATTCTAGTATTAATTCAATATATGAGATAAATACAAATTCATTATATTGCACATATCTATGTTGGTACCACTCCTGTCGATATATTATAGCAAACTTTCCTTCAAAACAATTAGCCTGAGGTTTATAGCTCTATTGACACAATCCTGAGAAGGTCATATCCTATTGCATTTCTTCAATGTTCCAACATAATCCTAGGTCATTCTTGTATAGCATTCTATGAAGGGTCATTTCAACCTCTCACAAATCTTCATGAATGTCTCAGGAGCTCTTCAACAATGAAATCTCCTATACCATTGCCCAGTGACCTAGATCATTTTAAATCTCAGTGTTGCAATTCTAAAAAAAAAAATCTTTATCTTCTCCTCAAACTATAACTATACTCCAACTTCCCTACTTTAGAACGTTCATGTATGGATCCAACACCATCTTATAAGCACTTATCATCATTAATCCACATATCCCTATCAATGCTCCTCCCTTGACCTGAAACGATGTTCCTGAACAAGTGCATCAAGCACTCTATTACAGAGGGGTTCAAGTGAGCCTATACTTCACTTACGTGCATAGACGACAACTCGACACATGTCATCATATGAAAATAATGTAATCAATGGACTGTAATACTTTCATTAGCTCTACATTTTTAATCCATTTACTTGGTCGACAATTCCACATTCAAACATAGGTTTATCAAACCATTCATTACACATAGATTACACCCATAAAACAGGAGTTTGTCAAACTATATCTTCATTGATAATCCTATGAGCCTCCAGCTCTCTCAACCTTGGATAAATTCAAATGATGATCATAGACAGTTACATCGAATGCCATTTATATCCTATGAAGAAATCACTTCTTTCATTCAAGTAGGATAAGTTTCCTAGACACTATACATGGTCATATGGTTTCTTTAGGACAGGTGACATTAAAAGTGAATATGGCTCCAGATGACACTTCTGACCCTTAACAAATATGTGCCCTTATACCTAAACCACCTATTACAACTTTGACACTCCATGAACTGACCTTAAAAGTGCTTTCAAACACCTAAGATAACCATTATTGACCCTTCAAATTTGTTCTCCTTGTAGTTTCCCTTAATGATTGTCAGAGGAAATATATGCAATTTGAATTTTGAATGGCCATTAGACCCAAGCTAATAACTTAAGTGACTCTCATAGACACTTATGTCCAAGCCTATTAAATCACCTTCAAACCAAAATTGCTTGACTTCATAACTATTATCTTACAAGGTGGAGATGATTCGCCTGCATCATTTATCCTCAACATAAATCACCTGTAAAATACCCACTTCAATCAACCACTAACATTATCAACCCTTAAAAAGGAAATCAAACCCCTCTTATAAGTAAATTTCATCTCATTTCACATATTTCCCTCAATGGATTTCCAATATCATCCATGTGGCTAAACCCAAAGGTGAGATTCAAAGTTGTATTGAATTTCACATTTTAAATAAAGCTTATCCCAAAGATATCATATCTATACCTAAAATTACCTCACAATCGATATGACTTTTAGATCATTTACCCACTTGGATATGACCCTATCTATCTTTATTGGCGGCATGTCAACGTGGGGAAATAATCACAATTAAAATTTGAGAACTCCCATATGATCTACCTTTGACTTATTTTTAATTCCTAACTTTTATGGGGTCAAGCTCTTACTCAAGAGCATTATGATAAACATCAATGCTCTCCTTCAAGCTCATAGTAAAAAAATAAATAATGAAAAAAACTAGGATGATTATGTAACCCTGATATAGGATGCCATCATAGGCGAAAAAAAAAAATTGCATAACCATTTAGGATATTATGACCACAACCTAGTTATTTATATTTGTAAATGCATTCTAAGGTTAACTATTTATGAAATCTCACATGCATAAATATTTGAGTCCAGAAACCTAAGAAATGTTGTATCAAGACGAGATAGCGCTTAAGGATACTTCTGTAGTGCCCATAACATTTAGGAGGTTAGTGTACAAAATCAGAGCATACTAAGGTGCACTTGAGAAGTCAACCTATCAACAACCTACATGCTAAATATTGAAACATTTCCCTAATCCCTTCTGATCAAATACCAAGGAAGCATGTCAGTAAAATACCCCAATCCGAATTATGATTCTGTCTGAAAGACTCATTGATAGATTATCAAACAAGGATCCCAAAGATGGAACTTTCTTGACTGACCATGTTCACATGGTCATAGCCTTAGCAAGTATCTGAGATGTATGGTAGCTTATTCCCACCTCTTAATCAATCTATCGTAGATTCCTAAATTAGAGTGGGAATAAATTTAAGTCTTGTAAAGGAAGAATTCTTCAAGTGGGAACCACATAAGGTAAAGATTCTTCTCTTTAATCCCTATTTACTACGATCAACATGTATATACATGGATGACTTGTCTTATCAATCAAAGGATCTCAATAGAGTTTCCCTAGTAAAACATCATCAAGTTGAAATAGATAGATTATATTCTAACTAGTCCGATGATCCCTTCTCTTCACCATTATTGTAGCTCAAATGATCTCAACATTAGGGATGTAAGTCCTTATTGATGCCACATATGATCATGATATCAATAAAAAAATCCTTTTGGTTAATTAAAACCATGAGTTATTTTTTGTACTCTATAGTGATTAAACTAGAATTGGAATATAATGCAGTCCTAATCTAGGTGTTATAGTGAGTAGTAAATAAATGAAAAGTAAAATATAGTAATTACACCCAAACAAACTAAGAAAATTAAATATGAAAAACCCTAATGTGTAAGGAGGGTTAGAAGAAGGACTTAGTTGATTCATGGAGAATTCTACGAGGGGAAAAGTGTCGCAAAGAGTTAGACCATCTGGAAAATATGAGGAGGACAGACCATCACACAAGAGCCTGAGGAAAATTTAGATCTAGAACGGATTTTATTAGAATGGGGTGCATGTAGAAAAGGATAGGGGTTCCTGGAGTACTCTGGTCTAAGTTTTGGGTGCCCTGGTCTGCACAGAAATGGTACTAGGAAACCAAAATTTTCAAGGTATCGCTATATGTTTGCACTGTGTTTGCATTTCTATCTCATGAATGTATGTTGCTAAACTTCACCCGATGTCATCGTAAACTGCAATAAAATAATCACCTAAAAAATGGAGCTTAATTGCTTCACATGAAACTTGCTTTTACATGTTACTGGTTCTGACAGTAACTGGCGTCGATCAGGGTATAACCGGAATTGGTCAGTCGGCAGGTCAGTCAGTCCAAGTCAAGAAGTGACCGCCGGTCAGGCAGTAACCGGCGACGGTTACCTGTGTGATGCAGTTTTTGTTTTTTGACGAAAATTAGAATAAATCAATTATTTTAAAGATGATTTATTGATTGTAAAAGCAAAGTTAAGTTACCCAAAATAGATATATATGCATGTATGCATTGTATGAGGGTAAGTAAGAAGGAGAGAATATATATAGCAATTGTTTTGCATGTAAGTTTTCTTGGTGAGAAAGAAAGAGTAGCTGAGTGAGGGAAAAGCATTGAACATCCTGTGAGGTGTTGGAAGACAGTAGATCTTCATTGTATTTCCTCTGTAAAGCACTGAATAATAATATTGGCCATTTCTTGGTGGACGTAGCCCACACTGGGTGAACCACGTTAAATCTGGTGTAATCTTTCTCTTGTTTATTTTATCTTCTGGTTATTTCCGCATTCATTGCTTGTATGATTGCTCTGATTATAGATCTGTGCAACATTGTTATATGGTTTAACCCCAACAACTGGTATCAGAGCTTTGTTTGAGGGTTTTGTGTGTTGACAGATTTACTCACAGAGGGTTTTCTGATTGAGTGGGAGCTACAACAATGGCAGAAGAAAACAAATACAAGGTAGAGAAATTTGACGGTCGTAATCATCAATTATGGAAGATGCAGATTGAGGATTATCTGTATCAAAGAGATTTATATTTACCGTTGGATGAGAAGTCTAGACCTACGAAGATGACTGATGAAGAATGGAAGATTCTTGACAGAAAGGCTTTGGGATCTATAAGATTGAGCCTGGCAGCATCCGTGGCTTCCAATATTACAGAAGTGACTTCTACGGTAGAGTTAATGAAATCTCTTGCTAATTTATATGAAAAACCTAGTGCTTCAAATAAAGTTTATTTGATGAAGAAACTATTTAGTTCTAAGATGCATGAAGGTGGATCTGCATCTAGTCATTTGAATGATTTCTGATCTATTGTAAATCAGTTAAAATCGGTTGCTATACCATTTGATGATGAAGTAAAAGCACTTTTATTCTTATGTTCTTTGCCTGATAGTTGGGATAACTTGGTAATGGTTGTTAGTAATACAACATCTGCTAATAATATTTTGAAGTTTGATGATGTGGTTAGTATAATCTTGAATGAAGAAATTCGCAGGAAGAGTACAGAGGAATCATCATCTGGAAATGCTTTGAATGTAGAAAGTAGGGGCAGGCAGAAGGAGAGATCCAAGAGTAAGAGTAATGGGAAATCAAATTCAAGGGATAACAGATCTAAATCCAGAAGTAAGGGAATTACTTGTTGGAAATGTGGAAAGAAAGGACATGCAAAGAAAGATTGTTGGTCAAAGGATAAAGAGAACCAACAACCAGACAAAGGTAAAGAAGCAAATCTTGCTGCATCAGAGGTAATGCAAGATGCTCTTATTCTTTCTTTAGATAATAGAATTGAATCATGGGTTTTAGATTCAGGAGCTTCTTTCCATGCAACCCCTAATAAGGGTTATTTCAGAAATTATGTCCAGGGAAATTTTGGGCATGTTTATTTGGGTGATGATGAACCTTGCAGTATTACTGGTAAAGGGGAAGTTCATCTAAAATTGCAGAATGGAAATACATGGGTATTGAAAGATGTGAGGCATGTGCCAAGCCTCAGGAGGAATCTTATTTCTGCAGGGCAACTAGGTGAATCTGGTTGCATGGTTACTTTTACAGGAGACTCTTGGAAAGTCACCAAGGGTGCTTTTGTTGTGGCAAGAGGTAAGAAGGTAGGAACGTTATATTTATCTACCTGTATTACTGATTCCTTTTCTGCATTATCTACTTCAGATTCAGATGCATGCATGTGGCATAATCGGTTGGGTCATATGAGTCAAAAAGGAATGCAGATCTTAAAGGCTAAGGGTAAGTTATCAGATTTGAAAGATTTAGATCTTGATTTCTGTGAGCATTGTATCTTTGGAAAGCAAAAGAGAGTGAGATTTCTCAAAGTTGGGGCAACTAAGAAGGAGCAAAAATTGGAGCTTGTACACTCAGATGTGTGGGGACCAGCTCAGGTAGCTTCTCATGGAGGATCCCAGTATTATGTTACTTTCATTGATGATGCTACAAGAAAGGTATGGGTTTATTGTATTAAACGTAAATATGATGTTTTTGAGACTTTTAAAAGATGGAAAGCCCTTGTTGAGAATGAATCAAATTCTAAGTTAAAGTGCCTTAGATCTGACAATGGTGGTGAATACTGTAGCAAGGATTTCAATGATTATTGTTCAGTGAATGGGATACGTAGAGAAAGAATGGTTCCAAGAACACCACAGGAGAATGGTGTTGCAGAAAGAATGAACAGGACAATCATGGAACGTGCTAGAAGTATGAGAATACATTCTGGACTGCCCTTACAGTTTTGGGTGGAAGCAGTTGATACAATGGTTTATTTGATTAACCGTGGGCCTTCAAGTTCACTAGATGGAGGAATACCAGAGGAAGCTTGGACCAGAAAAGAGGTAGATCTTTCTTTTCTTAAATTTTTTGGTTCAGAAGCTTTTGTGCATGTTGATAAGGAAAATAGGAAAAAGTTGGATGCAAAATCCAAGAGATGCACTTTCATTGGTTATGGATCTGGTGATTTCGGTTTCCATTTTTGGGATTTAGAGAATTCTAATATTATTAGGAGTTCGTGATGTTGAATGGAATGAAAAGAGAATGTACAGGGATCAAATTTTGGTACCCAAGGATGAACCGGTTGAGAAGTTTGTGAATGAAAATGAACTCTCAGATTTAAAAGTATTACCTACAGGGTTACACAGTAACCAGTGTCAGTTTACCCCTGACCGACATCGGTCAGCAGAACCGGTATCGGTTACAGAAGATCCAAACTGGCATCGGTTAACAGAACCGATGTCGGTTACAGGTGACCGGCGTCGGTCACTGTCAGATTTGGATACAAATGTCCAGGAGGTCCAGATTGAGCCTCCGGTACCCCAAACTCCTGTGAGAAGGTCACAAAGGGTAAGTAAACCTCTAGAAATATTTACACCTTCTCTATTTTATTTATTATTGACTGATAATGGTGAACCAGAGAGCTTTGAAGAAGCAATGCAGGATAAGACCCACGTCCAGTGGGAGCATGGCATGGATGAGGAGATGGACTCCTTGGAACAGAACCAGACTTGGGATTTGGTTAAGTTTCCAGCAGGTAAGAGAACATTGCAGAACAAGTGGGTTTACAGGATCAAGGAAGAAGAGGGTGGACAGAAAAGATACAAGGCAAGGCTTGTAGTAAAGGGATTTGCACAGAAAGCAGGTATTGACTTTGGTGAAATATTTTCTCCTGTTGTTAAGATGACTTCTATTCGTACTGTATTGAGCTTAGTTGCAGTAGAAGATTTGCATTTAGAGCAACTAGATGTGAAGACGGATTTCCTTCATGGTGATTTGGATGAAGAGATTTATATGCAGCAGCCATTTGGTTATGAAGTCAAGGGTAAGGAGAAACTTGTGTGCAAATTGAAAAAGAGCCTATATGGGCTCAAGCAAGCTCCAAGGCAATGGTATTTGAGATTTGACAGTTTTATGCATGAGCATGGTTATATGAGATGTGAATCTGACCATTGTGTTTATTTTAAAAAGCTTGAAAATGGGAGCTATGTTATTTTGTTACTGTATGTGGATGATATGTTGATTGCAGGATCTAGTATGCAGGACATTGGTAAACTTAAAGAAAGGTTAGCTCACACATTTGCAATGAAGGATTTGGGAGCTGCAAAGAAAATCCTTGGCATGCAAATTCACCGAGACAGGAAAAACAAGAAGTTGTATTTGTCTCAGGAGGCTTATATCAATAAGGTGTTGGAAAGGTTTAATATGCAAAGATCAAAACCTGTTGGTACACCTATGGCTGGACACTTCAAATTGAGAAAAGATCAGTGTCCTTCATCACATGAGGAGGTTGAGTACATGGCACATGTTCCCTATGCTTCAGCAGTAGGAAGTCTTATGTATGCCATGGTTTGTACTAGACCAGACATTGCACAGGTAGTGGGAGTTGTGAGCAGGTTTATGGCTAATCCAGGTAAAGAACATTGGAAAGCAGTCCAATGGATTCTCAGGTATTTGAGAGGGACATCCGGCATGGAGTTATGCTATGGAGGGTCAGATACTTCTTTACGTGGCTATGTTGATTCAGATATGGCTGGAGATTTGGATGGCAGGAGGAGCACCACTGGATATATTTTCACAGTAGGTGGAATGACAGTTAGCTAGATTTCAAGATTGCAAAAGGTTGTGGCTTTGTCTACTACAGAGGCAGAGTATGTTGCAGCTACAGAAGCTAGCAAGGAGATGATATGGATGAGCAGGTTCATGGAAGAGTTGGGTAAGGAGCAAGAGGATTGCAGATTATACAGTGATAGTCAGAGTGTGATTCATCTGGCAAAGAACTCAACATTTCATTCAAGAACGAAACATATTCAGTTGAGGTATCACTTCATACGGCAGGTGTTGGAGGATGGACAACTAAAGTTAGAGAAAATCCATATGGATGAGAACCCTGCAGATATGCTAACGAAGCCATTGGTAAGGGAGAAGTTGGAGCTTCACTCCACTTCTGTTGGTCTTCGAGTTTAAGACTTGAAGAGGAAGAAATGGGCCAAGGAAAAGGAACCAAGGATGGTGATGCACAGTACAGTGCAACAATTGATCTCCAAGTGGGAGATTGTTGAGAATGGAGCTTAATTGCTTCACAAGAAACTTGCTTTTACATGTTACTGGTTCTGACAGTAACCGGCGTCGGTCAGGGTGTAACCGGTGTTGGTCAGTAACCACGTCGGTCAGGTCAGGAAGTGACCGGCGCCGGTCAGGCAGTAACCGGCGACGGTTACCTGTGCGACGCAGTTTTTGTTTTTTGACAAAAATTAGAATAAATCAATTATTTTAAAGATGATTTATTGATTGTAAAAGCAAAGTTAAGTTACCCAAAATAGATATATATGCATGTATGCATTGTATGAGGGTAAGTAAGAAGGAGAGAATATATATAGCAATTGTTTTGCATGTAAGTTTTCTTGGTGAGCAAGAAAGAGTAGCTGAGTGAGGGAAAAGCATTGAACATCCTGTGAGGTGTTGGAAGACAAGTAGATCTTCATTGTATTTCCTCTGTAAAGCACTGAATAATAATATTGGTCATTTCTTGGTGGACGTAGCCCACACTGGGTGAACCACGTTAAATCTGGTGTAATCTTTCTCTTGTTTATTTTATCTTCTGGTTATTTCTGCATTCATTGCTTGTATGATTGCTCTGATTATAGATATGTGCAACACTGTTATATGGTTTAACATTTGACATCAATTAGGTAAGGAGGCCATTCTACCCAAATGTCTTTTTATGGATACCCAAGGACTTTTGAGAGACCAAATTGATGTGATTACTGGGATTCACCTAGAGAAGGAATTTCCTTCTCTCATCAATAATCAAGTCAAGAAAGGGAATCCAAGCTACATCAAGCTTGGTGATGGATGGGTTTCCATATACCATATATACCTCTTATCAATGTCATGCCAATATGAAATCTAGGCCTAAATGCTCTAAATATGGATTTTGGTTAAATGTTGGTCATCCATATTATCCTCCTCATGTGTCCTTGGAAAATATCTTTACAAATGGTTCTTATTTTATATTTGGTCATCCAAGTTTCAATGGTGGTTGAATTGTAGACAATTTCCAATCTCAGGTAATTTGTAATAGGATTTAAAAGCACCTGTTTAAAAAATGAAATCTATCATATTTTCCATATGTTATGGGAACTATCTCCTAGCTTGCTTTTCCTTAGCATGATATTAGAAGAAAGAAGGGAAATTAAATGAATGTGAATACTTCACATTTTTTTTAAAAAATCTGAAGGATGCGATATCTTTTTAACACCCTAAGGTTTGCAGCTCTTTGTGCTTGGTTGACATAAATTCACCACTTCATCCATGATGTCTCCATCAATCCGCTTCCCTATGAATGATTCATCTTAAATAGTCGAATAGTGTTGGAACTCATGGTAAAGTGCAACATTATCAAATAAAGTATCATGTAATATTCCTTGTGTCTAAGTAAGAACACAAAAACACATCCACACTCAAAGGTCCTGGTTCTCCCATCATTGTTGAGGATTGAAAACTTGCAATATTACTGTAGAATTATCAAAATAAGCTGCTTGATAATGAAAGAGAAAGGGATTAAACATTCAAGGTAATATGTACAGTTAAAGGTTTTAAACCTATGCATCAATGTTCAGTTATTGTTGATTACATGGTGTATTGATGGAAAAGAGTTGTGTGCAATGGAAAGTGGAAAAAGCTATGGAATGAGGCTAAAGAACCTCAAAGTATTTTCCAAACATCCATGCACCATAGATTAGAGATAAACAAGAGAAACTAACATGTAAGCATTATAACTCTTGACAAAAACATAAAAATTAACATGTATACTACTCTTGAACTCTATGAAAGCTTAATGAAAGTGAACCTAGTTAGATTATAAGCAATCAAATTGTGTGTTGTTTACTCAATGAGGGTGAATGAATCTCACTAAATGGCTACATGGCCAAGTTTAGCTATTTCATTACTAACCTAACTTGTGGGTGCAAGGGAGTTATTTTAATGGTGGATGACCTAAGTATCAAATGCATTATTAGCTTGGCTAATCCAAGAGATCTTAAGCCTTAGGATTATTTTTTGGCTTTAGCTTATGTAAAGTTGTGTCTTTGAATGGGTATTCTTAGCCTTGTATTTATAGTTTTCCAATTGGAAGAATTTGGAATTTGGGTGCATGTGGGACTAAAGCTCAAAAAGCACTTTTTGATTAGATTACGATAAACATGCTTTAGGCTTAGTTAAGCTAGGACACTCCTAGGCTAGTTAAACTTTATTAACAAGTGATTAGAGACTCATTTAGAGTTTGGGGGGGGGGGGTGGTCTGGATAACCAATTGTGACTGATAGATAGCCTACGAAGACAATAAAAGTCGTTTAGAGAGAACTAGGGAGTCATTTTGAATGGTCGAAAGGAGGAATGTTTAGCTAATAAGAGAGATATTAGAAAATCAAGCTGATTATAGGAAAATATGACTAAGAATATGTCATAAATGGGCATCCGACATGGAGCGAAGACAGGTTGATTGAAAGTGTTGTTAATCGATTGTATTGGAGGAAATGCTAAGTGTAAGCATATTTTAGGTGTTCACAAGTCATCGTACATTGGACGGCTATCTTGTGCCCTTTCTCTTCCTCAAATAAAACTTTCACAATTCCATTTATTTCTATTTGGTGCTCTTCCTATGGTTATAAGTCACTTATAGCCTTATTTTGTTATGTGAGACACCAAATGCCTTCCCTAGTGAACATCATTTAGGTACTGCACGCTCCTCATTATAACCCCTTCTGCGATATGGATTTCCCTTGCCCTTGCCCTACTTTTAGGTGAAGTTAGTAATCCTCTACTTCCTTGATGCCATTTCCTTTTGTCTTCAAGCTTGTAAATTTCAATGGTCCTGCAAGGTGCTTACTTTATAGGTGTCATTTCAAACCCTTGGCTCCAGATGTTTCTATAAAAATTCTTCAAAATGAATCTTTGCCCAACTCTCAAACTTCCTCGTACCTAGCTTCTCCTTGAACCCCATGCCATAGCTACTTGAATGGGAATCCCCGCAAATTTTCCTCACTCAAACATAGCTCTCTAATGTAACCTCCATTCCACATATGGTTCATGCACAAATCTCCCTATTTCGATGCTTCACACGTTGCTCTTACAAATTACTCCCGTTCATAGGATGCCCTAGTTTGCAAGATCATTCTTCAACTCGTTCAAACACGTTCTTCAATGGTTCAAAATTCAACAATGTAAGGTAAGAATGAACTCTATCCGTGACCCTTTTTATATTTTTCCATAAATTTCCCACATTATTTCTCCTCACCTACCACTATACAATAAACATTAAATGTGTTTTTTACTTTTTCTACATGTTTTACACTACTTTTCTTCACATGCAAAATCATGTGAAATCGTAACCTTCTGGTGTGCCACTACTTCTTGGCCAAGACATCCTGTGCACACTTCCCTATGCACAACATCTTCCTTTGCACCATATACCAAGTTCCCATCTTCACTGCCTATTGTTTCCTACCTCATGTTACACTGTGCTTCTTCTACCTGCATGGTGGTTTCAATTGAGAAATTATTTATCTCACACCATTCCTTCAAGCACCTATGCAACACCTGTTTTCTTTTACTCATCCAGTGCCACCAACCAACATCATCCCAACCTTTCCTACCCATTACATATCATTATCTCACCAAATTTTCTTTACACTGGTCCACCCCACACTAAAAGATGCACAGTCCTCTGTGCACATCACACTTCCTTTACGATAAATAGTAATCAGCTCCCACAACAAACGCTTATTACAATGAAACAAACAAAAAATAAATAAAACATGAAGGGAAATCTAATCTAATTGGAAATAATTCCTTATTAAAAACACAAAGAAGACTTATTTATAGTAGGGACTTCAACCTACTCCCATTTAAAGTAACTAGGCAACATTGTTCCATCCAAGCGCTTGTAATTGACATGCACCTGATCAAGTATCTTGGTTACTACAAATGGTCCCAACCAATGCACTTTAACTTCCCAGGGTGGCACAAACTTGGAGTCATACAAAAGAACCATTTTCCAACTCAAAATGACTTGTTCTTAATGTGCATCTATCATGCCAAGCCTTCTGTCGTGCTTTTTCTGTCTTCTGGCTCCAACGTGAAATGGATGTGCCACTCATCTAATTACATCAATTTCTCAATGTGCTCTTCCACATCCTTTCTCATCATCCAATCCACCTGGGTGCACAATATGCAGGGATGGTAACATGAATTCCATAGGTAATACTGCCTTGTGCCAAACACCAATTGAAAGGTTGTGGCCTTGTTCAATATTTTATAAGTGGTCCTTCTATATGCCCAAAGTACAAGTTGATACTTTATCATCCCAATCATTTCCTTCCAACATCACAAATATTTGTCAATGTCTGTCCCAAAATCTTGTTGAAAGCTTCACCAGTACCATTAGCTTAAGGGTGATAAGGGGTAGTTTTATGATGTGCCACCATAAAATTGCCAGCAAAATTTTGATTAGTCTCATTCAAGAAATGAGTTCCTCTATCACTTTTCAAGCTCAATGGAATCCATACCTACTGATAATGTTTTCCCAAAGGAACCTTGCTGTTGTGGATATAATACAATCCTTTTTAGGTGCAACCTCTCCCACCTTGTCAAGATAATCTATAATGCATGATAATGTAGTGTGCTCCATTCCTATGTGTAGGTGGTGCAATAGGGTCCCCAAAGTCAACATCCCATTTTTCAAAAGGTTCTGCGCTTGTTATAGGTCATAAAGACATTTCATCTCTACTTCCAGGCTTACCAAGGCACTGAAATGATCACATGCCTTTAATACTCTTGGTATCCTTATACAATGTCTCCTACCATGAGCCAACTAGAAGGATCTTGCACATAGTTGCATCTCCCGCATAGTGTCCTCCTATAATTCTACCATGATCTTCCTCTATAATGTCATCGCGCTCATCTTCTAGAACACACCTATGTAAGACCTCATCATGTCCTAACATTTTATAAAGTCTCTCCTCAATGATAAGGTATATAGCTCATATAGCTAACAGTTTTTCTTCTCTAATGTTCATTCATCCCTTCTGGTGCAATCCAGTGCGCAAAAATATGATATGTCTTCTAATCTAGAGGTGCATGTGATTTAACCTAAACAACTATGTTCATCATGGCATTGTGTCCTCAATACTCTATGTGTCCTCGCCTAGAATTGATCCTGAGATAAATGATCTAGGTCCCAAATTTCTCTTTTAGATTTACAACAACTTATGAAATCAAACTCCTGAAACAAGAGTATCCACCAGCAGATGTGCACCCTTAAAAAATAGGCTTGTTCAACCAAGTACTTCAATGCCATATGATCTGTATAAAATATGAATGGGTGGCCAATAAGTATTATCTAAACTTATGAAGCGCATAGATCATAGACAATGCCTCGCGCTCTATTGTAGTATAATTCTGCTCTATTGGTGTCAACTTTCTACTTGAAAATCCTATAGGACGATCCACATTACCTTCTCCTAGTTGCGCCGAGACTGAGCCAATAGCCATGCCAGAGGCATCAACATGTACATGAAATGGTTTATCCAAGAAGGAAAGTACAAAGATGGTGTAGTGGTCAATTCTCCTTCAAAGTTCTCAAATGCCATCTGTTGCGCCTCACCCCAATAAAATTTTCCTTTGCCTTGAAAATTCTTCTACAGGGTAGCAATATTTAGCATATCCTTTGATAAATTTTCTATGTAGTAGCTTGTATGCCCCAAAAATCCATGCACTTTAATTTGATTGGTAGGCTCCTCCAATCCCAAGAATCACCACTATCTTAGCTAGGATCTACCAATAATACATCTTCTTACAAATGATGTGCCCAAAAAAGTTACCAAAAGGTGTAGCAAAGATACACTTCTTAATGTTAAGAGAGATGCTTAACTACCTACACATATCAAAAATGAGTCTCAAATTATCACAATGATCCTCGACTAAGCCCATAAACAATCCAATCATCTAATAGACCTACAAAAACTTATGAATGAAGTCATGAAATGCCTACACAACAATGCACAAGAATACTGCTTGGCACATTCTTCAGTCCAAAAGGCATCACAGTATATACAAAACTTCCCCATTCAGTGGTGAAAGTAGTCTTTTCTATCTTCTTTGCAATGTGCACCTGAGTGATAGCTTGAGAACCCATCTGTGAAAGAATAGATTTCACACCGTGCAACTCCCTCAAGGATCTCCTATGTGAATGGTGTAGGAAAAATATCTATGCCACATGAGGCATTAAGTTCCTTGTAATCTACATAAATCCTGATCCTCCTATCCTTCTTGATGCTAATAACCATGGGCCTAACCCACTCAGACTCTTCAATTGTCTCAATGATGCTATACTTAAGCATCTTATCAATCTCTTCTTTCACCTTCATGCATAGGTTCAGATTCATCCTATAAGGCCGCTTTCAAACAGGAAGTGTGACTTCTTTTAGCTTAATCATCATCTCCCTCAATGAGGGGTGCACTCCTTTCAAATCATGATAACCCTTGGAAAATAAGTCCTGGAATTCATGCAATAGCTCAATGATATTTGTTACCTCCTGTTCTGACCAGTAATATCCAATGATGGCTTCCTTTAGGCATCCTTAGTGCCAATATTAACCTTTATTTGTCTTCATGGGAGCATGGTATACGTGTTCCTTTTCATCCAAATTCCATCACCTTTGCATGCACCTTCTGTATGGCTAACATCCAAGTTTTCTAACCTCTTCATCATCAATGAGGTATACTATCTTTCCATTTTCCTTCTCCTTCCAGGTGCAGACCCAATTGCACTTCTTCATCTTTCATCAAAAATATCTTCACGTGCCTAGGATATCCAAAGTAATTAAAGCATGATTCCTCTACATTTCACATGTTATCCCCCAATGTGATGCATTTCATTATCTGTAAGACTCATGAAACTAGGAGGTTTATTAGAAAAATAATCAAAAGTATGAACCATACACCAGTCATATCTCACCAACTTGCAGTCTCTTTCTTAACTCACTCATGCACATACCATGCATGCGTAACCTCTGTAAAGTGGGATAGAACTTATGCACCCAAAGAGATGGTGGTAAATTCTACGGGCCTTGTGCCCATTGTCTCTCATAGTTATGGATATGTACCAAATAGGATTCTTCCCATGATATTCATATATATGTGTAGGCACATTACTCTGAGTGAAACCTTGTTAAAAAGGCATGATTCTCATTTCTCTCTAACCCATCAGGTTATATTTATGTGTTTCCCACTAATGCATTGTTGTCCCTTATAAAGTATAGCCTAACATGTTCCTTCGATCACTTTCATTCGGCCACTGGTTTTATATAGCACGTAAAAAAGTATCAAGATTTCCCTCACAATTATACCTGTGTAACTAACTTGCATCCAAATGTCTTACCATGAAAACCTAATCATCTTGGTGAATATCCATTTCATCTTGCACCCAACCATCTCATACTTTTCATTGACCCAATTGTCACAAGAAAAACTTGTGGTTTCGCTAACAAAATGTGTGTATTCCCACTCAAGTACATCTTCCTTAAATGGTTATACATGTTCAGGGTCATGCACTATCTACATGTAAATTCTATTCACCTTTTCTTCACTCAAAGGCTCAATGTATGGTGCATGCTTCGCCTCATCCAGGGATATGACCACACGCTCGTCCTTATGCTCAAAATTGATATATCTCTTGTTAAAGCGCAAGTCAACATTATTTTCATAACGCCAAGGACGTCCAAGTAGTGATGGAATCATTTAACTAATATATTAATCTACTAGTGTCATTATCAAACCAGGGTTGTGTCCTAGGTTGTATGCAATGGAGTCCTATGTAGCCAGTTATACTATTGGGTCTTTATTGGGGGGTTTCTGTTAGATCTTTCTGAATTTGCTACTAATCTATGGAAACTCAATGTAAATCTACAAAATTAAGTTACAGTAAAAGTAAATTTGTACTTCTAACTCAAATGGAAATTGAGAGAACAAAATTGAAAGAACATAATTGAAATCGCACACTCATAATCAAAACTTGCAGTAAAATTAAAAGCACATGCTAACTAGAATTTGCATAAGGGAAAACACACATTCTGAATGGAAATTTCAATAAGGAAAATAAACACACTTGAACAGGAATTGCATGAAACACACTGAAATAGAAATTGTAGTAAAGGAACTGAGTGATTATGACTTATCAGAAAATCATATGCGTACGTAAACGTAAACAACCTCCTGTCTCCTTGGTCGAGTGGGCCCTTGCTCTTCCTTGGGACAGAGGAAATATTAACAGCTCAAGATTCTCAAAATGATATCTCCTTATATTAATTTTCAGTGTGGAAAGTAAAAGTGCTAAATGCAACAAGCTATATTGTAGATTATAAATATTACCAACTACTACATTGTTCTTCAAGGAGGTGTCTTTATATAGACACAGGTGGTTACAGAATATGCCAAAATTACCTGGCACTAATGTCTTCCATTAATAGTATTGATCAAGACTCATAAATTCCTATGGGACTGCTAAAAACAAGACCCATACTTATAGGCCGATAGATGGAAAAAGTCTTCCACTTCTGCACTCCAACTCCAAACTCGGGGCTCCTTAATTGCATTGGAAATAAACGTTCATTATTTTCCTACACACATCACCACATTTCTCTCATGAAGGTAGTTAGTAGGAAGTTATACGGTTAATCAGGTTGCATGAGAAAAAGTAAGGAAAATGCATTAAACTCACTAAGATATACCTATACAAAGCATCCCCATGCATTATCAAATCATGTTTAAATGACAAATTATCAATCATATGAATGATATAAATAAGCCAAATAATGTACTCATCATTTCCCCTACACTTTACCTGTTGCATGTCCCAATGCAACTCATCTATGCCCTAACCTTTGACCAAGCTGTTGGGCCATGTCATACTCTTCAAATTGGTCAGCATATTGCTTCTGGGTACCTTTACATCCCTGAGTATTTGAAATTACTTCGACCCAAGCTGTGAAACTCTCATTGGATTGGGCAACATTATTCTGCCAAGTTGTAGTTGGGCTAAGGAGAAGAGGTGGCCTTACCTGCAGTCCCACCCATTCATCATTGTACTATTTATCATTCTTTTCTGATAATTGATGAATTATGGTAATGAGTGCATCTCCTCGTCTGATACTCCAACTCAAATTTTGAGGTGAAATAACCTCTCTTCTCTTTAATGGTAAACTCAAGGTGTCCCACCTCCTATCACAGGCCTGCCTTGCTGCCCCAAAGTGTTGCTGACTATAAGTTTCAAAGTCCTCCACACATTTCAGTAGTATTCTCAAAGTATTCTCTCCAATACCAGCTTGGTAGTAAAGAGATCTGAAGTTCTTTCGCATAGCCACATCATTGTGATGTGTAGGCTGAATATAGAATCCTATAGTGAGAGTTGTTTGATTGAAGATATCCATCTGCTCACCCCACACAATCTGATTCCAAAGCAAGGACTGAAAATATTTTAATTGAAAATCCCCCACAAACAAGTTAATGAAGAAGTCAGGGACATTGGAGACTAACATGTTATGGAGGTAGAACTCACAGAGAAGATTCTGAATATCAGGGGTACTGGTTTTGTAAATGGATAGAAAAGTATTACCATCAGGAGCTTTGTAAGGCTCCTGACAACACAACCTCAATAACTGCCAAGAGTAAAATTGTTCCTGAACAAACATGTTGTAGGTCGAAGATGGTTTCTGACAAGACAAGAGCTTACAGGCTAAAGGACAAACAAAGTCCAAAAGAGATTACAATTTTGTTTTTCATTTTTTCTGATTTCTATCTCTCCCTTTAATTTTTTGTTTTCTTTCTTTAATTCTGAATTCTGAAGAGATAATTGATTGATATCATTCAAAATGCTAAGACCTATATCTCTTTGTCACTTTAGGCTGCTAACTTCTACTTGTAAAGTTGTGATTTCTCTAACCTTTTCTATTGTTCACTGGGTAAATTCAGTTTGCAAAGACAAATTTGTTTCTTTCATACCTCTCAACTATTCTTTAAGGAATGCAATCTCTTCCAAATAACCTCATGGCACATCATCTTCACATAACCCGTGGCTACCAATCTCCATTGCAATTGATTCCAGAGTGGGAATATGTGCTTCAGGTACAGAAGATGTTTCCAGAGCTACTGAGTTGATATATGAAGATGTGGGCATATCTGAGCTCTGCGGGGTAGGGATAGCTGTAGTGAATATAACATCTGATGATTTGTCAGCAGGGACATCCAGGGTTTCTACCTTGCCCTTCTCTTCCGAATAGGAGCAGAATCAACATCAAAACCCTCTGGCTGAGAACTTCTAGGTTTATGCAACGTACAAGGACCATCGTGGCCATAGTGAAATAGAAGAATAGAGAGGCAAGGTATTCTTACCCTTAGAACTGGAAGGTGTAGAAGATGGGCTCACTTGACTACTAGATTTTTCCACATTCTCCTGAGTACCAGGTTCCTCCACCTTCTGCTGACTACCAGGTTCCTCCACATTCTCTGGTGGAAGGTGAGAGGCTGACTTGATAGTGGGTCGAGGTATGGAAGATGACCCCTTTTTGAGCTTCTTTGGCTTGGAACCCTCCCCCACACTCATACGCTCGAGCCTTCTCTTTGGCCTGTAAAAAACTTGATGTGAGTAGAGTAATTGAATGAGCCCTAGGTGCTTTAGTGCTACCTTTCCTCCCCCATTCTTGTATTTTTGGCCTACTTTGATAACTGCATCAGCCAAATATTCTGGTAAATTCACCCTAAGTGCAGGGTTGGTGCAACCTTTCTTTAAATGAATGAGAATTTTGAGTGAATCTCCACCTAGCACAGATGGCTGGCCATCACATATAAAATACCTGTTAACCCATTTGGCCACCTCTCTCCAAATGTTGGGTAGACTGTCCTGCTTAACTCCTTTCTGAGCACCTTGGGAGGTAAGGATTACCTCAGGAAATGCTTCACCATCCACATGAAACAGAGCAAGAAAGTCCTTGAGGGGAGCATTTTTCATCACTTTCAGACCAAAATCTGGTAAACCAGATAGTTCAGAAACAACCTGGCTGGTAATTTCCACTCTCTTACCTCCAACGCATGAGCAAGTAGCTTCAAAATTTACCAGGAATTCATCCACTACACTTTCATCAAAACCTTTGAATTTCCATATGAATTCAAGCCAACTAGAATCATAAAATACCTGTGAAATCATGGCGTTCCTGAGTAATGGGTCTAGAGAATCTGGCTCTGACTTTTTCTTTTGTCCCATGGTGAAGGTGAATCCAAACAGTAGAGAAACAAGAACAAGGGTGTGCTTGAACCCACAATATAATGGCAGTGATAATGGTGTGTTCAAATTCACCAAGCAATGACAGGAAGTGGTTAATAAGGATCAATTTGAAATGCACCCAAATCCTTGAATTTCCTGGAGTCGGCGCAAATTTGGCGGCGTGAAAAGTTGACAGGACCGGGCATGCGTGGGAAGGTTTATTATGTGGTACCACACATAACCCCTCATTTAAAATGGTATTGACACATGTCCCTCCTAGAAAGTAGTGCATCCTTTTCTTGGAATCCTGATACCAATGATACCCTCTGTAATTAAGACTTATTATATCCCACCTCGTGTCATAAGATTTGGAATGATATTTCCAATAAATGCATCAAACATTGTGTAGGGATGCAATTATGATAAGTACATGCAATGGGGAATTGCTTCATAAGGAAATATCCATAGTGAATTAGAATGCACTTACCCATGCCAGTTCAGCTTCTGATATCCATAGATTTCCATGTCCTGCAGTCTGAGATATAATGTGATTAGTGGCCTTTTAAACAATGAAGATTTCTACTTTTATTGAAAACAAGACAACTAACTAAGGGAAGAAGATCAAATTCGTGATCCTCCTCCTTTATTTAAATTAAAAAAACAACAATTACTCCTGACAGGAGGGGCTAAGCGCCTCCTCTGCATCCATTTCCTCACTCAACATGATGTTGTTGGTGAAGGTTTCCTTGTCCAGAGGACACTGATACATCCTGAGTCTATGTCCATTCACAAGAAGATTCCTTCTATCACCATCGATTGGTAATAGTCTTACAGAGCCATTATCAAACACTTTGTCGATCTGATATGGCCCCAACCAGCATGTCCGTAGCTTACCTTTAAACTGTTGATATTTGGAATCAAAGAGTAAGACCCATTCTCCCTCGTTAAACTTCCTGAATTTGATATGAGCATCATGCCATGTCTTCCTCTGATGTTGGAGAATTTCCATTTGTTGTTGTGCTTCCATCCTCATTTCATCCAATTCATTCAACTGCATCACTCGTTCTCGTTGTGCTTCATCTAAATTGATGTTGATTTCCAGTGTTGTTCTCCATGTGCATAACTCAAACTCTACAGGTAACAGTGGCTTCTTTCCATAGACCAACTCATAAGGGGAAAAACCAGTAGTGGTTTTCCAAGTCGTGTTATAGGCCCAAACTACCTCGGGGAGTTTTGGTACCCAGTTTTTCCTGTCTGAGTTGACCACTTTCGTCAAAATGTTCTCAAGTTCTCTGTTGGTAACTTCCACCTGCCCATTGGATTGGGGGTGGTATGGTGATGATTTCTGGTGCTTGATTTGGTAGATTTCCAGAAAATCCTCAATCATGTTAGACACAAATTGAGGTCCCTGATCAGATACAAGTGCTCGAGGGGCACCAAATCGTAGCATTATGTGATTGTACAAAAATTCAGCAACAATGTCCTCAGTGGCAGATGTCAGTGCTTGAACCTCAGCCCATTTCATGACGTAGTCAGTGCACACCAATAGGTATGCTTTCCCAAAATATGGGGGATCAAAAGGTCCAATGAAATCAATTCCCCATTTCTCAAATGGTCCTAAGACCAGCTGAGGATTGAGAGGCATTTCCATGGATAGTGTAGGCTTCCCCATTCTTTGACATGCATCACACTGCCACACATACTTCTTTACAGATTTGTGGAGGGAAGGCCAATAGTACCCCACTCCAAGGACCTTGTGAATTTTCCACTTCACTGAGTAATGTCCTCCTCCAGGTTCATCATGACAAGCTCACAGTATGTCGTATACTTCATCTTCCCGAACACACCTGCGAAGAACCATATCAGGACAACATTTGAATAAAATTCCATTACACCACTTATATGTTGCACTATTTTTGACTAATCTTCATCTCTCTTTATGAGTAAAATAGGCAAGAAACTTCCCTGTAGTCAAATAATTTGTGAGATCGGAAAACCATGGAGGTTGAGTAGATACAACAAATAGATGTTCATCTGGAAAATGATCCTGGACTGCTTCGTCATCACCTGAAACATTCAATCTAGAAAGAAAATCAGCAACAACATTAGATTTCCCTGGCTTATCAATAATGGTCAGATTGAATTCCTGTAACAAGAGTAACCATCTAATAATCCAACCTCTGACTACTGGTTTATTCATCAAATATCTTATGGCTGAGTGGTCAGTGTAAACAAATATTTTGTACCCAGTAATGTAATGTCTGAATTTATTCAGGGAGTAAACAACAACTAAAAATTCCTTTTCCGTAGTGGTGTAGTTTCTCTCTGTAGGGGTCAGATTCTTGCTGATAAAGTAAATGGCATACATCTGATCTTCTTCATATTTCTATCCAAGAACAACTCCCATGGCTGTATTAGAGGCATCAATGTGAATATGGAAAGGTTTCCCCCAATCGGGTCCTCTCAAGACTGGAGTGGTGGTTAGCTTCTCCTTGATAATATCGAATGCCTGCTGACACTGAGGGGACCATTCAAAAACACAATCTTTTGTCAGCAAAGAAAACATAGGTGCAACAATTTTACTAAAGTCTTTGATGAATCACCTATAATATCCTGCATGACCAAGGAAACTCTTGATGTCAGTCTGAGTTGTTGGTGTAGGCAGCTGAGTGATGACTGCAATATTTTTGGGGTCGACCTGTATTCCTTTGGCAGAAACATGGTGGCCTAAGACAATTCCCTGATCAACCATAATCAGACATTTTTCATGACTCAGGGAAAGTTGGTGCTGCTCACATCTACTTAATAATTTTTCAAGGTTATTCAGAGATTCATCAAAAGTGGATCCATGGACAGTGAATTCATCCATGTAAACTTCAACACAGTCATTTATGAGATCTACAAAAATTTCCAAGACTGCTCTCTCTAAAAAGTAGCAGGTGCATTAAAAATCCCAAATGGTAAAACCTGATATGCAAATGTACCCCAAGGGCAAGTGAAGGTGGTTTTATCCTGGTCAGCAGGTGCAATACTTATTTGGTTATACCCACTAAACCCATCCAAGAAGGAAAAATATTTCTTACCTGTGAGATTGTCCAGAACCTGATCAATAAAAGGCAAGGGAAAGTAGTCTTTCTTGGTGGCTTTATTAAGTTCCCTATAGTCTACACAGATCCTCCATTTACCATTTTTCTTGGGAACTATAACTAATGGTGATACCCACTGACTATCAGATATAGGATAGATGAATCCCACCTTCAACAATTTTTCTATCTCATTTTTTACTATGTCTCTGAGTGCTGGATTAATTCTTCATTGTGGCTGTCTTATGGGTTTAACATCCTCAGTGTAGATATGGTGAGTGCAGATGTTGGGATGAATTCCCTTCATATCAGTATAATCCCAAGAAAAATCTTGGGAATGTTTCCTCAAAATTTCAAAAACCCTAGCCTCTTGGCTGGCCTCTAAATTATTACCAATGGTCAGTTCTTTTCCTATGTCAACAGTCACTTGCTTGGTATCTTTCAAAATAGTGAGCTCTGCATCAGTGATTAAATAATTCAAGGGAAAAACATGAGGCTGAAGCATGTGCAAAATAGTTACATTGTCAAGAGACATAATCTTGGTTAAAGGACAATAGAAATCAGTGACTGTGCATTCTGCATTATAAGCATAGATTTCCTTACCATCTTCATTAGAAATGTCACTTACCAAGGCAATAGTATCAGATGTGTTCAGAAAAAATGGCTTTGTAGCATTAGTTCTAATTTCCGAAGCCTCGGTTCCAATTTCCATAGCCAAAATATCCTCTTCATCAGATAGTGTATATGACTCAACAATTTCTGTCATGTGATTTTTCACTGCAATGGTGGCCAGATAAGAAGAACTCAGAGAGTTAGTATCTGAAGAATCTACCCATACATGTTCACAATCATACACATAGGGCTGGGAAGGAGGATATAATGAAATATGCTTGGATTTTTTCCCATTTAAAATGGTCATTTTTCCTGACCTACAGTCAATATATGCAGCAACAGTAGCCAACCAGGGTCTTCCTAAGATGACTGGATATCCCAACTTCTAGGATTTAGGCTGTAAGACCATGAAATCCATAGGGTACTCCCAAGATTCAAGTGTGACCATTATATCCTCAATCACACCATCTGGTACAACAATGGATTGATCTGCTAATTGAAGAATGGTATTGGTAGGCTGCAATCTTGTTAAAGACAATAGATTGAACATATCTGTTGTTATAACATTGATGGCAGCACCAAGATCCACCAAAATGTTAGATATTGACTGATCATTTATACAAATAGTAATGACTGGACTCCCAGGATCCCCGTACTTTGGTGAAATAAGTTTTCCAGCAACAAGATCAGCTAAATTCCCTTCCACCTTGACTATTTTTGGGTATTTCTTCTTCCTTCCTGGTGTCTTGATACATTCATTTCTAATGGTCTGGTTTAGTTCAGGAATATCCCTTATTTCTCTCAGAAGTGGGACCTCAATGTTCACCTTTTTCAACTCTTGAACTAGCGGTGTTTCCTCTGCAGTTTGAGTTTCCTGTAATCATTCAGGAAAAGGAGTTGTATGAACATTCTTATTCTTTCCTTGACCATTCCTAGTGTCTTGTGTTGGTTGAGCATGCACAGTTTCTTCATTTTCCTCTAGTATCTCTTCTTTCTCATTGTCTACAGGTATTTCCATGATAACAATAGGAGGATTCAATGTTTTCCCAGACCTTAGTCACAAATTACTGATAGTATTAACCTGCATTGTATCACTCTGTCCTGCTTCATCAAGTGAAGTTGTCTACTGATTTTTAGGGTTCGCTACAGGCTGGGCTGGAAGTTGTGTTTGTGCTACTTGTCCATGTTGTTGATAGTTTTGTGGTGGGGGCATTAAATCCTACTGTGGTTGCTGGAACCTCTTCTATTGATTAGTATTCTTTTGTGATTGTTGGGTTTGGTTAGGATTCTGTTGAGGTACCCACTATTGGTTTTGCCATGGATTTGCAGGGGCTGGTGATGTCCAACCCTGCTGATTGTAGGGACTCATCCATGGTGGTGGATGTGGGTAAGCCATCCAATTTGGTGGTGCCCACTCAGGTTGTCCCCAAGTAGGCTGAGGAGGCTGACTGGGCCATGACATCCTCTAGGGGTTCTGAGTAGGTTAAGGAGCATACACAGCCTGATTAGTTGGCCTTTGAACAAATTTTACCTCTGCCTCAGCTTGAGAGACAACATTCAATCCTCCTTTCAACTGAGGTAAGAAAGTGCAATGCTTAGTATCATGATCAGCAGTGTCACAAATCAAACACATGTCAGTAAAATGTAAAGGACATTCTCTCAGAGGATGTCTCTTCCTGCATTTAGGGAAATATATGTCCAATGGTTCTTTTGTAGCACTGGTTTTGGATTTTATCCCATCAATGGTTGATGTAAATTATGACAAGATGTCTATTTTCATGTTGGCCATTTCCTTCAAAATTTCAAAGGTTCCTAGGGAAAACTTGGATGTTTTTATTTTTTGTATACGTCCTCGTGTTCTAGAGTAACTTTGGCATAGCTCAGTGATTTGTTCCATACTAAGTTTGTGCACATCACCTCCTCCCATAAGATGGAGGGAATCCTTGGTTTCCTCATCAAGTCCTTTAAGGAAAATTATCTTAGTAATTTCTGCATGTAACTCATAACCACTCCTACAATGGAGAAAGAGAAATCTATCCAGATAATCCTCTAGATTTTCATCTTCTTTTTGCTTTATCTGAAAGAACTCTTCTTTACTATCCCTTCCCATGTAGTAGTCTTGATATTTATCCAAAAAGGTTGTCTCCATGGCCTCCCAAGAATGAATGGAGTTAGAGGACAATCCCATGAACCATCTCATAGCAGAGTCTTTGAGAGTGGAAGGAAAGAGTTTGAGTTTTTGATTGTCTGTTCTGTAATCATATGTCTGGAAAAGAACTTTGAATTCAAACAAGAACTGATCGGGGTCTTCTGCAGACATGCCTCAGAAGATAGGGAGGATGGATGGTGAGATATTTTTCATAGGTGCATCCTCATCTTCATCCAAGACAATGGGATAAGTAAAGGTTCTACCCAAGGGTCGGTTCTCATTATTCCTGTTGTCTCCCATTTTGGAATGTTGTTCTGGTTCCAAATAGGATGATGTAGAATGTTCAGAAGGGCTTCTAGGTGTTGGATTGGATTCAGTGTCACTCTCAGTGTTCCCTATGTGTAGTCTATTTGGAGATATTTTTTGGATGTTGTGTGGTATAAATCTCCCTTGATCATTTTGTGGCCTATGCATCAAGGTTGGTTATGTAAACAAGGCCGAGGACTTCTAATGGTTGCATAGATGAACTCCATTAACACCCATACTATATAAACTGAATAAAATGGTGGGTTGTGCTTATGGGATCCCCGAAAATTGTGCCAAAAATGATGGGTCATTGTATTCTTCCAATCATTTAACTAATAGATTAATCTACTAGTGTCATTATCAAACCTAGGGTTGTGTCCTAGGTTGTATGCAATGGAGTCCTATGTAGCCAGTTATACTATTGGGTCTCTATTGGGGGGTTTCTGTTAGATCTTTCTGAATTTTCTACTAATCTATGGAAACTCAATGTAAATCTATGGAATTAAGTTACTATGATAAAATGTAAAGATGTACTTCTAACTCAAATGGAAATGCACACACAGAATTGAAAGAACAAAATTGAAATTACACACTCATAATCAAAACTTGTAGTAAAAGTAAAAGCACATGCTAACTAGAATTTGCATAAGGGAAAACACACATTCTGAATGGAAATTTCAATAAGGAAAATAAACACACTTGAATAGGAATTGCATGAAACACACTGAAATAGAAATTATAGTAAAGGAACTGAGTGATTATGACTTATCAGAAAACCATATGCGTACGTAAACGTAAACAACCTCATGTCTCCTTGGTCGAGTGGGCCCTTGCTCTTCCTTGGGATAGAGGAAATATTAATAGCTCAAGATTCTCAAAATGATATCTCCTTATATTAATTCAAATAAGTTCCATGACATATTCAGTGTGGAAAGGAAAAGTGCTAAATGCAACAAGCTATATCGCAGATTATAAATATTACCAACTACTACATTGTTCTTCAAGGAGGTGTCTTTATATAGACACAGGTGGTTACAGAATATGCCAAAATTACTGGCACTAATGTCTTCCATTAACAATATTGATCAAGACTCATAAATTCCTATAGGACTGCTAAAAACAAGACCCATACTTATAGGCCGATAGATGGAAAAAGTCTTCCACTTCTGCACTCCAACTCCAAACTCAGGGCTCCTTAATTACATTGGCAATAAACATTCATTATTTTCCTACACACATCACCACATTTCTCTCATGAAGGCAGTTAGTAGGAAGTTATACGGTTAATCAGGTTGCATGAGAAAAAGAAAGGAAAATGCATTAAACTCACTAAGATATACCTATACAAAGCATCCCCATGCATTATCAAATCATGTTTAAATGAAAAATTATCAATCATATGAATGATATAAATAAGCCAAATAATGTACTCATCTCACAAAACCCCTCGAATGGTCTGAGTGTGAGTGGGACATTCAACATTATTGCATAACATTGATCTATTATAAGTGTGGGACATTGCGAAATGGGATAGCTCTCCGTAGAAGGCTGGTTCCTTTTCCTAATCCTACCTACCACAAACTACTCCTAATGCAGGTAAAACTACTAGTTAAACCTAATCTAAAGCTTCCAAGGGGAGAATGATAGAAATATTTCATGAAATAAACCTACACTAAGAGCGGTGATATACCAATAAAATGAGTGCTAGCCAATTCTCCATCCTGTAAAATAATGAAGAAATAAACCCAGGAAGGGTGGTCCTGCACCACAAACTTGATCACATTCAATACATCATTTCCAAAATAAGCACAATACACCAAATCTGTAATGAACAAAGATATGCACAACCACCTATCAACAATGAAAGGTAAGAAGAAACAACCATGAAAGGCAAATAAATTAACACAAACATGATTTTATTGCTCCATTGAAGTTTACATAATACATTGTTCAGTAAGGGAACGCATGAAGCCATTATAGTGTTTGGAGGAAGGCTTAAAGCCCCATAAGGATAGGGGTGTATGGGAGGAGAAAATGAGAAAATTTTCATTTTTGTACAACCCCTTTACATTTATAGGAAGAAATTTGAGGAGAGAGGGAGGGAGGAAATCCAAAATCTTACTCCAACCACCTACAAAATTCATCATTACACCTATAAGAGTGATGTGTAAGCTTGAAAAGCCATGCCCTTCTGTACTTTGCCTTGTGGAGGAAGAAAATGTACCCATACCTTCATTGATGACCCTCAACTACCCAAAAAATGTTCATGGTCCATGCATTTTCAGAGGTCTGGAACCTTCGAAATCTGAAATTCGATGGTATCATGTTGTAAATCGTCTCACCTTTCCAATGACTGGCCTTTTTTGTAAATCTGATAGTCGGTGCTCAAGATATCCCATTTCAGGTGTCGGGGCTCCCTATGATTTCGATGTTTTAAAACCTCAAAAAAAATCCACTTTTCATGTCTTCAGGTTGTTGGGATTCTCCTTAAATTTAAATCAACTGTGATTTTGTGAGATTTTGATGACAAGAGCTCGAGTTATGGCTCTTTGATTGATAAGGTGTTTTTGGTGTGTTTGGTCTGTGTGTAGTTCGCATTAATGAAATAGCTCACCAAGTAGCTCGACGAGATAATCTTGATGTAGAATCATAACACCCCTGATTGTTTGTAATTTGACGGATTGAAACTGTTAGTGTGATTGCATAACATGGAGCTTTTCCCAAAGTGTGGGACTTTGTAATCAAGAAAGCTCTCTGGAGAAGGTCGACTTCCTATTCCTATATCTATCACCACTCACCAGTTTGCAAATAACTAATCTAAATCCTAACCTAAATTTTCCAAGGAGATGAGGAAGAAGGGTTGCAAGAAAGTGAACCTAATCTATTGAAGGTGATGCACCAATAAGGAATACTATATAATCTACCTTTCATGGGAATGAAAATGAACTAGGTTGAAGAGGATGAATACCCAACACAAATCAATTACTTGTCACAATCCATTCACCATTAAACACAATCCATTAAAATATGCTATAAAACCATAACATATACATATAGCATTAGACAGTAATGAGAGATCAGATAAAAGACAACAACAAAAAAGAGGGTTTGGAACAATCCACAGGTTTGTTTTATTGGTTCAAAAGTTGATACAATGCATTACAATAAGCCAAGAGGCATACGATTGCATTACAATTCAATGGGATGCTTGAGCTCCATAAATTTTCTTACAAATAAGAAGAGAAGGGAGGGGAAAAGGTCAAAAATCCAACCTTTTGAAATGCGGCCCTCATTACAATTTATAGTGGAAGATTTACAAAGGAGGAAAGAGAGAACAAAATCCTAAATTTTGACCCAAAATCACCCAAAATTATTATTTAATCATGCGATGAGTGCCTTTAGATCTCAAAAATCTCTTCTCTCATTAATGGTTTACCTTGTGCTTGAAGAAATCTATTGTGATTGCACCTCTGGTCTAGTTTAGCTCCTGTAGCTTAATGACGAACCTTATTTTTCCACCAACCTCCATTAATGACTTCACCTACCATTGCATGTCTTCCATATTTAGAGGTCTAGAACCCCCGAAATCCAAAATTGGATGATCCCCTACTATAGATCTAGAAATCACCTTTCTGATGACTATAAATTTGTAAGAAATGGTTAAGTGTAAAGGGAGATATGCCCATTTTTTCCTTAGATACTACTATGAGTTTTCTTCCCACCTACCAAATTATTCACTAGATTTGACCTCCACTGAATTCCTCTCTAAATCACCTTTCTAGAAAGTATAATTTTATAAATTTTGGTGGAATATTGCTCAAGATATGTGATTTTGAAATTGGGCATGATTTAGGGTTTCTACAACTCCGTTGAGCCAAATCTCCCACCAACCAAGTTGGTTCCTTCAACGCTAACTCACCCTCAACATATCACCATTAATGCAAAATCACAGCACCCCCAAATGAGTTCTAAAAATCTACTTTTCTAAGGCAGACTCATTTGGTGTGATTGCATAACATTGAACTTTCCCCAAGGTGTGGGACCTTGCAAAATGGAAAAGCTCTCCAGATTAAAGGTTGGTTCCTTATTCCTCTATTTAGGTGCATACGTAGAAACTTGCAGAGGATCTGTTCTTAATCCTAATCTAAAATTTTACCAAGGAGACAGGGATAGAAGGAATACAGAAATTAAAACAAAGCTAAACTACGAGGTGATGCACCAAAGGAATGATGAACACTTATTTTGCTAATAGACACAAACCAACAAAATGCATACAATAAACAAGCACAGATAGCCAGATATGTAATGGGAGACCAGATGAAAGCAAAAGAGACAAGAGAGGATCTAAAATCGATCACAGATGTGTTTTATTGCTCTGTAGATTGATACAGTCCATTACAAAGTAGCCAAGAGGTAGAAACGTAATGCAATTTTGATGGAAGGCCTGAACCCCACAGATCCCTTTGCTAGAAGGAGGAGGGAGCCTGCAAAACAAAGAATGTCCAACCCTTTACAATGAATCCTGCCCCCGTATTTATAGATTCAACCTGAAAGAAGAAAAGAGAGAGAAGTGGGAAAATCAGGTTGAAGTTCAACCACCACTGTTAATGCCTCTGATGAAATATCTCCCCCAAATCCATCTTTACTGCATCAATCCTTGGTTTGGTGCCTTGAAGGAAGAGGAAATGGAAAAACAGATCAAATCTAATCTGGTTGTTGAGGTAAGAAGATCCTGCATTGAAAGGCCTGAAGATGTTTCCTCCATTTTTCTTCACCTAACCTCCTCAAAATTAAAGTTTCAGACCTCCATGGCATGGGTGAGGCCGAGATCTTTCCAACGGCATCAGATTTGCAATATTTTGAGCCCTGAGTCGAAAGATATGCCCCTTTGAAGTTTGTATCGGGTCCGTACAGGAGGGCGGGAAAACAACTTGAAAAATGGGTCCCCTTTTGATATGGGACACGTGGCAGCCAGATTGGAACAAAAATCGGGCCTACGGGTCCACAATTTATCTTTTTCCCTTTCCTCTGATTCCCACTTTGGCTTTGACTCGGGCCCAGATGCTGACTTTTTCCTTGGGCAGAGTTGCGGGCCATTTTGTAACTTTTACCCCTTTTGAGATAACAAGGGGCAAAGAACCAAATTTTTCCCCTGATGGTCCACTTTCCCCTGGGACACGTGACAGTATGGCGCTCATTTAGAAACCTTTTCTCTATTCACCCCTTGAATCAATGTCATACTAACACTTGGCATTCTCCACTTACACCTTTATACTTAGCCAATTTTGAAGCCTTTTCTGTCTACCTTTTGACTCTGTTTCCTCTTATGTGGGATCGTGGTGATCCAATATTTGGCACGGGGGTGAAATATGGATAACAATTTGGTGACTCACAGGGGTATCTACCTGCTAGATGAAAAGACCAATTGCCTTGTCATATCCATTGGGCATGGAGTCATGAGTGATAGCCTGCTACTGATCTGAACTTTGAAAACTGACCCCTGGGCCACTTGGAAACCCATTAGAACTGAAACTGATCTTGACCAAATGCCAAGTCCAAACACTGCATGAGAGCAACAAAACAACACCACACTATATACAAAATTTGAAATCATACATGCTCCAAATGGAACATGCAGAGCGTGCAAAGCACTTAGGAGAAAAGCAATCTACACTACAACAAGACAATGTGCATAAGCACTTAGAGGAAAGAGAAAACTAAACTAATATGTATAGGGTGAGAACTCCCCTTTTAGTAGCAGTGCTTAAGATAGATCCCATTTACTGGAATCTGCAACTCTTCACCCTCCAATGTAGACAATTGGAAAGCATTGCTACTTTTGCATCTTGTGATCATATAGGGGCCACTCCAGATGGTGTCAAATTTGGAATGCCTTCCTGGTTTTGCTCGATCTGCATCCCATTTCAAAACCAGGTCTCCTTCCTGGAAGGTCCTTGCTTTTGTCTTCTTGTCAAAGCATTTCTTGATTGAAGCCTGATTCTTCTCTATTGCTTGGAGAGCATGCTCTCTGGTTTCTTCTAATTCCATCAGCTCCGCATACCTGGCCTCCATTGGTCCAAATTTAGACATCTCTAGTTGCTTCACGAGCTCCAATGCTGGCAACTCAAGTGATATAGGCAACACTGCCTCTTTCCCATAGATGAGCTTGAATGGAGAGCTTCCTGTAGATCTCTTGGGTGTTATTCTATCAGCCCATAAGGCTGTTTTGAGCTTTGTGTGCCAGGTCCTCTGATTCTCATCAAGAGTTCTTCTGATGATCTTTAGCAGGTTCTTATTTGTGGACTCAGCCTGGCCATTACCTTGAGGGTAATAGTTTGATGAAGTACTCAAATAAGTCCCATTCTTGACATGGCCCATCCTGTGATCTTGGAACCTATAAATGCTAATGCATTGTCTGATATGATGGTGGCTGGCACTCCAAATCTGGTCACTATCCCTTCATAGAAATCCAGGATACTAGACTCATTTGCTTCCTTGAGTGCCACTGCCTCGGTCCATTTGGTGAAATAATCTGTCACTGTCAGGATCCATTTGTGACCTTGGCTTGAGTTTGGATTGATGACTCCAATGAAGTCCAATCCCCATTGCATGAAAGGTTGGTCGACTGAGATTGGGTGCAATGGAAGTGCTGCTAGCCTTTCCTTGCCTTTGAAGAATGCACAATTCTTGCACCTTTTGATCCATGTGTAGCAGTCACTAAACACTCTGGGCCAATAATATCCTGCTTTCATGATTTTGAGTGTTGTCACTCTTGGAGAAAAATGGCCTCCAGCTGCTTCAACATGGAATTCTTGTAGCACTCTCTCCACCTGATCTGTCTCAATGCATCTCAGCAGAATGCCATTGATGTCCCTCTTGAACAAGACACCATCAATAAGAACATATGGGATGGCTGTAGCCTGAAATGCCTTCTTTTTTCTTTACTCATCCCATGAGGACACATGCCTATTCGAAGGAAGTGCACCATGTCTTGGGTCCAACAAGGAGCAGGTACATCATCTCTCCCTTCTTCTTGATCATCTTGTAGAACAAGAACAACCTCCTTTTCACTGTCTGTTTCATCTTGTTGACCTGAGGCTAGTTGTTCACATAACCCCTTCCCATGGACCAGCTTGGTGACCTTGATCTCAATGTCATATTCCATGACACGAGTGATCCATCCTGCATGCTTCTCATTCAGGTCCTTGCTGAGAAGGAATTCTTTAACTCCCGCATGGGAGACCAATAGTTGGATTTTGTTGTTTAAAACCAAATGCTTAAACTTCTTCAATCCTCTGATTACCACCAGGACCTGCTTCTCAATGAAGGAGTACCTCACCTCATGATCTTCCAGAATCTAGCTGAAGAAAGCAATTGGTTGCTTTGTACTTTCTTTGTTCTGCTGCACCAAGATTGCAAAAATTGTGTCGCTGCCACCAAAGGCATACAATATGAAGTCTTTGGAAAAATCTGGGTTCACAAGAGTTGGGGCTTGTGATATGGCTTCTTTGATAGCCTCAAAACTTTCTTTTCCTTCAGCTGTCCACCTGAATGTTAAGCTCTTCTTCAGCATCAACGTTATTGGCTTAACAAGGGCAGCAAAGTTTGGAACAAACCTGTGGACAAAATTGATTTTTCCCAAGAAGCTTTGAAGAGCCTTCTTGTGACTTGGCAATGGCAATGCTCTTATTGCTTGAACTCTTTCTGGGTCAATTTCCAATCCTTCCTTTGATACGATATGGCCTAGAAGCTTACCTTCATGGGCCAAGAATATGCATTTTTTGGGGTTCAGTGACACCCCAAAAATCCTACATCATTGGAACACCTGCCTTAGGTGGAAGAGACGATCTGCTGCATTTTTGGAAAACACTGTAATGTCATCCAAATAGATCAACACTATTTTGTTGATCAGCCCCTTGAATGCCATATCCATTGCCCTTTGAAAAGTGGCTCAGACATTGGATAATCCAAATGGCATTTTTCTTGTAGGCATAGGTGCCCCATTTGGTAGTGAAAGTTGTTTTGAATTGATCATATTCTTTCACCATGATTTGGTTGTACCCTGAGTAGCTACCTAGGAGGGAGAACCTTTCTGACCCAGACACTACTTGCAAGATCTGCTCCATTGAAGGGAGTGGGTAGTGGTCTTTGAGGGAGGCTCTGTTCATATCCCTGAAGTCAACACTGAACCTGATTTCTCCATTTTTCTTCCTGACTGGGACCAGATTTGCAACCCAACTTGAGTGTTTGATTGGAAATATGATGCTTGCCTCTATCAGCTTGTTCAGCTCCTTCTTCATCAGAGGCTCAATATGTGGGTTGACTGGTCTCTGCTTCTACCTGATGGGTTGAGCAGCTGGATCTAGTTCGATTGTGTGTTGTGCTAGTTTTGGATTGAACCCTCTTAGGTCCTTATAACTCCAGGAAAAAACATCAGGAAATTATTGGCAAAGTTGTATGAATTCATACCTTTCTTGTTTGGTGGCCACTTTGCCAATTTGAAGTGTTTTGTCTTCTCCAACTGGGATTGACTCTGTATCTTCTCCTTTGATCTACATGTTAGCCTTCTCTTTTATGAACTAATCATTAGGATTAAAAATAGAGTCCAGTGTCACTAAGCCTTTGGGAAGCTTGTTTGTATGCAGCTGTACTATCTGATTCCCGTACTGCTACTCTAGTCTGCTCTGGTTTATAGCTGAAAATTCAGCTTCTTCTTCTAGAAATTAATGATCTGTTGATCATTCTCAAACACTTGTCAGCATGTATTATTATCTGGCACTGCTGACCTCACAACCACATGGATATGTGGTTGTTCTCTGTCCCTCTTGATGTTGTCAACCACATCAAATGTTTCTCCAACTACTGCAAGTCTATTAGCAGCTTCATTCTCCTTCCTGGGTATGGACACAATACTGAAGGCCTCGAAATCCTCCATGAGATCCCATACCCTACTCTTGTAGTTTTTGAGCAGGTCATTTTTGACAGCATTAAGTCCTCTGACCTGATTGGCAACCAGTTCACTGTCACCGAATACTTGCAAGTTCTTGATTCCCAGCTTCCTTGCCCAATGAAGACCTTGGACTAAAGCCTCATATTCAGCAGTGTTATTTGAGCAAGAAAACTAGAATCTGAAGGCTGAATAATATCTCATACCTCTGGGGGACACAATCATGGCTCCTCCTCCAGCTCCTTGTCTACTCCTTGAACCATCAAAGAACAATTGCCATACCTCATTGTCATCCTTGTATTCTGGCTTGATTAGGTCAGGAAGAGGTTGGTTCTCTTCATGTAGGCAGTAGACACCTAGCTCAGATTCTTCCATCTCCCTATAGGGGTCAAAAGCATGACTTTTGTTGGCCCAATCATCAAGAGTCAAGTCTGGGATACATCCCACCTTGGTATTTGCTTCAGAAGTGCTTAGGAGGTCCTCTTGATCAAAAGCTGAGCAGTTGGCATTGATTGGGCTAGGCACATAGGATTCAATATGATAATCAGCAATAGGTTCAGATCTGATTGTGGCCTTCACTCCATACCTTGTCCTAAAGAGCATATGTGACCAATCAGTAGATAGGTAGCCTCCAATTTTGGCAGTGAAGTCCCTGGACAGACACAAAGCAAAATGTGGTGGCAAGTCTATGATTGACACGTTTTGCAAAATAGTCACATTAGGGCAAGCGTGTAGAGTGAGACTCAGATCCTTGATGATTCCCACAGTAGTCACTGTTGTCCCATCTAATTGGACTACTCCTCTAGAGATGACCTCATATTGGAGACCCAACTGATCAGCTATTTGTTTGGGCATCACAGAACTACTAGCCCCAGAATCAATCATACAATTGTGCACTAATTTGTCTCCAATAATTAATGAGACATAGAAGGGAGGAGGTCTCAGGTTTTTACCTTGTTGTTCTCCATGGTTCCTCCCAGGTTGAACTGCATTGGCAAGCACTCTTTCTTGCTGGTTAGGGGGGTGATTTGAACTTGACCAATTCTGCATGGCAGTCTGCAATAGATCCCTCTGCCCTGGAATGGCCAGTGACTCCCATAGTGAAATGTTCACACTTGTCCTTTTCATCTGCTCAATAATATTGAATGTGTTATCCTTTTTCTGCCCCTTCCCAGACACATTTCTTTCTTGCACATGGGTTGTTACAACCGGTGCTTGACTGGGTTTGGGAGGTGGTCTGGATTGGTTCAGCATGTTGGGAGTTGTACTTGGAGCACCAGGACCTTGTGGAGTGATGGAAGGTTGAGGGTCACCTGAATTCAGTGGTTGGCCCTCTCCAATATTTCTCTTTTTGGACCGTGTATTGGCAGCTACACTTTGAGAAGGGAACTGATTCATCCCACAGAAGTCTTCGGCCTGCCAGTTGACAAGCATAGTCTCATTTGGGGGGCCACCTTGTTGAGCTCCTTGTTGTTGATCTTCCTCTTGGCCAGGTTCTTGTGGCACCATACTGGTTTGCACCATCAAGGCCTGATTTAGAGCACCATTAAAGCACGTTGATTGGTTATGTGGCTGTCTGCATGGAAAACACCAATCATATTCCTGTGCCATATTGTTCTGTGTAGGAACCAATGCCCTTGATGTTGAAGTTGTGTTAGGATCATATGGCCTGAAAGGTCTAGCAGCTTGGGGTTGTCCTTGGTTCTGGCTCTGATTCACAGTCTGAGGTGGTGGCCTATTCTGCTGATACTGGGGTCTAGCTTGATATTGAGCCTGGGGCTGGTATGGCCTGAAACTCTGAGCTTGTTGTCTTTTGATGGTCACTAGCTCATTCCCAAAGTTCTGAAATTGCTTCATCACCACTTCCTGAAACTCTTTAGAGGTACTAGATGATGAAGTGGAAGATTCAACTGAGCTTTGACTCCTGGGGGTGGGTATAGGAGCTAATGTAGGTGCTTGGCTAGTATCTGGGCTTCCTAACTCAGGGTACAGAGGCATGGATGGCCTAGGAGTGATTTTTCCAGCTTGAATCAAATGGTTCTCAGCCCCTATGGAGAGGCTATAGGCTGCAGGTAATGTAGTGCCCCCCATTGACTGAATCATCAGAGAAATATCAGAATTTAAAGCCCTAAGAAAGTATAAGAAGGCACCTTCATTAGTGGGCTTTACTGCTGTTGGAATCCTATCCCAGGTCCACTGGAATCTGAGGTTGAAGTCTGTCAGCTGCTCGTTTGGGGCTCTCTTGATTGTTGTTAGTTGCTCCAACAAAGACAAGTTATCACCTTTTTCCCCAAACTGATTGTGAAGAGCCATGCACAGCTGGTTCCAGTTCTGGATAGAGCCTGCTTCAAGACTCCTGAACCATTGTGAAGCTTTCCCTTTGAATGAAGAGGTGAACAGCTTGACTGCAATGTCCATCTCATGGATCTCATGGATTGTACAGACATTTGCAATATCTTGGACATGGTCACCAGGAGAAGTTTGATTTTCCCCAGTGAAATGTGGGATGCTCTTTAATGCTGCAATCAGAACTGGGTTTTGTGCAATCAAGGTGAGTGGACTACTACCGGTGAAGTTGACATATGGATTTGGTTGTGCCATTCTGATTGGCCTAAGAATCCTTGCAGACTGAAAGAAAGGCCTTGCAGGTGGAGGTGTTGACAAGGTTCTGCTTGGTGGAGATGGAGACCTCTGAATTCTTCTTCCTCTCCTTTCTCTTCCTGGGGATAGATGCAAGTATTCAAATATACCTTCTTTCCTTGCTCTAGACCGGGTTTTTCTCATGAATCTCCCAAGCTTGGGCTGCTGAAACCAGTAGATTTGTTTCTTTTGGAGTCACCAGATGTACAATTTTAAGGCTTCTTAAAAGCCAGAATCACAGCAAGTGTACATCAATCCCTACTGTAATAAGATGGAGACTTCTTAGTCCCACCGGGCGTGCCAAAACTGTTAATGTGAAATCACAGCACCCCCAAATGAGTTCTAAAAATCTACTTTTCTAAGGCAGACTCATTTGGTGTGATTGCATAACATTGAACTTTCCCCAAGGTGTGGGACCTTGCAAAATGGGAAAGCTCTCCAGATAGAAGGTTGGTTCCTTATTCCTCTGTTTAGGTGCATACGTAGAAACTTGCAGAGGATCTATTCTTAATCCTAATCTAAACTTTACCAAGGAGACAGGGATAGAAGGAATACAAGAAATTAAAACAAAGCTAAAATACGAGGTGATGCACCAAAGGAATGATGAACACTTGTTTTGCTAATAGACACAAACCAACAAAATGCATACAATAAACAAGCACAGATAGCCAGATATGTAATGGGAGACCAGATGAAAGAAAAAGAGACAAGAGAGGATCTAAAATCGATCACAGATGTGTTTTATTGCTCTATAGATTGATACAGTCCATTACAAAGTAGCCAAGAGGTAGAAACGTAATGCAATTTTGATGGAAGGCCTGAACCCCACAGATCCCTTTGCTAGAAGGAGGAGGGAGCCTGCAAAACAAAGAATGTCCAACCCTTTACAATGAATCCTGCCCCCGTATTTATAGATTCAACCTGAAAGAAGAAAAGAGAGAGAAGCGGGAAAAGCAGGTTGAAGTTCAACCACCGCTGTTAATGCCTCTGATGAAATCTCTCCCCCAAATCCATCTTTACTGCATCAATCCTTGGTTTGGTGCCTTGAAGGAAGAGGAAATGGTGAAACAGATCAAATCTGATCTGGTTGTTGAGGCAAGAAGATCCTGCATTGAAAGCCTGAAGATGTTTCCTCCATTTTTCTTCACCTAACCTCCTCAAAATTAAAGTTTCAGACCTCCATGGCATGGGTGAGGCCGAGATCTTTCCAACGGCATCAGATTTGCAATATTTTGAGCCCTGAGTCGAAAGATATGCCCCTTGAAGTTTGTATCGGGTCTGTACAGGAGGGTGGGAAAACAACTTGAAAAATGGGTCCCCTTTTGATATGGGACACGTGGCAGCCAGATTGGAACAAAAATCAGGCCTACGGGTCCACAATTTATCTTTTTCCCTTTCTTCTGATTCCCGCTTTGGCTTTGACTCGGGCCCAAATGCTGACTTTTTCCTTGGGCGGAGTTGCGGGCCATTTTGCAACTTTTACCCCTTTTGAGATAACAAGGGGCAAAGAACCAACTTTTTCCCCGACGGTCCACTTTCCCCTGGGACACGCGGCAGTCTGGCACTCGTTTAGAAACCTTTTCTCTATTCACCCCTTGAATCAACGCCATACTGACACTTGGCATTCTCCGCTTACACCTTTATACTTAGCCAATTTTGAAGCCCTTTTCTGTCCGCCTTTTGACTTTGTTTCCTCTTATGCGGGATCGTCCAATATTTGGCACGGGGGTGAAATATGGATAACAGTAAACTCGATTGGCTTGTCAATCTCTCCTTGCCACTGTCAGCCTAGCTTCATCATGATGAGTCAACTTCATTCCTTTCTGATTTCAGTGTCTAGGCATCACCTCAATGTGATGAATTTTTTTTTGCCAAGCTCGTGTGAGCCGGCTTGTCTCTTCACCATGATTCGTCGGCCTCGATTACGCCATTTGTGTCCAAGCCCTTGGATTTCACGAGCCTTCAACTTGATCTTTGGAAACCTTGCTGCAGTGATCCAGAAATTTTCTTGATTCAAACTGCTATTTCTGACCTCAAACTACCAGTCCTCTTTCTCTTTCTGAGCTCTCCACCTTTTCTGCCAACCCAAGCTCCTTCTGATTAACGTAGAGCCTCCACATTGACTTGACTGACTCCATGACTTTGCCATTTGAGCCTATCTTATGTGTGTTGATCTGCCTCGATTGGGCTCCACTCATAACTTGTATTTTTTCCTCGTGCTCACTCAACACCTCAGCCCCTACACTGTCATGGCTCCTTTCGATTCGCGACTTCAAAACACAACTTGGCTCGCCAAGCTACTCAGTGAATTAGCACTAGCTTGCCCCCTTACTACACACCTTCAACTCATTGAGCTACTTGGTGAGTCAGAGCTAACTCGCCCCATTTCTACACACCTTCAACTTGCCAAGATACTCGGTGAGTAGCTCAGTGAGGTGTTTATTGGCTTGGTTGGCCTATAAGAACCCAAAATGTAATTTTTATCTCCCAGGTTCAATTGTTCGATTTTTTTGGAATTTTTACATGTTGTGGGCCTGGAAAGGGCTAAGTATAGAGGGTTCCTAGGATCGACATATTTCTACCCATTTTGCATGTTATCCAATTATTGGTCTAGGTTGGCAATCCTGCATGGGGGGCAAAAATTGTCAACAATTTGGAGACTTGCGAGGGACATCTACCTACTAGATGTTCTTGTACTAGTAGCATGAAGCGTGTCCATTGGGCACATGAGGTCAATAAGTATCTGCAACTTATTGCTCAGGCCTATCAACCTTTTGACCAAACCTGGAGATTGCCCGCACACTGCTTGAATTTCAACCATTTTGCGTTGCACTCTCAAGTTTTGTATAATAAAATGTTCCCAAGAAAATAAGATTTGTGAGAGTAGAAAATGGTGTTGTCCTAAGATCTTCACCTGTTCTTCTCTACAACCCTTTTCTATTGTTTGAGACTGAAATGGACCATGTCTCGAAACCTGATTCTGGATCAAGTATAAAACACACAACTGATAATACGTTTGGCATGTATTACATGCTGCAAAATTTTGAATAAGACAATTCTTAATCTTTTACATCATGGAACTCTATTAAATTTAATTTCTCTACCTTCTTCTGAAAGTTCCATGTTCTTTGACATGATGTTGGAGGCTATCTTGATCTAATTACGGCAGAACACTTAGAAGTTCACCTGTGTACAATGGCCTTGAAGGACTCAAAGGATGAAAACTTAGTCAAAATCATATCCTTAACCTGATTTTAGTTACTCTGCATTTGTTTTCCTTTAAGATCTACAACTTTTTCCCACAAGTATGAAATTTAATTTCCTATTACAACATTTCATTTGGGAGGCACATTGAACTACACAATGATACAAATCAGGAGAAACAAAACCTGTGCCAAAGGAACTTAGGGAAATGAAACCTAAACTTCAAATAGACAATGTGCATACGCACATAGAGGAATTAAAATCCTAATCTAATATGTACAGGGAAGTGAGAAATTTCCTTTGAGTGGCAATGTTTAATATAGATTCCGTAAATTTGACTCGGAATCAGATGTTCTTCTCCATCCAAAGTAGACAATTGGAAGGCATTTCTACTTTTACATCCTTGTGACCATGTAGGTGACACTCTAAATGGCATTGAACTTGGAATGTCCTCCCAGTTTTTCCCGATCTGCATCCCACTTCAGAATTAGGTCCCCCTCCTGGAAGGTCCTTGCTTTAGCTTTCTTATCAAACCACCTCTTGACTAAGGCCTGATATTTCTCCATTGTTTGCACTGCATGTTCTCTAATTTCCTCCAATTCTAATAGCTTCAAATAGATAGCTTTTATTTGTTCAAATTTGAACATCTCCAACTGCTTCATGAGCTCCAATATTGGTAGCTCCAATGATATGGGCAACACTCCTTCCTATTCATATACCAACTTGTATGGAGAGTTTCTTGTTGACCTCTTCAGTGTTATCCTAGTAGCCCACAAGGATTATTTGAGCTTGGTATGAAATGTTCTTTGGTTTTCATCAAGAATCCAATTGATAATCTTTATGTAAATTATTGTTCGTGGACTCTTCTTATCCATTACCCTGCAATGGTAATAGTTAGATGAGGTGTTGAAATAGATTTTGTTCCTAACAGCCCATTATGTGATTTTTGAACCTAGGAATTCCGATGCATTGTATGAAATGATATTGGTTAGTACAGTCACCTTGTCATTATCCCTTTGTAGAAGTCCAGTATACTAGACTCGTTAGCTTCCTTGAGAGCCAACGATTCAGTCGACTTCGTGAAATAGTTCATTGCCCTGAGAATCCACTTGTGGCCTTGGATTGAATTTGGATTGATGACCTCGATGAAGTACAATCCCCATTTCTAAAATGGATGATCAACAGAAATTGGGTGTAATGCAAGTGTTGTTATCTTCTCTATTCCCGTGAAGAATGCACACTTTTTGCGTTTCTTGATCCAAGTGTAGAAGTCATAGAACACTATGGGCCAATAATATCCTATATTTATTATTTTTAGGGTTGTCACCTACAGAGATAAATGACCTGTGGCCTCTCCATCATGAAACTCATGTAACACCTTTTTAATTTGGCATGTCCCAATGCACCTACATAAGACTCCATTGATGTCATTCTTGAACAAAACACAATCAACAAGCACATATGGAATGGCTTGTAATCTGAAGTATATTCTCTTTTCTTTGCTATTTTCTTAAGGGCATAAACCTCTTTGTAGGAAATTGTATCATGTTCTGCATCTAAGAAGGAGTAGGCAAAAGAGAGATTTTGTTTGTTCCTGATCATCTTGTAGAACCACTTCAAGATAGTTTATTTTCCATCATCTTCTTCAACATGTTGACTTGAGGCTAGTTGTTCACATAGTTCCATTTCCACGAACTAGTTTAGTGACCTAAATATAAATGTCATATTCCATGACATGGGTGATCCATCAAACATGCTTCTCATTCAAGTCTTTGTTCAAATGGAATTCCTTGACTGCCGCATGGGAAACTAGAAACTGAATCTTCTTGTTTGAGACTACATGTTTTACTTTCTTTAAACTCCTGATTACTATGAGAACATGATTCTCAATGAAATAGTACCGAACCTCATATTCCTCTAAATATTGAGTAAATAAGGAAACCAACTTCTGGGATCCCTCCTTGTTTTGGTGTACCAAGATTGCAAAAAATGGTTTCTAAGATGCCGAAGGCATAGAGCATGAATTCCTTAGAAAATTATGGATTAACGAGAGTTGGTTCTTGAGATATGGCTACCTTGATAGCTTTGAAACTTGATTTTCCTTACTATATCCACTTAAATGTAACATGCTCTTATTCAACATCAATGTTATCAGATTCACAAGAGCAACAAAATTTGGCACAAATCTGCAGACAAAAGTTGACCCTTCCTAAAAGATATGAAGATCCTTCTTATGGATTAGGCAATGGAAAGGAGCTTGAATTACTTCAACTCTTTCCAGTATCGATGGAGCTGAATCCTTCATTCAAAACAATGTGGCCTAGAATCTTGCCTTCATGAGCATCAGGAATACACACTTCTTTGGTTCATGGATACTCCAAATCTTGTGAACCTTTGAAATACTTATCTCAGATGAAAGACCTGTGATATAATAGACATTTTTAGAGAACACACTGATATCATCAAGATACACCAATGACTATCTTGTTGATCATCCCTTTGAAGGTATTTGCCATGTCCATTACCATTTGGAAAGTGGATCTGGTATTTGATAGTCCAAATGACATATTCTTGTAGGCATAGGTGCCCCATATTAGTGGTGAAAGTTTATTTTAAACTGATAACTTTCTTTCACCATTATCTGATTATACCCCAAGTACCCATGTCCAAAAGAGAGAATATTTTTGAACCAAGGAGCTACCACCTACAAGATTTTCTCCATTAAAGGGAAGTGGATAATTGTCTTTGACAGATGCCCTGTTCAGGTCCCGAAAGACCATGCAGAACCTAATTTCTCCATTCCACTTCTTGACTGGCACCAAGTTCACAACCAAACTTGAGTGTTTGATTGGAAATATGATGTTTCGACTCTATATACTTATTTAGATCTTTCTTCATGAGAGGCTATAATGTGTGGGTTGAATGGTCTTTGCTTTTTCCTAATAGGCTTAGCATTCGGATCCAATTTTGTTCTATGTTGTGATAACTTTAGATTGAATCCTCTTAGGTTCTTATAGCTCCATGCGAAGACATATATAAATTCTTATATGAGTTATATGAACTCATATCTCTCTTACTCAGTAGACACTTTTCCAATTAGGAGTGTTTTTCCTTCCATTACTGAAATGGGTTTTAATCCTCTCCTTTGACCTGTATATTGGAATTTTACTTTTGGAATTGATCATTCGAGGTTGAAGATGGAATCCAACATGTTACAAATCCTTTGGGAATATTGTTTATCCACATCTGAAATACCTGATCCTTGTACTACTGATCAAATTTATCTTGATTCCTAGCTATAGAATTCAGCTGATCTCTCCTGTACTAAATTGATGATCAATTGATCATTCTCGAATCACCTGCAAACCTTTTGGAACTCGTCTTGAACTACTAGTCTTACCAAAACACATGGACCCTAATCTCTTTTATCTTCATTGTCTCAACTAGACACTACACATTCTATTCATATAGTTGCAAAAGGAATATTATCAATCCAAAATACCATAGGATTTTCTTTTATTCATGAAAATTTTCCATTACAACCCTTTCAAAAAAATTACACACACAAATTTCTTGAATTTTTCTATAACATTCATACCTACAAAAAAATAATAGTTTCCTTTTTCACTTATTCGGGCTTCCTACCTATTCCTTCAAATTATTCCCCCTACAACAGTTACAAATACCTATTTTTATGGCCCAATGAAGCCCATGGATTTGAGCTTCATATACGGCTTTGTTGTTTGAACATGCAAACTAAAATTTGAAAGTTGAATAGTACTTGACATTCTTTGGAGACACCAACATTTTATCTCCTATAGCCCCTTGTCTGCTTCTTGAACCATCAAAAAACAATTTCCATACCTCGTTATCATCCTTATCTTTCAGCTTGGTGAGGTTGGGAATGGGTGAATTCTATTCATGCACGTAATACACTCCTAATTCTACTTCTTCCATTTCCTTGTATGGATAAAAAACGTGTTCTTTTCTTTCCCACTCATCCAGTGTTAAATATGGAATGCTACTAATCTGAGTACCTTCTTTTGGAGTACCCGGGAAATCCCCCAGATAAAAGATTTAGCAATTTGCATTGATAGGATTCGACATATGTGGCTTGATGTGGAAATTGGCAATTGGATCCAACTTGATTGTTTCCTTAGCTCCATATCTTGTCCTGAAAATCGTGCACGAAGTTGGTGGACAATTCCGTGGACATAAAAACCCGAAATAAAGGTACCGCGATCGCGGTTTTAAAACCGCGAGCGCGGTCCTAAAACCGCGATCGCGGTTATTGAATTCTAGGTTCGGTAATTACCGAACCTAGTTCCGCGATCGCGGTTTATAACCGCGAGCGCGGTTATAAACCGCGATCGCGGAACTCTGAGACAAAATTTAACAGTCCCGCGACTCGTTATTTTCCTAATTTTCAATTCAAACCGCGACTTTTCCTAAACGTTTTTCACTCGCACTTTCAATACTATCTCAAAATTGCTCATCGGACTTCTGGATAGCGATAGATTCAACCATGCCGCCAAGACGAGGAGGTAAGTCCCCGATTGTAATCATTTTTTTGCATTTTAGGTTGTTTTTTTTGCATTTTAGGTTTTTTTTGGCATTTTCATGGGTTTTGTGAATTGTTTGTTTATGTATACAATTTTATTGTTTTATCAGTTGGTCGGCAAGCTCGGGCTCGTGCAAACCGTCAAAACATTCCTCAAAACCCACCGAACATTCCTCAAAACCCTCCGAACATTCCTCAAAACCCTCCTCCAAACATAGATCCGCCCCCTGTGGCTCCTTCTGTCCCCACTGAGCCAACAGGAACGCAAGATAATATCATTGGAAGAATCCAAGAAAATAAAATTGTCATTGAGAACCTAATTCAAACTATAAGACAAAACCATGCTACAAATCCATCCCGCATGACTTTAGCCAATACATTGCAAACATTGATTGGCGAAGTCGAGTCTGCAACCAACCAAATACATAGATGGAACACCTTTAGAAGTGACTGTAGGCGGTGGTATGCGGATAAACTATCTCATGCGGCCGTCAAAGACAAAAAAATTGGAAAAGACCTAATTTGTGCATTATTTACCGACCCTAGAACCAATGCCCCCCCTGCAGTTACTTGCAAACGGTTCCCAATCCATTGGTGCCATGATGATAGAATCAAAAACAATTTTTGGGACCGATGGTGGATGGTTTTTGATTATCCACCATGCAACAACAATGAGGTTCCTCTTTATTTTTTGAAGAAATTATATTGTGAGTTTGTGCTCAATGAGGTCCCGAATTATTTTGACTTTTCAGACTTTTTTGGTCGAGGAGGTGGCTCTGCACAGAGCAGACCTGGTGCACGCGTAGGTCAGCCTAGGATCCCCCATGCCCCAAAACCCCCATTGCCTTCAGTTATCCCTCCTACAGTGAAGGAGGTTGTGGAGATTGATACATTGCATGCATTGAGGGAGCTCACTGACACTCTCACCCAGCATAGCACCCAGATTGCATCCGGTGATGTTGGTGGAGGTGCCAGTTCTAGTGCACCACACCACTGTGGATCATGTGGTGCCGTATGCACTGCAGGCGAGACATCATTTGCTGGTTCACAGGATTTTTTTTCTATAGATGAGATGCTGGGGAATGTTTTTGGAACTGGAGCCACTGATATTGGTCTTTCACAGGTAAATTTTAAATAAATTTAAATAATATATATATGTACAATAGTTTAATTCACATGTTTGAGATATTAATATATATATGATTGTACTTCATGTACATACATGTAAAAAACTAATTTTTTATTTTATTTTAAATAGCAAGAGCCGGTGAAGGAAACATCCGGTGTTGACATGCTAGCTACTGCGGTTGGGCGTGTTTCAAACGTAAGTTTCAAGTTGTACAAACTTACATTTTTAATAAATCATTTAATTGCACTAGATTATTATTATAATTTGTTTCACGTGTATGTTGCACATGTATTAATATTTTTCTCTTTTATACACAGGAGCCTGGCGGGTCATCATCTGCTCAGGGAACTGAAGCTACTGGCATGCCTCCCGTGAGTTTTACGCAGGTTAGTTACAAATCTCTTTAATGAATGATAAGAGTGATGAAGAAATGTAAAAAAGGTTAAATCCTCTCGTACCCTTTATCTAAAAAAATCTATGCGTCCTTTCCATATGATTATAAGTTTTATATGGATTGGTGTACTGAGATTTAAGAATTTACAACATCATTGTACCCTTAATAGACAGCTCCTCCAATTTATGACAACTCCTGCGAACCCTAACTCCACCACTCATATGAACCCTAATAGATTTGGAGGCGGCGGACATATATATGTGCACACGTAGGGTTGTGTGAAATTACGTGATGGAGGTGTCCTTTCATTTTAGAAACTACATCCCCCTCTGCAGAACATGTAGACCCCTAAGGGTTTGTTTCTAGAAATATTCTTGGGCACTGGGTGTGGGGCTTCAGTTGCTCAAACTGCAGGTGGCAATGGAGCCATTGTTGGGGTTGGATCTGACACTACTGGCACCAATGTTGCCAAGAACTTGCAAGGAGGAATGGAAAATCCTGTTATCTTTGTTGGGGACACTAATAACCCATTGGGAGGTTGAGTGAATCCTAACATCTTTGTTAGGGGTGCAAACACTAGGGTTTTCTCCCTTGTTGATAGCTTGGAAACTCCTGCTACAACTAAAGCTTTAGTCAATCACTCATTTAATGAGGTTTTGTAAAAGAAGACATAGATCAAAACCATGAGGCCTACTAAGAGAAACCCAAGTGTAACCTTTGGCGATGAAGTCCTCGAAATATATTCATTTTACCAAGATCATGCCTTGATCTGTAGATTCACTCATCTTTAGCCTAGCCTCCCTATCCTCCATGATTAGATCTCCAAGAATTGGTTCCCGCTTCTAGCGGGTAAGTTAGACCTCTACCCCTATGCTAAGGGAATTTTTATTATTTTTTCCCCTCTATAGCTGACAAGGACAAAATTTCTAAACAACTTTGGGTTTTCCAACAAAGGTACCTTATCTTAAAACCATGGTTCACATCATTCAACCCTCTCACTGAATCTTTATCACACAAACCAATCTAGATCAAATTACCCCACTTACCCCTATAATTTTAGGACCATAGTTGTCTGATATCCATAGGAAATACCTTGGGAAACATCATTAACGTCGAATCCCAAACCTATGATTTCACACATACAATGTATATGCAAGAATCCTAGTTGAGATTGATACTTCAAAGAATCTTCCAACCCACCTTAATCTTAAAGTGCAAAATCAAACTTGCACTCATCCTCTGGACTATAAGGGCCTACAGGTTTCAGATGTAGGAGATGTATTTTTTTGGGGCATTCTGCTCCTGATTGTGAGATGGTAAAACATTAAAAAAGAGAATAATAATTGGTGGATAAATGCCCTCCCTAAACATATCGTATTTAAATCTAAGTAAATCCCTAATTCAAACACTAAGGAGGAAGACATGGTCAAATCTTTCCTAGCAACCCCTTTGAGAGAGATCACAGATCATGTAAACAAGGGGTTATCCGTGGGTGAAACATAGAGGACCGGAAACACTAAATCAAAACCGCATGTAGCGGCAAAGGAGAATGTTCCTCCTCATTCTCCTTGTTCAAGCAACACATATCAGTCGATCACAGATTTTGAAGTTGTTATTCCTGTACAAAAAGCTCCCAATGTGACCAATGTCTCACTCTATATCCACTTCGCTTCTACTAGATAACGAGTATTCTCCATCCCAACCTTTGGACACAAATACATATGAAGATAGATGGCCTCCGTGCTAACATTTATAGATCCTATGTATTTAGCCTAAATAGAAGATAAAATTTAATAATGTATTTTTATTCTTTCTTGAGTAACTAAATATTGATTTGTACATGTTTTTTGTATAGCTCTTAAGTAGATTTTAATAAATTGATTTGTACATGTTTTTTGTATAGCTTATGACTGCTACAGAGACTCCTCCACATATGCAGACTGTGGAGGCTGCTGTAGATACCGCCATAGCATCTGCAAATCCACTAACCGAGGTACACAATTTTTTAAATTTGTTAAATTTTGGAGGTTCATTATTTCTTATTAAACTTAAATCTACAATATCAAATTTTGTAGGTATATATATGAGTGTGAAATATTTAATTTGAAAATTAATTATTTGTATGTAGCTTACCCCTCGTGAGTCTATTGTTGTCCCTGCGAAGCGTCAACAACAAATCGATAGGGATCATGACATTGCGGTAAGATTGCACATGCATTTTAACTAAATTGTACAAGTTTCTAAATTTTGAAGGTATTTTAAAATTTTGGGTGTTAAAAACTTGTTGTTTATGAATGTGCAGGTTAGGTTGCAGGCATGCTTGGAGACACCTAGGACCACACGGATGAAATCCGTAGTGGCATCTCCCTCCACTACATCCCCAGGTCGTGGACGTGCTACTTCTAGCAGGGCGAAGAGAGGGAAGATGTTTCATGAGTAGATTTATAGTCCACTTGGATGCCACATATATGTGGTCATGAGTACATCTATTCACAGTCCATTGTATATATATCTAGCCTTTTGCGACCGCATGTGGTCCCATATGTACATTATGGCACGTGCTTAGTTCGAGATCTGTATACATACATTATGAACTTATACATGTACATATATATTTTCAGAGACGTGCGCGTCTGGAGCACACTTTATTTGATTCTTATATATATATATATATATATATATATATATATATATATATATATATATATATCCATGTGTGTTGGTTAAATAAGGCTATAAATTTGGTTATTTTGGTATTATTGCTAACTCTGAGAAAGTGGGTTTTGATCTTTGTTCGGTGGATTTAGTGTATTACTTCTAGTTATGGATTTAGTGAATTTTTATTTTTCAAACTAAAACAATATTGAGAAAGCCAACTTAGTATAGAAATGGCTAGGACCAATTTTAGAAATGGCGGACTTAGAATTTGGGAGTGAGAAAGATGGATATTTTTTGTAGGTTGATTACTTTTTATTTTTCTCATTATTTTTCTCTAGTTTTTTATTTTGTTTAAATAAGTTAATTTTTTGGAAAACTCAAAACTATACTTAGCCATTTAAAACTTTAAACTAATCTGGAATAAGTTGTATTCTTAAATTATGTATCTTCTACCTTCAATGATGATGTGGATCTGTGAACTGTCTTCTTGAATACATGTAGATTATGATTCTATATGCACACTTTGTCATCTTCTAAGTAGTTTTGAGTTTCTTGACTATTATGAATAAGAGGTTTTTCTTAATGATTTTATTTCATTTAAGAAACTATATCTCTAGCAACATGAACTCTTTTTGTACATGCATAACTATTTCATCTTTCTCTCAATCTGTGATTTCCTTGTAAGAGCTATGGTATTTAGATAATTTTTGTACCTATTGTACACTTGTAATCTATATTTTCTGAGATTCATTCCTTGTTGTATTTAATTTTTAATTCAGACCTTTAAAGGCCTCTTCACAAATTTCTTCTCATATATTGTGTACTTATTCTTCATGACTTCAAAAAATCATGGAAATTGGTTCTCCTCTTTAGTGTTTTTCTAACTTGCTTTGCATCTTACTCATTTAACCATGATTATCATACAAGTGCTGCATATGATACACTCTTTGTATAGAAATTTTCCTTACATTTAATAAATTATAACCTTATGGATGCAATGTATTTTATTCTATTGAAGTTTGTTTATGTTCTTTCTACTTTTTCAAAGCTTATTCTATCTCCTTCTTGCAATATTTTGCAAATTTTTAGACTTAATCATATTGAAATATCACTGGAAAACTTTTCTTATAAATTTTTTAATCTTTGAAGCTTGACAAGTTCTTAGAGCTAAAATTTTAAACATATGCTTTCAATTTTATTTCATTAGTCTTGACAGATATCTTAGTTTGTACTTTGATCATTTAGCTTTGATTATAAGTTGGAATGTCGCCCCTTTTAATACAATCTACTTCCTTTGCAATCTATAATGGATGATGGACCTTATTGTACTCTATTTTTATTCTTACGTAATTATTTCCTTAAATGTGACAATTTATATGAGTCATTTGTAAATTGTATCTTAAAGAAGTAGTACCTGTAGCTCATCCTAGTTTTCTTGATTTCTTACTTTTGATTCCTGAAACTATCTCATTCGATAAAATATGACATTAGATCATCCTTTGAGCTTGTAAATTGTATTGTTATCAATATGATATAACTTTAGTTGATCAACATAGGAAGTATTCGTCGGGAGACCAAAATATCGTTCAAATTCGTCGGGTGACTACTCGGACTCCGTGGCACCTAGAGAGGCCTCGTCTGATCTGACACCTCGGCATACGGACCCTCTACAATAGCCTCTCTCATTTTTTTCCTTCTCATTTCGGTGCTCTCGCTGTCCTAATGTTTGCAAACGCGTGAAATAGTGCAGTTGGAGCCAGTGTAAGGTTGCCAAACGCTATATTTTGCAAACGGTGGTCGTGGCACCGAACCGCCTGCGCCGGCACGTCCGGGTGGCCAGGTGAACGCTAGAGGAGGTGGTGTTTTGGTGCGCGTAAGGGTCGTTGCTTCCAGGCTACTTCATTCGGGCATAGTCCCTTAAGAGCCCTGAGACCAAAATATCGTTCAACTTCGTCGGGTGACTACTCGGACTCCATGGCACCTAGAGAGGCCTCATTTGATCCGAAACCTCGGCATAGGGACCCTCTACAATAGCCTCTCTCATTTTTTTCCTTCTCATTTCGGTGCTCTCGCTGTCCTAATGTTTGCAAACGCGCGAAATAGTGCAGTTGGAGCCAGTGTAAGGTTGTCAAACGCTATATTTTGCAAACGGTGGGCCGTGGCACCGAACCGCCTATGCCGGCACGTCCGGGTGGCCAGGTGAATGCTAGAGGAGGTGGTGTTTTGGTGCGCGAAAGGGTCGTTGATTCCGGGCTACTTCGTTCGGGCTTAGTCCCTTAAGAGCCCTGAGACCAAAATATCGTTCAAATTCGTCGGGTGACTACTCGGACTCCGTGGCACCTAGAGAGGCCTCGTCTGATCCGACACCTCGGCATACGGACCCTCTACAATAGCCTCTCTCATTTTTTTCCTTCTCATTTCGGTGCTCTCGCTGTCCTAATGTTTGCAAACGCGCGAAATAGTGCAGTTGGAGCCAGTGTAAGGTTGCCAAACGCTATATTTTGCAAACGGTGGGCCGTGGCACCGAACCAATTATACCAGCACATCCGAGTGGCCAGGTGAACACTAGAGGAGATGGTGTTTTCGGTGCGCGAAAGGGTCGTTGATTCCGGGCTACTTCGTTCGGGCGTAGTCCCTTAAGAGCCCTGAGACCAAAATATCGTTCAACTTCGACGGGTGACTAATCGGACTCCGTGGCACCTAGAGAGGCCTCGTCTGATCCAACACCTAGTGTAGGGACCCTCTACAATAGCCTCTCTCATTTTTTTCCTTCTCATTTCGGTGCTCTCGCTGTCCTACTGTTTGCAAATGCGTGAAATAGTGCAGTTGGAGCCAGTGTAAGGTTGTCAAACGCTATATTTTGCAAACGGTGGGTCGTGGCACCGAACCAACTGTGCCGGCACGTCCGGGTGGCCAGGTGAACGCTAGAGGAGGTGGTGTTTCGGTGTGCGAAAGGGTCATTGCTTCCGGGCTACTTCGTTCGGGCGTAGTCCCTTAAGAGCCCTGAGACCAAAATATCGTTCAACTTCGACGGGTGACTACTCAGACTCCGTGGCACCTAGAGAGGCCTCGTCTGATCCGACACCTCGGTGTAGAGACCCTCTACAATAGCCTCTCTCAGTTTTTTCCTTCTCATTTCGGTGCTCTCACTGTCCTACTGTTTGCAAACATGTGAAATAGTGTAGTTAGAGCTAGTGTAAGGTTGTCAAACGCTATACAAACGGTGGGCGTGGCAGAACCAAATTGTATAGGGATGTTTTCAAAATTTTAAACACTATACTCCGTCGGCCAATAACCCCCTAGAGGAGTCGTTTTCAAAATTTACAACTTTTTTTACATTTACAAGCTTCTTGTCAAAGCTTTTAAAATTTTACTGAAGGTGGTTTTACAACTTTTTCAAAATTTACAAGTCATTTTCAAAATTTTTACTTTATCAAAATTTACTTTTTCAAACAATGAAAGCTTCTCTTAGCTTCGAGAATTTAAAATTCTCTACTAACAGTGCCAACCACGTGAAGGTGGAAGCTTTTCTGGCACCACTAACCTAAACATAAAAGTGTTAGTCAAAGAAATTTAAGTTTCAAATCAAAACCATATATTATCTATATATACAAAATACACAAATTTAAAATAAAATATATTCAAACTTAAATCTAGATCTTTAAACTAAAAATTCTATATTATATATATATTGAAAAGAAATTATATATACCAGACATGAGCATTGTAAATTCATTCCAATGAACCATCAGGATCGGATCTACTCTGAATAGCAGACAAGATTGCTTCATGATCTGACTCTCGAACCTTCCAAAGAATCTTGTTATTAGGCCTTCCTCGATATCTATACAGCTGAATATTTGTCGCTAGAACTAGATGTGAATATAAGAGTATTTTCCTGTGTGTCTCAAAGTCTTCAAACACCCAAACAGAGGAGTTTTTTAATGGATACCGTCGAAGCCAAGTTCCAGTAACTACCACTGACCCTGTAGGATACTCAATATCTTCGCCATCTATAATAGGAGAAGTCAACTTCTTTCTTTCCTCGATGCAATGACATAAGAAATAGTCTGTTCCTTCTTCATTGTCTTCTGTCGCAATTACTGCAAACACATGTCCTACAAAAAAATAACCAAGGTTGAACAACTCAAATTTAAATTACATATTAAAATTTCAATGGACATAACTCAATACAAAAATTAAATAAATAACCATAAATACCTTGTCGCACCAAAATCAAAATTTCGTCAAAGTCCTTGGATGTTGCAACTTCATCTGCAGAAACAAGTCGTAATGCTTGTGGAGGTTGATAACTAGGAAGCGGAGTTAGAGGCCTACAAATCCATCCTTCCACCCATTCTTGTGAATCACACTCAGCAGTGACAAATTCGATACAAGATGCACAAAAACATGTCAACTTTCTTGTCCATACGGCCCATGAAGTAGCGTCTGAGCTACAAAATGAGTGCATATCACTGGACCCAGTGAGTGTCATACAATCCTCGTAGTTAGCAATATGTTGTTCCTCTATCAACCAAAAATATCTGCAAACTGTGGAATTTTCTTGAGAACCTCGGGCCATGTTGTCAGTACACCATTCCACTATGCTCTTTGCATCTTTTAATTTAGCACCATCTTTGTACTTCAACTCTTCTCTTGCAAGAGCTCTTTTCACACATGCCCCTGCACCGTCATGCTCTCCTTTTCCATGTCCAGCCTCAGTGAAACTCCAAATATGTTGCACACCCATCTTGACGTGCATTCTGCTCATCCAATAAAACATTCGTGCATTCTTAAACTGAGATGTGTAATTATCTGACCATATATAATGTTGTTTGAAGTGGATGTCCCTATCAGACAAGTTTCCATAAAATAACTGGAAACACCCTTGCACAAATTTCAGTAGAATGAGTACGATCATCACTGATATAAAAGTGGTACTCTCTTAAAAAATTTGATCATTCTCTGTACTGTCAAGAGAATGTAGAAATGCTATATGCACAAAAATGGCAACTTGTACTGAGTTGTAATATTGCGATTGAACCTCCATTTGTGGTTGCAATGTGTAATTCTCTACAAAATCAGCCACTGAAATAATATTACCAATAGGAAATGTGTCTTTGCATATCTTGAATTGTTCATCCAACCATCGAGCTCTATGTGTATGCCTAGCATACTCATAAACAATTTCATCCTTAAATTTTCTCATAAATGAAAAACAGGCATTTGTTCTGTAACTAGCTCACACCTGTTTCGACTCTTTTCCATCTTTTAACTGGTATGCAACTGATTTATATTTATCAAACTCAACTAAATTATCCCTATTGTACCTTCAATTTTCTCATGATATGCAACTTTCCAATTTAGGTAATCCGCCTGCATGTACATACAAGGAGTCCATCTACAACAATCCTGACTACAAAAAAAATTGTCCAACTTCCTTTACAATGAGGACCACAAAATATAGTAGGAATGAAATCCCAGAAGATATTGGTGGAACTTGAACACCACATTCAGATAACATAGTTTCAGTGGAATGAAAATTAGAATGAAATACGTAAAAATTTAGCATAATGCATCGCAAATTCAACATGTTGCCTACAACAACAAGTGGTGCGAGCATGGTTGATTGCGTAGCAGCTATTTTCACTCCCAGCACAAAAAGAATGGTTTCAACATTTCTTAAAAATAAATAGTGTTGACTCAATTTTTAATTTCCTCTGATTCTCTTGTTCGGAAACTGTCCATTATCTTTAAAAAAAGTTTGAGTCATATCTAAGAAGGTTTATGCCTTTGGATGTGGTTCATGATTAGTAGAACCAATCTTCATTTCACGGGAATAGCATCCTCTTAATTTGAAACTCTAGTGTTATCATGCCAAAAACCCAATCAACTTCTCTTAAGCATCCAAATTTTTTTTCCTGTAAGTGTTTTTCTTGAAAATGCTCGGAGTCAAAAATGACTTGCGTTTGAATTGACAGTGACTGAAGGATCAAAAATTTTTCAGGAGAAACTTACATTAGTCTTTGTTTTTCAGACTGAAAATTTTGCAAATCAAAATTGCTTTTTGACATCTTACATCATTTATTGCCACTGTATAACACTAGTATCTTGAAGGAGGTCGATCAATATTACTATCCATAGTGTGCATCCCTTTCACCAACATTTCAATCTTGTTCAAATATTTTCGACCCATGCTTGTAGAGGTAACGTGGCCCAAATGTAGCCAATGTTTCTATAAAGGGTTCATTAGGTCTTCCATGGTTAATCAATTTCATGTTCAAAGTCCCAACAATGACATCTTTTCAGGAGTAAAATTCCTTTTCAAACCGATTATCCCAAATTCCCAGTGCAAACCAGTCATGATTTGTCATTCACAATATTTTTTCTAGACATCAACACCTTTCAAATGATCAATTTCAATTTAAAAAAATTAGGTCTCTTACGTAAACCTAGAAAGAGGGGTTTTGTCATGATTTAAGAACCTTTCAAGTTTCAACTTGAATCTGAAAATGGACATTTTACTAGAGATCATTAATTCTCTCTTCTTCTTTAGGGAGTTAGCTAAATCATGATCTAGACCACCCCTGTTTCCTGATTTGGAGTCCCTATCTTTTGCATAGCTCTTATCCAAATATCTATCAACTTAAAAGTTAGATAAAACACCCTTGCACCTCAATTGAGTACGATCATCAGATATAAAATTTTACATAAAATTAATTGATCATTCTATGTACTTTCAGGAGAATGTAGAAACCTATATCCAAAAATGGCAACTTGTACTGAGTTGTAATATTGCGATTGAACCTCCATTTGTGGTTGCAATGTGTAATTCTCTGCAAAATCGACCACTGAAAACAATAGTACCAATAGGAAATGTGTCTTTGCATAGCTTGAATTGTTCATCCAACCATCGAGCTCTATGTGTATGCCTAGCATACTCATAAACAATTTCATCCTTAAATTTTCTCATAAATTGAAAAAAATGGGCATTTGTTCTGTAACTAGCTCACACCGTTTAGACTCTTTTCCATCTTTCAATTGGTATGCAACTGATTTATATTTATCAAATTCAACTAAATTATGTCCTATTGCACCTTCAATTTTCTCATGGATGCAACTTTCCAATTTAGGTAATCCGCCGCATGTACTACAACTTCTATCTAAACAATCCTGACTATAAAAAAATTGTCCAACTTCTTTTTCACAAAATATAGTAGGAATGAAATCCCTGGAAGATATTGGTGGAACTTGAACACCACATTCTGATAACATAGTTTCAGAATGAAAATTAGAACGAATACGTAAAAATTTAGCATAATGCATCGCAAATTCAACATGTTGCCTACAACAACAAATGGTGTGAGCGCGGTTGATTTTCACATAGAATGGTTTCAACATTTCAAAAAAATGTTGACTAATTTTAATTTCAGATTCTCTTGTTCAAACTTATGAAAAAATTGAGTTTGAGTCATATCTAAGAAATGCTTTGGATGTGGTTCACGATTAGTAGAACCAACTCTCCATTTTATAACATCTCTTGTATTAGGTGAAACTCTAGTGTTATCATGCCAAAATTTAATAACAACTTCTCTTATAGCATCAAATTATTTTTGTCCTTATGCGGTGCTCTAGCAGAAAATGCCCAAAAATCAGCATTATTGAGTGATTGAAGGATATTATGTCTTTCAATTACTTTCATTAGAGTTTTTCGATTAACTTGCAACATTTGACTTGTTTGCGTAATCAAACGTTGTTTTTTTATTGATTCACTTACAACACTAGTAGCAAGTACACGACGCACAATATTACTATCCCTAGTGCGTCTCTTGACACCAACAGTGTGATATGCATCATGAAGGTTTTCAACAATTGTAGAGGTTTGACCACGTATATTAGATGTTGTCAATCCTAAGGTGTTTAATGTAGGTCTCATTTTAATCAATTTCATCAAACTAACCAACAACTGACATCTTTGGGAATCATTTAAAATTTCAAAATGATTATCCCAAATTTCAGTGGCTTTTCTTCTGATTTTTCATTCAGAAAGTTTGTCAGACATTGGTTTCAAAATGTTTTCATCAATTTCAATAAAAAAATTAGGTTTCTTACGTAAAATCCTAGGAGGTGTTTTTGTCAAATTTTTCTTGTCTACAGTTTCAACATGAATTTCCTTATTCACATTTTCATTGTCTCCTTCAATTTCAACATTTGCTACATCATGAGTATTTAATTCTTCTTCAACATTGACAGTAAAAACTTCTTCATCACGAGTATTTAATTCAACTTCAACATTGACAGTAGAAACATTACCTAGTTCTTCATTGCTTACAATAGTTGGGATTGAAGATGAACCTCTTCTAGATTCACGAAGTTTCTGCATTCGCTCAGCATTTTGAATTTTGTTGGCCTCTAATTCGTTTGGTGTTTTTTTACTTAATGACTTCCTTTTTTGACTTCATTTTTTGTCTCCCATGATGTTTTGCTTCTGGTGATAAGAAAAACGTGTAGAAAAAGACAGAATTTCACAGTAATTCATACGGTAAGGTCAGAGAGTAAAAATCACATGGTAATTCAGACATTGGGATGTGTGTAAATATGATTTATGAACTACGAGCGCGCTTTATAAACCGCGATCATGGTTTATAAAGTGCGCTTGCGATTTATGTTAAAAAACCATGATCACACTTTATAAACCGCGATCGCGGATCTATCTGCTGAACCTAAGCCTCGGAAAATCTTTGTTTTTCCCCAACCAAAGCTATGGAAGGTCATTATGAAGTGTAAAAGGTCAAAAAACCTCAAATCTACTCTTCCAAAGACTTGAACCATGCTAAAAAACTGAAAACATTTCACAAAAATGGTGCCATCGCGTAGGGGAGACTCTTAGCTTCATAGAAATATTGTTTTTAAAGTGAATAGAATAAGATAAATATCATTTTATAATTTTTTACTAACAATAGGTCTTTAAGACATTTTTTACCGTAAATGTTCATGTCTACGTTTAAGACTGTAACTTTTGTTTCGCTTATCAAAATATGATAAAACTTATACCATCCCAAGCGTGGAAAAATTCTATACACGTTAAAAAAAAAATATATTGATTTCGATATTTTTTGATATAGTTATGGTGGGCAAACGGAAAGCGCTCCGTTTTCTAAATATTTTCAGACCACTTTCACGGAAAAAATCATTAAAAAAAAAATATTGCTAAAAAAAATACAAAATAAAATCCATCCCAAGATAGACAACTACATCTAACATTTCACCAAAGGAAAAAAAAAAATAACAAGATTTGGTCATCCAAAATGCGGGCAAACGGACTACAATCTTATAAGTTTTTAAAAAAAAAAAACTAAGTCATATAATTTTAAGTGTTTAATATAGCTAAACTTGTCCGTTTTTAAAAAAAAATTAGTATTTTAGAAACTAGATTCCGAATGCTACGATTCATATTTATATAAATTTTTCTAATTTAGAGTGCGTGTATAGCTAATAATCCCTACAAGTTGAGATTTCACTATTTTTTGCAATATGACGTCCACGGATGACCCTATATTTGTCCATCACCTGTTTCATGATCTTTCTAAGTGACTCTTTTGGAGCAGACCAATTTTCCATGGCAGTATCGTAGCAAGTATCCCATTGTCCTGGGATTGCTAGGGATTCCCACATGGAAATAATCACATGTGTCTTCTTCATTTGAGTAAATAATATTGAAAGGAGACTAGGATCTCCTTATGTTTCCCCTTAGTTGGTACAATTATTTATTGCATTTGAGTAGGCACATCCCTATTGCTACAATTGGGTGCCTTGGGCTGGTACTTGTACATTCTGCGGACTATTAAAGAAGGTGCTCTAGGTTGATTTTTTGTATTTGGAGATGCACTAGTTGCGCTGTATTAACAACTTCTGGCATGGTAGGAGGCTGGTTGAGAAACCATAGGATTAGATGGGATTTCCCTTCCTCATATGTTCCTCGTTTTCTAAGATCATGTATTGAGAAGTTGTACCTTGGAAATGGAGACTGATCTGACTCCACAGAAAGTATTTTACGTGCCAATTAACTGATGTGGTTTTAAGTTTGAGGTGACTGTCCTGTGTGTTTTCCTGCTACTGGTTTTCTTCTTCAGTTGGCTATTGAGACACACCAATGGTTTGAGCCATCAAGGCCTGATTTAGTGCACCATTGAATATGAAGTAGATTTGGTTATGTGGTTGACTACAAGGACATCACCATTGATATTCTTGAGAAATGTTATTTTGAGTTGGAACTAAGGCTCCTGATTTTGAGGCTGTATTTGGATCATATGGTCGGAATTTCTTGACGGCTTGAGGTTGTCCTTGGTTCTAGTTTTGGTTTGTAGCTTGAGTTGGTGGCCTATTTGGTTGAAAAGAGGTCTATTTGGTTAAGTTTGAGGCTGGTATGGCCTTGAATTTTGTGCTTGTTTCCTTTTAATGGTCACTAACTAATTTCCTAGGTTCTAGATTTGCTTCATAACCTCATGTAGTTCCTTGAAAATGTTTGAAGTAGTTGAAGCTTCACTATTGCTTTGATTCCTAGGGGCTCGAATATGGTTTAATTCAAGTTCTTGACTTGTTGTAGGAGTTCCCATTTTTGGACACAGAGGCACTGATGGCCTTGGTGCTAACTTGCCGGCTTGAACAAGGCAATTTTCAGCTCTGATAGTTATGTCATAGGTTCCTGGCAATGTTTTTCCTCCCATGGACTGGATCATCATTATTATATATGAGTTTAGAGCCTTTAAAAATTAGAGGAATGCACCTTCTACTGCCGACCTCATGGAAAATGGAATTCGGTCCCATGATCGCTTGAATCGGAAATTAAAATCCATCATCTACTCATTGGGAGCCCTCTTGATGGTTGCTAATTATTCCAATAAAGGCATATTGTCTCCTCTTTCTCCGAACTGATTGCAAAGCGTTGTGCATATCTATTCCCAATTTTGGATAGATCCCACTGTCAAGCTCCTAAACCTTTACAATGCCTTGCCTTTGAATGAGGAATCTAGTAACTTGACTGCAACATTTTCTTCATTTATTTCATGAATAATGCAGATGTTTGTAATGTCCTTAATATGATTAGGAGTTGTGTGATTCTCACCAGTGAAATAAGGGATATTTTTTAGTGCTACCACCATGATAGGGTTTTGAGCATTAACTGTCAATGGGTTGTTGCATGTATAGTGAGCATAGAGATTCAGTTGCTATGGTGGTGGTTGTTGATGTGTCATTCTTATCAGACGAAGAACCATGTTTGTTTAAAGGAAAGGTCTGCTAGGTGGATGCGTAGATAATGCTCTAATTGGAGGAGATGGTGACCTCTGTGGTCTTTTTCCTCTTGTACCTCTATGTGAAGATAATTACAAGTACTCAAAATTACCTTCCTCTCTTGCTTGTGAACGAATTTGGATCCTTCTCATATACTTGGAAAATTTATGTTGCTACGCCACCATTGGATTCTATCCCCTTGGAGTCACTAGATGTGTTAGGAAATGAGCCTCAAAAGGCTAGATTTTTCCAAGTCACACAATGAACTTGAAAGAATGAAAATGAAACTTTGAAGGTCTTGAAAGGTTATTTCAGAGATTAACCTTGGCCTGCAACTACCAGTCCTGAAATCCTGAAATACAGAGATCTCTGAAACTCTAAAATGATCTCTCAACAAAAACTCTAAAACACCCGAATCCTGAAAATATAAGGTTCCAAAAACCCAAAATGTCTGAAACAGGAAAATGTCTGAAACAGGAAAGCCTCTGAATTTCAAAATTCAAAAGGTCCAAAATTGGAGGGCTCCTTAAATTTGAAATCCCGAAATCCTGAAATTTTGAAATGTCTGAAATCTGAAATCCCAAAATGGAAAAACTCCAAAATTTTAAAGGTCAAATTTCAAAAATATAAAAATACCCTTTTAAAGATTAGGTCCCGATCTATCAACTGATGAAATTTGGACTTGTTTTGAGCATGAAAAACCCTTGAAAATGGATTTCAGAACTCTACCTGTGAGGTGAAAGGTTCAAAATTGAAAATATTCTAAGTATGTAACGTAAAATTATTGAAAATGTCTTCAAATATCATGGAAAGACTTCTTGTCCCACCGGGCATGCCAAAACTGTTGATGCAAAATCACAACACCCCTCACTGTTTGCAATTTTATGGATTTAAATTGTTAGTGTGATTGCATAACATGGAGCTTATCCCATAGTGTGGAACTTTGCAATCGGGAAAGCTCTCCTGAGAATGCCAACTTCCTATTCCTGTATCTATCACCACTCACCAATTTACAAAGAACTAATCTAAATCCTACCCTAAATTTTCCAAGCAGACAGGGAAGAAGGGTTGCAAGAAAGTGAACCTAATCTACTGGAGGTGATGCACCAATAAGGAATGATGGATAATCTACCTTGCATGGGAATGAAAATGAACAAGGTTGAAGAGGATGAATACCCAACACAGATCAATTACTTGTCACAAATCCATTCACTATTAAACACAATCCATTGAAATATGCAACCATAACATGCACATATAACATTAGACAATAATGAGAGATCAGATAGAAGACAACAACACGAAAGAGGGTTTGGAACAATCCATAGGTTTGTTTTATTGCTTCACAAGTTGATATAGTGCATTAAAATAAGCCAAGAGGAAAAAGATTGCATTAAAATTTAATGGGAGGCTTGAGCTCCACAAATCTCTTATAGACAAGAAGAGAAGGGAGGGGAAAAGGTAAAAAAATCCAACCTTTTGAACTATGTCCGTCATTACAATTTATAGTGGAAGATTTACAAAGGAGGAGAGAGAGAACATAATCTCGAATTTTTCCCCAAAATCCCCAAAATTATTATTAAATCCTACAATGAGTGCCTTTAGATCTCAAAAATCTAAGCTTTCATTAATGGTTTGCCTTGTGCTTGAAGAAATATATTGTGATTGCACCTCTAGTCTAGTCTAGCTCCTGTAGCTTCATGATGACCCCTATTTTTCCACCAACCTCCATCAATGACTTCACCTTCCATTGATTTTATACAATTTTTCAGAGGTCTAGAACCCCCAAAATCCAAAATTAGATGATCCCCTACAGTAGATCCCAAAATCACCTTTCCGATGACTGTAAATTTGTAAGAAATGGTGAAGTGTAAAGGGAGATATGACCATTTTTACCCTAGATGATTCTCTGAGTTTTCTTCCCAACTACCCACTTGTTCACTAGATTTGACTTCCACCATTTAATTCCTTTCTGAATCACCTTTCCGAAAAGTATAATTTTATCAGTTTTGGTGGAGTATTGCTCAAGATATGTGATTTTGAAATTGGGCATGATTTAAGGTTTCTAGAACTCCATCGAGCCACATCTCCCACCAACCGAGTTGGTTCATTAAACACTAACATGACCTCAAAATGTCACCAAGTTCAAAACTCTCCATCACTTTCACCTACTACTTGACACAACCCCAGCTCAGTCTCCAATGCGCTGAATCGGCAAACGTTTGAATGCATTTGGGCGAGATTTCTATTATTTTCAGGGTTTCGGGACTTCCCCTTTCAGACTTTGCATTGTACCCATTTCGGGCTTCTCGTCGTTCAAAACCCGAAAACCATCCCCAAAATTCACGACCCCAAAATGAAGAAACAACTCGCCAACTGAGCCACCCACACACGCTGCGTGCCCACTCACTCTCCGGTTTTTGTGACTTTTACAATCGAGATCCTCATTCGCCAAACCCTGAAATCAACTCGGTGTAACCTCTGAAGTTGACCGTTGTTGACCCACAAATTGCTCACAGCTTGCCACATTGATGAGCTTATTTTGGGTTTTGGATTTTTTTGTTTGGGACTTGCAAGCTCCTTTTGTTCTAGGGGGTGAAAACCCCGAAACATCAAAACGCCGAAGTCTAAAAACTTCAGACTTCGGACTCTTCATTCTTCCTCACTTGGTCGAGTCGGCTTGAGCCCAAGCTCTATCTCCCACGCTATGTTTGTGACTCACTTTCCTCGGCTTGCTTGGTGAGCTATTTCCATGCTATCACGGTTGACTTTATCTTCGCAACTTGCTTGGCATGCCAAGCTCTTCATGCCACTTCCGGCCTAGCTTCTCAAGCCGAATTCATTCCTTTCTAAGTTCAATGTTCTGGCATCACCTTGATATTATGCGTTTGTTTTGGCCGAGATCGGGGAGCTTGGCCTCCATTTTTGCCACATGGACATTTCCCTTGAGCTCGCATTGAGCTAGCTTGGCTCGTCACCATGATCCGTCCACCTTAATTGCTACATTTGTGCCCGAGCCCTTGGATTTCACGAGCCATCAACTTGGTATGTGAAAACCTTGCCACGGTGAGCCAGAAATTCCCCTGATTCGAACCATTATTGCCAACCTCAAACTGTCATTCCTCTTGCCTTTTGTGAGCTCTCCATCTATTCTACCAACCCAAGATCCTTCTGATCGATGGCGAGCCTCCAAATTGACTCGACCGGCTCCATGACTTGGCCATTTGAGCCTATCTTCCGCGTGTCGATCCGCCTCAATTGGGCTCCACTCATGACTTGTCTTCATTCCTCGTGCTCGCTCAACACCTCGGCCCCTACACCGTCATGGCTCCTTTCGATCTGCAACTTTAAAACCAACTCGACTCGTCTAAGCCCCTACACAACTCGGCTCGCCGAGCTACTCGGCGAGTCACCACTAGCTCGCCACCTTGCTACACACCTCCAACTCACCGAGTAGCTCGGCGAGAAGTTTTTTTGGCTTGGTTGGCGTATAGGAACCCAAAATGTAATTTTTATCTCCTATGATCAATTGTTTGAATTTTTTGGAATTTTCACATGTTGGGGGCCTGGCAAGTGCTGAATATAGAGGGCTCCTAGGATTGACATATTTCTACCCATTTTATTTGTTATCCAGATGTGGGTCTAGGTTGACAATCCTGCCTGGGTGAAAAATTGTCAACAACTACTTGACGAGCTGCATATCAAGCTCTTTCATCTGTTCATGGTGAGTTCCAATTGTCTTCTCTTCGCACTCCCTGGTTTCATTGTTCTACCATGGGCAACCTATTTCCCATCAACCTCAAGAGCCTCCTTCCGTCTCAACTCAAAACCCCGTGAGCTCCATATCTGCAATCGAGTTACTTGGCTCCTTTTCACTTAATGCCCATTTTCCCGCGTGTAGGTTTAAACATTCCTCGCATTGCTTGTATTGTCAATCTCTTCTCTGCAAACATTGTCAGGGTCCACGGCTTGTCCCCTATGCATTGACCCTATTCAACGGTCGGATCCATATGTAGTGACTTGGTTTAAAACAAACCCCTTTTCCTCACGCTAGGCGGGATCCCACTATGATTTCCACGTGGTATACCTTTTCCACTTGGCTCACCATTGGTTTGTATAAGGGGGGTGCGTCTCCATGCTCACAGAGCGACCACCTCCCCCAGGATGGGCAGACCCCATCCGAGCAGGGTAGTGCACGAGGCGCTATCCTGCGCGGATGGGGTCTGCCCATCCTGGGGGAGGCGGTCGCTCTGTGAGCATGGAGACGCACCCCCCTTATATTAGTGTTGAGAGTTGGCACTTTTTGTCCCAAGCACAGGGAGTTAGCACAGCGAGATGTTGAAGAGACTGAGTTGTGTTATGTCAGCAGTGACCGAAGTGTTCCGTGTGTATTTGCATGTGAGTAGTGCAATTACTTTTTGTCCAAGTGTTGCGAACACTTGCATCCTTTGCGCAGGCTTGCGAAGTCTAGCATCGGCGCCGTGGGCGTCGCCACTTTAAGTGGGGGAGAATATAAGGGGGGTGCGTCTCCATGCTCACAGAGCGACCGCCTCCCCCAGGATGGGCAGACCCCATCCGCGCAGGGTAGTGCACGAGGCACTATCCAGGGAGCCAGAGGGACTCCCGGCCGAGGCAAACGGCCGGCCAGCGGCATGAAGCTGGGTCAGTGATGAGTCGTGGAGGCGTGAGTTGTGCATTCCCTCAAGTGGACTAAGAAGACATATTAAGAGCTCCCGGCGGTTGTATGGGCAGCCGTGGTATTCGGCGAGTGGTCTTCTGGAGCAGTTGTATGGGCAGCTGTGAAGGGTGTTGGAAAGGTTCACTTGTGCATAGTTGCAGATGCAGTTGGGGAATGGGTGGTGGCAGAAGACGGAGAAAGGCGTAGTCTGGGACTACTGGAGTAACTTGATCCTCTAAGGCAAGCGAAAAAGGTAGTGTCTCAGTGCCGCACGTTGGCTAGTTTATTCCACTTTAAAGCTAGCCCCGTGACAGTTTGTTTAAGTGAGCTCTTCATCTTGCAAGTCGGGCTCTTCCACCCAGTCCCACGTCTCCTCGTTCGGGCTTATGGATCATGGTTTCTCCCCGATGCATGTGTTGGCGAGCCTTGTTTAGATTGTCAAGACACCAAGATCTTTCCCTGCGTTGCACGTGGATCTTCCTCCGCCACGATCTACTCCTCCTGGTCTCGATACCTGATAGTTCGGCCCTTGGTCGAGTCTATTACCCCGTGAGCTCTAAGCTCATCTCCTGCTTCATAATGCATGCATCGGCCTTAGCATGTGGGCGAGCCACCTGTTTCATTTCAGAACTACCTCGGTATGTTTCTCGAGCTACCCACGTGGTTCACCTTGAGAGCTACCAACCAACCATGCGTTAACCGAGCTAACTGAGTCCATTTCGAACATTGCACCTTTTCAGGGTTTCAGACTTCTCCATTTCGAAAAATTTAGCACTATTCATCCTAGTTGTCTGGCCAATTATTCCAAAGTTCTGAAATCTCAAACTCCAAAATTCGGAGTTCGAGTTTTCAGACTTCTCTCACATTTTTCCCTCGCCGACGTCGTATCAAATCCGAACTCCGAAGCTATGGAATTCTGAAGTCCGAAACACTTCGGCTCCAAAACGCCTTGTCAACTCCATTCTCTATATGCCATTGAAACCCCAAGCCCGATTTTCTCCAATTTTCCCATGCCATGAGTGATTCGGCTCTTTCTCTTGTGAAAACGACGTCTCCAACTCGCTGACTCAAGTTACCCACCTGCGCATCGTGCATGGCCAACATGGTCGTTGGACGGGATCAACCGAGCCCATAGCTTTTCCTCCTGCATTCCTTTTGGAACTCCTCACCGACATACCTCTCCGTGAGCCTTGAGCCTGATCCTTCCCTCAGAAGCACCTCGTCATTTTCCCTATTATAGCTTGCCTTCCACGTAAATGGTTGGCCTAGTCGAGTTCTCTTCCTGTGGCTCATTTTTTCCCTACGTGCAACACGAGCTTGCCGATTATCTCAGCTTCAAACGCAATGCTCCGCACGACTCCTTTTATCACACTGGCTCGGCTTCTCCATGGACTAATCTCCACCTGTTATTCTTTTCCGAGTTACAAGTTTGGGGCTTGTTCATTCGTGGTCGAGTTAGTCGTCTCATATCTGCAGGCTCCCTGTGAATCCAAGCTCTCATGGGCTCGTGCCATTGCTTTTCCCTTTATACCATGAGCTGTTTTCAACTTGCACTTGTTTTTCTTAGCTACGTTGACTTGTCACCTTTGAATTTCAAAACCATCCTTCCATTGTTACCTCTCTGCGCCTGCAAGCTCCTCTTCTACATTACCGAGCCCTTCTTTGCATGGCTCGGTGGTCGTGAAACTTGCCTCCCCATTTGTGAGCTCGGGTTTGGTCTTTGAGTTGTCATTGAGGCCCCCCTGATTATCCCCATGGACTCACCATCTCTACAGCTCGTGATGCCGAGCCCTCTTGTCATGCTTATGCAAAGCTTGTGTGCGTTGTTCGAGTCTCATCAACTCGGCTTGGTTCTACATTTCCCTAAATTCCATACACGAGCTCCCATTTCCATTTAGCTCAGCCTCTTTCCCATAATGGACTGGTTTCAACTCGGTTGAGCTCCACTCCTGATGATTCACCTTCCTCCACAAGTCGCGAGCTTCTCATGAAACACTTGAGTCATCTGACCATATGCCCCATATAAGGGGGGGTGCGTCTCCATGCTCACAGAGCGACCGCCTCCCCCAGGATGGGCAGACCCCATCCGCGTAGGGTAGTGCACGAGGCGCTATCCAGGGAGCCAGAGGGACTCCCGGCCGAGGCAAACGGTTGGCCAGGCATGGGTTGGGGTTGACGACCTTGCATGCATGTGCTGACAGAAGATCTGGGCAGTTGGGTGAGTTAAGCGCGCAGGGCATAAATGGGTGACCTCCCGGGAAGTTCCCGGTGGCGCACCAATGCAACTCTTGAGGGCTATGGAGTGAGTAAGAGTTGTGCATGGGGGAATATGAAAGGACCATGTTGTGAGCCCAAGGATGTATCAGAATCAAGGTTTAGCCGAGGCGGGTTGGTGAGTTAAGTTGGTTGCACTTAGGAACAGTGCAAGGTGTCTTGGAGCGAAGAACATACCCAATGTAAGCGGAGCGAGTTGGGCAACTCATGTGGGTGATGCAGTGGCAGAGCAAGAGTTGGTTTGAAGCATGAAGACCTTGTATGATAGAGGCCTTGCGTTGAGAGTGCAGCGCATGCCTAAAGAGCCAGGTGAGCATGGCAGACAATACAGACCAACAGGGGGAACTCACAACCCCACCAAGTGGAGTGTGGAACACTTGGTGCACTGGACATTCAGAGGATGGGGTGTTCAGTAGACCTTGGAGATATACTCTACCCTTGCGGAGTATGTCCATGCAGTGATGTGCATCGTGGATCAGCAGTGGGACTCTAGTGTTAAGTGACAGTGGACTTGGGGAGACCTTTGAGGTGGCAACGTCCTTAGAAGCAGAGTTCATGTGGGAAACAACCAAGAGGCGTGATGGAGTGAGACTGGGATTCGGGGGTCGAAACGGAGGAGAAGTAACTTGGACGCGAGCGAGCCAAGTGTGGCGAGCTCCTCAACCTTGCAGAGGTTAAAACAACGTAGATGAGTCGAGTGCTCACATAGATGTATCGGAGTGCGCCGGAAGCGCGGATGCAGAGTGGGTGCAGTAGCAGAGGCTAAGACTCAGGAGTGGACAGAGGATGGTTCACATGGTGATGCGTGACATGGTGGGCTGAGTCAAGGACATCATGGATACCGTTGCAATGTGGTGAGCTGACAACGAAGGCAAAAGACTTGTGAAGTCAATGCGGTCTGGACGCAGACGGGTGTCTCGAAGAGTAGGCACGCCGATGTCAGTGGCCATGGCATCGGGGTGAGATCAGAGGATGGATCGAGCCAAGGGAAGCAGAGTACCTCACCTGCATGTGATGCGGTCTACCAGGATGGCGAGCTAGCTGTGCTCCCCGCAGGGATCCTTGGTGTTGTGGACTTGGGTGACAGAGGTCAGCAGGTTGGGGTAAGTAGAGGCTCACACCTGGGAAGGACTCCGAGGAGGGCTTCCCCCGTCAGTGCACGCATAGGTGACCAGCGCGGCAACTCAAGTAGACTCATGGATGGATGACAGATAGGGGCATGTGATGTTCCTCAGTGGCCTTATGCAGAATAGTGAGATGTTCGACAGTGAGCCGGCCAGTGGCCTAGAGCTGGGTCAGTGATGAGTCTTGGTGGCGTGAGTTGTGCATTCCCTCAAGTGGACTAAGAAGGCATATTAAGAGCTCCCAGCGGTTGTATGGGCAGCCGTGGCATTCGGCGAGTGGTCTTCTGGAGCAGTTGTATGGGCAGCTGTGAAGGGTGTTGGAAAGGTTCACTTGTGCATAGTTGCAGATGCAGTTGGGGAATGGGTTGTGGATGAGATGGAGAAAGGCGTAGTCTAGGACTACTGGAGTAGCTTGATCCTCTAAGGTGAGTGAAAAAAGTAGTGTCTCAGTGCCGCACGTTGGCTAGTTTATTCCACTTTAAAGCTAGCCCCGAGATAGTTGGTATCAGAGCTTCATCAAAGCGAGAGAGTAAAATGTGCCTGATACGTAGCGTGTCAGCTTGTATCAGTGCCGTTGAGTTAATGTTGTACTCGATACTCAGAGTGATCAATTGGTGTCAGTGCATTTGAAGTGATGCTCTCTTTGGTACTTAGAGCACATTGAAGCGGCGTGTGGGATGTTGATTGAAGAACAGGATGGAAGACTAGGGAGCCAATGCAATCAACATCGTTGGTGATCGGATGGGCAGGACACCAACGCGGTTGGGCGGAGCAGGAGTAGACTGGTGTGTGCTTGTGAAGCAGCGTCAGATTGAAGTGCCTAACCTTATGTGTGGCTATGCAGAGTCATACATGTTTGAGGGAGTTGGTTGTTGGATGAATCGGATCAGGAGGGTCTTGTGAAGATTGGCAATCAACGGTGTTGGCGATCGGAAGGCGGGACACCAACACAATTGGATCAAGTGGAGCAGTGTTGTTCTAAATAAGAAGAAGACTGGTGTGGGCCTGGGCAGCATCAGATTAGAGTGATCCAGTGGAGTATCAGGGCTAGTTGAGCCTTATTGATGTCACAGTGGAATGTATGAAAGACAGTGAACTTTCTCAGCTGTAGACCAGAGGGTTGATGAGGAAGGAGTCATGCAGTTGCGACGGTGGTCGGCATGGCGTTCCGTGATAAGGGTATTGTAGACCCGTGCAAGTGTCAAGAGTTGGTGCTTGTGCAATGCAAGTAAGCCAGTGCAGGTTGCTAGAGACTTCGTGGGAGAAGAAGGCCAGTGTTTTGAACAGATCTCAGTTGTAGAGGAGGCGACAGGGAAGCATACAGGATGGGCTGGGTAAGTCACTTCAGTGGGCAGTTCATGTGGAGGCTAGTGCAGAACTTACTCCTAGCAGTTTGGGTGAAGGGATAACACTTGGTAGAGTCCAGGTGTAGTGGCAGAGTGACTCGAAAACTCGGTAGGTGTGAAAGCACTGAGTAACGCGATGACTCCCCAGAAGTTGTAGACGGGACTTGTACATTGTGGATGGCTGAATTGCAGTGTCTGTGAAGTGATATCAAGTTGATACTCGAGCCATTAAGTGGAAAAAGTGGCTCTCCCTTGGCAGAATCACGGTGGTGAATTTTGCGAAACCTCGGTATTTCAGGTTGGCAACAGTGGCAGTGGCTACATTCCGGAGTGAAGCAAGAGTTGCATGTTCGGAAGTGCTGGTTGGTTGAAAGCGGTGGTGAGTAGATCAGTCAAGTTGCAGTGAAAAGAGGTATTCCTAGTGAAGAGTTTGCCAGAAGATCAGCATCAAAGTCACAGTGGTGGTTTGGTGTTGGTAGAAGTGCTGAACAAGGGCATCATTTACGGTGAAGTTAGGCCCCTGGATCAGTTGGAGAATATCATGTGTTGCGTGTGGAAGCGTGGTGTGACCAGTTTCAGCAGCAGTGAAACCTTGCAGTGGTTCGTCAATCGGCATGGAGGTTGGTGGTTCTCCAAGTTTATGCAGTGATTGTTGTGCAAGAAGGGCTCAGAGCTTGGCAGGACAGCTTGTACATCATGCAGAATTCCTAAGAGGTTGTGGGAATTGCAGAAGGGGTATCCCATCAGACATTGTGTTGGATGTTTGGTGAAGTGTAGTTTCAGTGGAAGGGAGCTACAGTGACAGAAATGTTGAGTGATTTAGCACTTTTTGTCCCGAGCACAGGGAGTTAGCACAGTGAGATGTTGAAGAGATTGAGTTGTGTTATGTCAGCAGTGACCAAAGTGTTCCGTGTGTATTTGCATGTGAGTAGTGCAATTACATTTTGTCCAAGTGTTGCGAACACTTGCATCCTTTGCGCAGGCTTGCGAAGTCTAGCATCGGCATCGTGGGCGTCGCCACTTTAAGTGGGGGAGAATATAAGGGGGGTGCGTCTCCATGCTCATAGAGCGACCGCCTCCCCCAGGATGGGCAGACCCCATCTGCGCAGGGTAGTGCACGAGGTGCTATCTAGGGAGCCAGAGGGACTCCCGGCCGAGGAAAATGGTTGGCCAGGCATGGGTTGGGGTTGATGACCTCGCATGCATGTGCTGACAAAAGATCTGGGCAGTTGGGTGAGTTAAGCGCGCAGGGCATAAATGGGTGACCTCCTGGGAAGTTCCCTGTGGCGCACTAATGCAACTCTTGAGGGCTATGGAGTGAGTAAGAGTTGTGCATGGGGGAATATGAAAGGACCATGCTGTGAGCCCAAGGATGTCTCAGAATCAAGGTTTAGCTGTGGCGGGTTGGTGAGTTAAGTTGGTTGCACTTAGGAATAGTGCAAGGTGTCTTGGAGCGAAGAACATACCCAATGTACGTGGAGCGAGTTGGGCAACTCATGTGGGCGATGCAGTGGCAGAGCAGGAGTTTATTTGAAGCATGAAGACCTTGTATGATAGAGGCCTTGCGTTGAGAGTGCAGCGCATGCCTAAAGAGCCAGGTGAGCATGGCAGACAATACAAACCAACAGGGGGAACTCACAACCCCACCAAGTGGAGTGTGGAACACTTGGTGCACTGGACATTCAGAGGATGGGGTGTTCAACAGACCTTGGAGATATACTCTACCCTTGCGGAGTATGTCCATGCAGTGATGTGCATCGTGGATCAGCAGTGGGACTCTAGTGTTAAGTGACAGTGGACTTGGGGAGACCTTTGAGGTGGCAACATCCTTAGAAGCAGAGTTCATGTGGGAAAAAACCAAGAGGCGTGATGGAGTGAGACTGGGATTCGGGAGTCGAAACGGAGGAGAAGTAACTTGGACGCGAGCGAGCCAAGTGTGGCGAGCTCCTCAACCTTGCAGAGGTTGAAACAGCGCAGATGAATCGAGTGCTCAAATAGATGTATCGGAGTGCGCCGGAAGCGCGGATGCAGAGTGGGTGCAGTAGCAGAGGCTGAGACTCAGGAGTGGACAGAGGATGGTTCACATGGTGATGCGCGACATGGTGGGCTGAGTCAAGGACATCATGGATACCGTTGTAGTGTGGTGAGCTGACAACGAAGGCAGAAGACTTGTGAAGTCAATGCGGTCTGGACGCAGACGGGTGTCTCGAAGAGTAGGCACGCCGATGTCAGTGGCCATGGCATCGGGGCGAGATCAGAGGATGGATCGAGCCGAGGGAAGCAGAGTACCTCACCCGCATGTGATGCGGTCTACCAAGATGGCGAGCTAGCTGTACTCCCCACAGGGATCCTTGGTGTTGTGGACTTGGGTGACAGAGGTCAGCAGGTCGGGCTGAGTAGAGGCTCACACTCGGGAAGGACTCCGAGGAGGACTTCCCCCGTCGGTGCACGGGTAGGTGACTGGCGCGGCAACTCAGGCAGACTCATGGATGGATGACAGATAGGGGCATGTGATGTTCCTCAGTGGCCTTGTGCAGAACAGTGAGATGTTTGACAGTGAGCCGGCCAGCGGCCTAGAGCTGGGTCAGTGATGAGTCTTGGTGGCGTGAGTTGTGCATTCCCTCAAGTGGACTAAGAAGGCATATTAAGAGCTCCCGGCGGTTATATGGGCAGTCGTGGCATTCGGCGAGTGGTCTTCTGGAGCAGTTGTATGGGCAGCTGTGAAGGGTGTTGGAAAGGTTCACTTGTGCATAGTTGCAGATGCAGTTGGGGAATGGGTTATGGATGAGATGGAGAAAGGCGTAGTCTGGGACTACTGGAGTAGCTTGATCCTCTAAGGTGAGCGAAAAAAGTAGTGTCTCAGTGCCGCACGTTGGCTAGTTTATTCCGCTTTAAAGCTAGCCCCGTGACACCCCGTCGATAGAGCTTCCTCGCATTTGTTCAACCTTGGGCTCATTCATTTTCCTACTCGAGCTCATTCCTGAGCCATCCAGTTTTCATGCCACCATGTCCTTCGGATGAGTCGTCTCGACTCACAACTTACCCAAGTCGGACCACACATCGCCCGTCGATGCATTACATTGGCTGAGCTCGGGGAACTTGGCCTTCTTCTCGCACTCCAACTGAGCTCGATTTATGAGGTCCCTTGCATTCTATCGGCTAACCTGACCTCCCGTGGTGTATTCAACTTAGCTCTCTACTTGACGAGCTATTTTTAAGTTCGATGCCTCCCAAGAACCCCTTTATGCAAATTTTACCCTAAACTGGTACATTTGGGGAATTTTTCAAATCTTTTCAAGCTAGGAGGCAAAGGGAGGGTATTGAAATGAATCAAACTCACTTTTCTATTTTTTGCCATTTTATCTCATCATGTGTCAGAGGTGGGCCTGTCAGGGTCCGATTCTCGTTTTAAGAAAATATGAGCTTTTTCAAGACCAAAAAGAGGAAAAGTTTCCTCTTATGATCTCAATATTTCAAAATTACTGAAATTGCTCCTGAGATCTCGGAAGCCGCCTACAACTCAATGTCATCCTTAGACGCCCCTTGGTGCCTAGATCCTGAAGCTCCCTATTGTCCATTTTTCCCGGGGGGAATTGGATAACATTACCTTCTCACATAGTCATTATGCTAGTAGTGGGATTATATTCTATGTCCACAACGTCCTGCATACCTCCTTCAGATCATTTATATCTTTTTGTGGAAGCTCAACGTTCTTTGTGCACTCCCTCTTAAGTTCTTGCTCCTTCAGGCATTGTATTTCACCCTATAGATCTCTTATCACCCCCATGGTCTCATGATAGAACTCATCCTGATGAGAAACATCTGGATACTTGACATATATGAATTCCTCTCTCCTAACGAGTGGTTTGGATGTAATAGGTTCTCGCACGTGCACTGCTTCTGCGTGCATGGTTACTAACATGGGTTGTAGGTATGGATTCGGCTTCTTTATTATCCACTGATCACTCTTCGCGCACTGTACCTTGATCATCCCCATGCCTTTTTCCTTCTTCTTATTCTTGCACATGTGCTCATAAATATCTAGACAGTCTTCAACTTTATGGGCTTTTCCAAAGTAAGCACATACCAAATTTTGGGGACACTCACGTTGGTAATGATCAGGGGACCCACAAGTGTAGCAAGTACCGTGCATGAATCTTCCTCTTCCACCACGACCTTTTTTCAGTATCCGCCTTGTAATCCACCTCCTCCAATTGTTACATTCTTTAGAAGGATGAGTTTCTTGCACCTGAGAACTACTTTCCACAATGGTTTGTCATAACCTAGTCTTGCATGCTTCATGAATCTAGTCTATCAGTCGGTAATCCTTCGTATTATGAGTGTGAGTGTTGCAGATCTTGAAATACATAGATACATTATTCATCATTGTGCCCTGCAAGAGAGAACAATTTCAAACATCGTGGTTCAACTCAATGTATGGTGCAACCTTTGCCTCATCCATGGGTATGACCACGCGCCCATCCTTATTCTCAAAACTGATGTATCTCTTGTTGAAGCACAAGTCAACATTATCTGCATAACACCAAGGATGTCCAAGTAGTGATGGGAAATTACCCACCTCCGAAAGCTCCAATACTTCAAAATCCCCAATAAACTTGGTTCCTTGGATGGTAATTGAAACATTATTTAATACCCCAATAGGCATAGCCCTCATTTTATTCTCCATATACAACACATTGGATGATGGCTGCAATGGTGGCCGACCCATCTAGTTCCTTGCATCTAAAGTCAAAAAATTCACCTCAACACATGTTTCAATCAAAATATTACTTATTAACCAACTATCAATCACTGCATCCAACATGATATCCTTGTCATATTCATGGTTATGTGGTGGCAATTTACAGGGAGTATTTGACGTTCGCGCCCAACTCTTGTGCATAGTACCTTTTCACGCAGTCTTTCTCCTAGCAGTGGGATGATATTCTATGTCCACAACATCTTACATACCTCCTTCAGAACATCTACATCTTTATGTGGAAGCTCAACATTCTTCGTGCACTCCCTCTTAAGTTCCTACTCCTTTAGGCATTGAGTTTCACCCTGTAGATATCTTATCACCCCATGATCTCATGATAGACCTCATGTTATCACCAAATCACAACACCCTCCAATTTGCAAAATTATGTGTGCTTGAGCTCACAGTGTGACTGGGTAACATGGGTACTATCTCCAAGTTGTGGGACTTGCTACTTGAGATAGACCTCTAGAGAAGGCTAGTTCCTCCTCCTAGTCTAGTGTAAGCTAACTCTAATCAAGGAAAACTACTGACTATCTCTATCCTATAACTTCCAAGGGAATAGGGAGAGAGAAAGAGCATGAAAATTAAAGAAACTACTCTAACAGAGGTGATGCACCAAGAAAAGGGAATGGGAAAGACTCTCCGATGTGTGAAAATGAGAAGAAATGCTGATCAAAGAGGGTGAAAATAGTTCTCCACAGTCTAAAAACAACACTTACAACATCATTTCCATGAAAGCACAACAATATTGCACCTTGAAAGAGTATAAGGTGGACACAATACACCTGTAAATGAAATAAAGAGGCAAGAAGAAAGCAATAAACATAGACAAGGAAAGAAAACATCCAATAATTGCATCTACCACTTCATTGACAGTCAATGAAAAATGGTCTTGTTTGTATTGTTATTTATACGAACTACCGAATGGATAAATATTCATAACTTATGGCATCTACATGTGTGGGGAAAAAACTTTGTCTACATGGCAGTGTACCTAACCTTGCTGTCATTGGCAATAATTGCATACGTTATGGTGGTGTCACATTGTTTGTGGCTATCCATGATGGTTTGTTTCTTGGTCTCTCTCATGCACTTGAAGTATAAGAAATGCTAAAAAAGATTCGAATGCAACATTCCTATGGAAATACTTTATCATGTAGTACTGATAATGCATTTGGTAGGAGGAATCATGTAGTAGTGATAATACAAAACCATACACGAATTCCTATTTTGGCTTTCATTTGTTCAGACGTGATTGTTGTGTAGGAGAAATCCATTTAATTTCACTCCTTCCATGATCGCAGCCGACACAAATAAATACACACACTCAAAGCTCCGATGGGCAGGTTTACATTTTATATAGATTACGAAAAATAGGTAACTGTGAGAACATTATTTTATGGCATTGGCAGTTGTAACTGGTGTTGGTAAGCACTTGTGTGAAAGACATGGATGTTTTTTTCATTTATTTGACTGTGTATAATTACCTTTAATGACCGTTTATGCTTGTGGAAAATTTTTATTGATATAAATTTGTAATATTCTAATAAACTTGTATAATATTAATTTCATATTGATATATATTATAATAAATTATAATTATTGTTATAACTAATATTATAACATAAATTTATTATAATTAATATTTTCTAATAAACTTATTATTATATTACTTTTAATTACTATCAAATATTAGATACAACCCATGCATGAAGGACACAGGTGCCATTTCTTCCCTTGCCATGAATAAGGAACATGACATTTTGTATTCACGAGGTTGGGTTCCAAACCCATAACCTATTGGATTGTCCCCATTTTAAAATTTTGACCCATTTTAGAACAAATTGGGCTCTCATAGAAAATGCAAATGAGATGTAGACGACAATGTGGATCACAGTAAATAAGGCAAATCTCATTTCATGTCAATGATTATTGATGAAAAAATCTGTCTAGAATGTTAATGAGGTAAACCCTAATCGTTACCCTTTTCGCTAAAGAGATTCCCTGATTATAAATGTGCATAAAATCCCAACCCTTGGATATCAGGGCTATTACACATATCCCCATCTCTAAAATCTTCCGCAAAATGCGCTTGACTTTCCCTGTTCTTGGATTTCTCATCCCTCTAACCCTCCATCAAATTTCAACCTCTTTCGCTATTTCAGTGCTTGCATTTTCACTTCTTCCATGTATATGACATGTCTATAGTACATTCACGTACGATTGCTAGTTTAATAAGACTAGCTAATCAAAACTATCCAAAATATAACGTCGATTCTAATCAGACAACCCGAAAAAAATGCCAATTGACTGTTTTATTTTTTACCTCAAAGAATGATTATTAATATGTGTACCTTTTGTTAAAACAAAGAAAGATTATTAATTAGTTTAGAAATGCTTGGCATATTTATATTGGATACGCATCCACTAATCTTTTTCGAGCCCCATCCGCAAAACGTGAATGTTAGCGGAAAGAAATAATACCCTTAAAAACAATGTATACAAATAAACAAAACCTGGAAATCATTATGCGCAAGAGGCGCGTGGTGCAATGGCACTAAAATCTATCACATCGAACTCACGGCCAGCCGAGCCATGTTCGAAACCTGTCGTCTGCACTTGGGCAGTGTTCCCGACTAGTCAGACAAACCTATCATAAATCTATCATCATCAACCACATGCGGTACTCTATAGTACCCATCTTTTTTACCCAAATTTGCAGATGAAACTACACGATTATTTCAATTTACCGAAATTCGCAGATGAAACTACACGAATATGATGATTATATGGAAAAGATTTTGACAACGCATAAATATAGGAAGGATTTGGGTTCTCTTGTCATATGGCCATATCCATGCCGTAAACAATTTTAGAGGGCCTATCGTTTAGGATAGGAGGTCCTAGAGAAGGTTCTTCCATTCTTCTTTCCATTTTTTAATTATATTTCATGGCACATTCTCCTCTATAGACACCTATAAAGTAAATCTCTCACCTCTCTCCTATAGTTTTCTTGGATTCATGCTAGCATCAAACATTGTACTTTCATTGAGTTTGACTTGATCCCTCGGCTCTAATATGTATTGGATTTCAACAATTTTTACATTGAGGATTCTCTGAGATTGATGTCATTTTGCATCATGGATTTCGTATTGAGTATTGTGATTCATACTTGCTCGCATTGTGCATATCCTCACACCATTAGTGGGATCACCCAAATTTACATCTTCCATCAACTCACCCACCATTTCACTTCACATGCGGTGGTTAAAAATTGCATTGGTAGACCATATGAATGACTAGATGAGGTAGGCTACATGTGTATGCATGCCTCCACATATGGTTGGTAGCTCTTCCAACTATCAACGACCAACATCTATGTATTCAAAAAATTAATTTCCTTTTTTCTGATGCCTCAAACATTAATTATGCTATTAGGCATTTTCAAATGCGAGTCATGGTAACTGTGCCTATCGCATATTGGAGAAATGAGAGGTCGAGGTGTTTTGTCAGTGGTCATTGATGAACAACGTCATCATGATTGTTGACAATGGGAAACCCTAATCTCTACCTTAATTGTTATATGTAAACTCTATTAGCAAAAGAGCATGAAATCGGTGACATAATGAATGTCAAATGTAGATTTTCCATATGTAACATATGTAGAGTTCGAGATTCAAACATGTAAGTTTTCCTTAGAAGTATTCATCAACCACACATTGATTATCTAGATATCTCTAAAGTACCTTACTTCAATGACCTGCACATCACACCTCCTTTCTCCTTCACACAATTGATACGAATGACACATGTTTCAAATATGCTTGGTCGAAAGAAAGAAGATTTTTGCATAGATTCCCCTAACATTTTCCCTACCCCTAGACTTATCTTTCCTTTATCCCCTTCTTCATTGCCCCTCTTCCTCCTCTAATGTTTATCTCCCTAAAGTTTAACTTCTTTCATGCTTTCCCTTCGGCGTTTCCATGAAACATTTCAGTGTGATTGCTAGTTTATTAATCCTCACAAAAAAGGTATAAAAGACTTGTGAGGATATCTATATGTTATAGTACTTTAAATTGTTTGGATAAGAGTCATAATAATATTTCCAAAATGTATGAAGGGGTATATTTGATTTTGACATAGTAAGGTATGTATTTAGATATATTTGAATATGATTTTCTTTTTGAGGTTATGAAGTTACATAATAAAATAGGAGAAGAAATTTACGGTAATAGAAGGGACTAAATCATAAACTTTATCTCATGGAATTGAAGGAAAGAGTTGATATTTTTTTTACAGTGTTGGAAATAAACGCGGCTAGCTATAGGTTACATTTCTTTATACATGTAATTAATATGTGCCAACATGAGACAACATATTTTTCCCAAAACAATTAGAGAAGTTCATGTATTGGGTGTTGAATATGCATTTGGTTATTCTTTTTTTACATTTTTATATATAGGATTGTTATGTGACCACGTCAAACAAAAATATTTGAACAATATAAGTCTTACATGTTTCCTCAATCTATGCGGGTTGACTTATGGGTTCTCTTGGTATAACATTGCATAATATACTGGTACTATATTGTGCCCCTTATTATATCACCCTTCTATCCATAACACAATACTTCACATTCATTACATCTTAATTTGTAGAAAATTATTATTGTATTATATATTTTAAACTACAAAGACTACACACAATTTTACAATTTTACACTTATAATACACTATGAATAACCACATCACATTGAAACCATGCCTAAATAACCATAACCTAGTAAACCAAACTTTATTTCATAAATGAATCTACTTGTAACATATGACAATAAGTTCGATAAAAAAGATTATCAAGTTTGATACATTTTTTGTCCCAATTTGGGAGACAATCATTATACACACATAGTAAGAAATGTCCAAATAGTAAGGTGAAGGAGACCCATAAAACACAAGGTATAAATAAGAAATTAAAAATTCTGCATGGGCCATTTTAGGGAGCTTCACACTAACACTCTGTTCATCATATGCCCTTTTTCCCTAACTCTCACGTTACCCACCCAAAAAAAGAAGAAGAGAAAAGTGGTTCATCATAATCCACCTACGAGTGAAGCCCCTTAAGGGGGGTTAGGTTGAGTCCATTTCTTAAATATTCACAATGTTTTCATAAACATAAATTTTCCCCTTTTCCTTGACTGTGGTCCATAATACCTTTTTTTTGTTGTTTTTTAAAACTTTAATTCTCCTTTTTGTTTTCCATTTGTCTAAAATGAAAAAATGTGGTTAGGGGGGTTTTAAATTCTATATTGCACAAGGAGAGGGAATTTTAATTTTTAAAAAATCAATATATACTCATTTAAAGGTAATTGTTATTCATTTTATAGTGTACATATCTATAATGTAGAAGACCTATATAATATAGTATGTAGAGAGAGGAGGAAGAGGGATGATATAGCCATTGCTAATGCTGCTTCCTTTGACCTCCATGAAAGAAATGATGTTGAAATTGCTAATCTTGAAAGAATATTACATAAAACTTACAATAATTAAGTAATAAAAATAACATTGCAAGAACATATTAATAAACATTTAAAATACAAACAAACATAATATCTGTCTACCATATTGACCATGCCACTTTACATATATTTATGAAGTTAATTCTAGTATAAGTTGGATAATGGGGTGGAAAGAGATGTCATTGATGATTGCAGATAAAGAGGTCATTAGGAGGTCATGCTTTCCTAGTTAAAAAGGAAAACTTAGGACCCTTGATTATTATGTACAAATATACACTTGTAATCTTTATGCTCTTCTCATTTACCTCATTTTTTTCACTTCCTAGAATAGTATCTAGATAATGATCAAGTGTGTATTTTCCTAATGATGTTATATGTTGAGATCCAGCTAGACCTCAATGTTAGCTAGATATATTTTCTTGAATATTACGGGTAGGGGCAGGGTAGAATAAAAGATAAGGTAGCGCATCATGTTAATAAGGGAGGAACTTTATTTACTTTTGTTAGTCTCAACTTTGCTTCTCAAGGATGGTTTTTGATGCTTTTTGTATGGATTTAGAAACCTTGTTTTGGTATGTTTTAGAGTAAAATGAATTTTTGTATTTTGTCATATGGCATCTTATAAAAAGTGTGGTGTTAGATTAATAAGTTTTATATTACAACCTCCTAGAAAGTATGTTCTTATATTAAAAAAAATCTCTATTTTATAATATTGCTTCTTATATCAAGTATGTTGTTAGAGGAAAAAGAATTTCTGTGGAGTGTTCCATTCACCATTATAGATTGCTTACTTTCCTCAACATTGCAAATCATTGACATTTAGTGTTCTACAATGCCATGTTGTGTTGGGCCTCACAATGTGAAGGGGGAATGTTTGCACACCCATTCATTCATTTATACCTTAGTGGTAATATTGGTTGATCCCTTTGACCAAGCCTCAATATGGAAATTTTAGGAAAATAGGAAAAATGTTTTTAAGAAGTTTACAAGTGCACTATATAGCAAACATAAACAACATTAGTTTTTCAAACATTGCAAAACATTTATCTCTAGAATGCCATATTTTGATGGCTCTTGTAATGTGAAGGGGACGTGTTTGCAAACTGGTTCATTCATTTCAATCCCCTTTTCCAAGCCTCATGATATTCCTAAGAAAATAGGAAAAAATGTTCTTAGGAGCTGCTATAAGTTGCCAAATATTGCTAAGGCTTTGATTCAACATTCCATTCACTATTACTACTAGTTATGATTTTATGTGGAGTTTCCTTTCAATTTTTTCTAAGGCTCTATGGAGCATTCCATTCACCATTACTATTAGTTTACCAAACATTGCAAGTAATTGTGGGATGTAGCTTTGAATAACCAAACTTGCCCAGGTTGTAGGCTGACCAATTGCTCATCCCTTATGCATTGAATGTACTTATTCACAATGTTGTGAATTTGTAACATTAATTTATGATTATTCTATGTCTATTGGCTATGGAACAAGTTTAATTTACTACACCAATGTCCTAAAATATTGAATCAATAATAAGAAGGCTCAAATGATGAAGGATACCACAAGGATGGCTCAAGTTCAACAACAACAAATGACAAGGTGACTTGCATAAAATTGAACATGTGACTGACGACTATTGAGGATAATAACACAACTAGAATCCATGGGAAGTGATGGTGAGGTATGATCTATGGTCGCTAGATGAGTTAAAATGTAGTATAATGCCATACAATGCATACATTGAGCGTTGAGTTTCTAAATCAAACTGGTATTGTAAAAAATATGTGTGGACAAAAAAGAGCTATTTGTTCTTAAGTAATCAACATGAATCAATTTTTCATGGATCCCGTACTAAGTATTTTGATTCACACTTGCTCGCATCATGCATATCCTCGCACCCCTAGCGGGATCACCCAATTTTATATCTTCCCTCAAATCAACCATCATTTCATTTCACATGTAGTGGTTAACAATTACATTGGTCAACTATCTAAATGAATAGATACAGTAGGATACATGTTTCCCCATGCCTCCAAATACAGGTTGGTAGCTCATCCAATTGTCCTTAACCAACATATATGTATTCAATAGATTCTATGCATTTAGACTTTTTATCTCATCAATAGAGTATAAACTTCACACCCACCAACCGAATTATAATCTTCCTACCAATCAACCAAATTATAATCTTCAAACTAAAACATTCCCTTTTTATAGCCTTTGATGAGCTACAAGATTGGAGTAGGACCAAGATGCACGTGCAAAAAAATATTTTCCTTTTTTTTTTATAATGCCTCAAACATTATTTATGCTAATAGCCATTTCTAAATGCGAGTCATGGTAACTGTGCCTATCACACATTGTGGAAATGAGAGGTCGAGCTTTTCGTTAGTGGTCATTAATGAATAATGTCGTCGGGATTTTTGATGATGTGAAACCCTAATTTCTACCTTAATAAATATATAAAGACTCTAATCACAAATGTAGCTATGAAATCGGTGACATCAGGAATGATGAATATAGAGTTTCTGTATGTAGCGTATGTAGATTTTGGGATTCAAACATGTGTAAATTTCCCTTAGAAGTATACACCAACATCACATTGATTTATGAGATATATCCGTAGTACTTTACTTCAATGAGCTACACATCACACCCCCTTCTCCTTCAAATGATTAACACAAATGACACATGTTTCATATATACTTGGTCATAAGAAAGAATATTTTTGCATAGGACCCCCCAACATTTTCCACACCCCTAGAACTTATCTTTCCAATGTCTCCTTTTTCATGAACTTCTCTTCCTCCTATGGATGTTTATCTCCCTAAAGTTTAACTTATTTGAGGTTTCCCCTTCTACATTTCCATGAAATATTTTACGTGTGATTTCTAGTATATTAAACATCACAAAAAGGTATAATAAAACTCAAATATAAGATATCCATATACTATAGCTAAAGGAAGTTGTTGAAGAAATTAAGAGTACAAGTTGAATAACCAAAAATCACTATGAAGGGATCATATCCTTCTATTTAAGTGTAGTAAGGCATGTATTAGATATACCTCAATATGCTTTGTGGACAAGATAGAGGGTTTATCCACAGAAAATAATATCTAAATAGTGGTTTGAAGAAATTCAGGTTATGTAAGGGATTAAGGGTCGTATAAAATTTATCGTTGAAAAATGAGGGATAAGAGACTTGAGAATTTTTTTGAAAATGAATGGTAAATACTAAGGGAATTATCCAGGTTGCATTTTTAGAAAAACATGAGGATTTTGTAGCTAATGAAACACATCAACCTTATGTGCTTCCAAAACAAATTATATGGAGTTCATGTATGGGGCCGTGATGTAAACTATGCATTTCATTAACCAAGTATTTTTAGTGCACATGGGATAGAATTATGTGACTACATCTAAATTTTAAGTATTTGAAAAGAGAATACTTAGATTACCATGTTTGAGAATCTAAGTATGGGTTGTGACTTAGGGGTTATCACACTATAGATATTGCATGGAATTATAGACACTTGTAATGGATCTTAATCCAATGTTGACACTATTTAGTTAGCAAGAAGGCATGTCAAAAATTCCAAGAAATCATACAGTGAGGATTCCCAAGCACCCACACGAGAAAAATCCTAAAGAGGAACAGGAAGAAGATCTACTTGCATGATAGTTAGATCAAAGTAAGACCAAAAAATGAGAAAGGAGCATGAAGAATCAAGCACCACGTACATCTAGACTAATTTATTGGGTGGATAATACTAAATTCAAATTCCTCTTCTAATTAAATCAAGAAATCCAAATCTTGGTTAATAATCATATCCCATAAAGTCTAGAAACCTCGAGTGATTTATGACATTAAGGAAGAAGAGGAAGAATTGGAAGACCTATGTAATTGAACAATAAATGATGGTGACTAAAGAAACATTACATGAAGAACCCTAAAGAACCAATATAGTATTATCCCACATGTGGAAAAGGGATGTAGAGGAAAAACCCTTTTAGTCCAGTGTAGGCTACATGAAGAGGATATGTGTGATGTGTCTAAAGAGGACACCTAGGGTAATGGAGAACATGAAGAAGACATTAGGTAGCCTTTTTGATCAGGAAGAAGGGGGATTCACCATTTAAAGGAACTAGGGAATATCTTCACATCTTGAAACAGTGGTGTATAATTTAAGTATTTACAAAAAATTATGGAAGAATGTGTCAAGGGGAGGATGTGAAGTACCCCCATAAGGATTACACAGATGATAGATTACATGACCCTGTGGTGCTCAAAAAGATATCAGAATCCTTTGATTACCCATAGAAGAACTACATATGTTGGGGAATTTTTAACAAGAATAGAGATCCCTAAAATGCATGAGGAATATGTTAGTTTGAATATTTATTCACATTCTACATGGATGAGATAAAGTTCGAGGTTAGTCTTGAGTCACTCTTTGATCTTGATGTGACTAAAAAATACAAGGAAAATATTTTTCCATCATCGACTCCACACAAATAATAGGTAAAAAAGCGTGCAATGTGCCCTAAAAACATGGAACCATAGGTAGGACGAAGGAACTTTGAAAAGGATACCACCATCAAAATTATATGATATCATGTAGATCTTAAAAATAAAGAAATTCAAAAGATCACATAATATTTAAAGGATGAACAAAAATGGTTGTTGACGAGAAAATTTTTCGGTTGGACAAAGTTGTAGATTTATTGCCAACGCTCTGGGAATCTAAGTCCCTCTACTTAAGTGTGCAGCTTGTCGTATATGCATGCACGAGAAAATGTGGATTTCTGTGGTGGCCTTTTCGACTGGGGATCTAATAGGGACACTCCACTGACCCTGTGGAAAAAGCTATAAATATCTTGCTAGGGAAGAATTTATCTAAAGAGTGGGAAAGGGGAGTGAGAAAATAGGTAGGAGAACTAATGTTGCAGGTAGAAAATCATATTCCTACACACACACTAGTTAGAAGTATCATTACATGCATTTATGACAAGAAACAAATTTGTAAGTAACAATTAAGACCAAATAGAATTTATGATCACAAAGTATCAAGAAATCCCTTAGTCAAAGAAAGCTAGAAACTCCTTCTTCTTTATTGATTGCTCAAATAAAAGTTGTACATAGTGTGGAGAAATGGAGGAAATTTGAGAATGAGGGGAGTAGGAAGAAAATGGCTATCTCCTTTGTTTTCTCAAGGTACAATGCACTCTTGAGTTTACAAGATCAATGACCAACCCTTTGAAATGGGAATGGCATTACAATTTATAGAATGAGAGGTGACTTATCGTCTTCCTCATGACCCTCCATATGCCTTAATTTCTAACTTTAGACTATTCATATTCCTACTTTACAAAATATTTAAGTCCCTTTTATAAAATCAAGGTGACTTAATTTACATTATGTTTCTAAAGTCACTTTTAAGTGACTTAAAGGCATATCAAAAAGTGCAAACCCCAATGAAGAATTAGAAATTTGAAGTGAGAGAAAGTTGGGGGAAGAGGGAAGAGAGAGAGAGAGGAGAAGAGAAGATGTATGATGTCATTCCAAATGATGAAGTTCGATGATCCTTGTTCATGGAAAAATCTGATGCTTGTGACAAAGTTCTGAATGTCCCATTGTGCCAAAATACTCTTTCAGTGTGACTTTATATTTTTCATATTAGGTTTCTATTTTTGGTAAGCACATATAGGGAACTTACTATTTTTAGTAAGTGTTAAAAATTTCCCTGTTTTGGTGAATTAACACTCATTCTAGGCACCTCCAATGTTAATGCCTGTCTCCTTTGCAGGTTCTTTTGTTGATGACTTTCAGTGAAATAGCAGTCCCTATGTACATAGAACTTACTATTTTTATAAAGTGGTGTTTCCTGGAGGTCTATTTGATGTGGAACAAGATTTTTTGGATATGTTTTTTTTCCCAATATCACACCCTCTAAAATTTCACATAGACCCACCCACTAAAAGTTCTAGGAGATTTTGAAACTTTTGAATTTAGTGGACCTAGCAGGAGCTTCTAGATGCGGCCATTAATGGAGCTCAAAATTTCAGGTCTAGTTTTTCCTCCATTTGCAATGAAAAAAATTCCATTGTGATAGGTTTTTTCTTCTGGATGCTTCACATCAAATTCTACTTCGTTTCCACAACGGTTTGATGGGAAATTGAATGTTTTCTTCGGTGCAGCTAGAAGTAGGATTTTTCACTTGGATGCAAATTTTTCTGAGGGGAGAGTTTGACCTCTTTTTGTCTTCTTGATGGACCTTGGGTAGAGGAAAATGAAAAAATAATGGCATCACATCTGACTTGAGATTTTCACACTTCTCATTTCATGAATGGATTTCTTCGATCAGGAGTGACTTCATGGTTATTTGTGCAAAAAACCTTCATTTTCTCCCTTCATTCTTCGTCATTTCACTTTTTGTTTCTCTGAGACCTACAGGACCTATGTACATTCATGAGTGTGGAGAGTATGGGAGTGGAAGATTATGGTGGAGTCTGGTTCTAAGGTTTAGAAACAATGGTGGAGAAATGGGTGTCTGAATTTAAGCTTAACAAGGAGCCATGACATGGAGATCAAATTTGTGGAGGAGAAGTGAGAGGAAGAAAAGTGAACTAAGCTTTAAAGCATGGGATTTAAATTTTTCAAATGAATGCAATGGAGACCCATATGAGATGGGCAAATTTTTCCATGTCCTTTATGTCCCTAACCTCAGGGACATGAGGGACATCAATTTCCATGGTGGTCAAGGGATGACACGTGGTCTTGATCCGACAATAGGGAATTTGCTTGAAAAATGCACATTGGGGGCTGAAAGTCGATCATGTGGGTGACCAAAATAATACCCATAGGGGATGGGCACATTTTTCATGTTTGATGTCCCTGACCTCAAGGACATGAGGGACATTAAATTTCCATGGTGGTCCTAGAGCTGACACGTGGTGCTGATCCAACGACTAGAGGACATGATGCTCCAAAAATGTCACCTGGGGGCTGAACTGTCTAGATGGAGGATGAGGACTGTACCAAGAGGTCAATGGCCAATATTTGTGGGGCTAGGATACATTTTTACAAATCTTGGTATGATTATCCTGACCTCATGGGATTCAAGGGATGATGAAATCTCTTGCCATTGTTTCCAGTGCTGACACGTGTCCTCTTCAAAAATTACTAACTCCTAAACTGCCTTCAAAGAGGGAAGCCACTTGGAACAGATGATAACTTGAGCTCCCGGTGGAATTTATTTTCTCCTTTTTTATATGAGCCAATTGACCTGGAAATGGAATTAAAAATCCAATGGTGTGGGTTAAATATGTCTTTATTCATCCATTTGATGTCCTCCAAAAATGATGGATGCAGGTGAGGAGGTAATCCACCTGATTTTTCCTGAGGGAAAAATTGCCTGCACAACCTAATGCACCAAAGTGTTGTGAAAAATATAATTTCACAATATTGTAGAGCTTGGACTTCCCTTTTTGATGATGTTTTTTTTACTCCTAACTCCATCTGGATGTTCCCTTGGAATCTTCTTCTGAAGCCCAGTAACTGTTTTAGGCCTGTTGTATATACCTAGGCTTGTGAACCCTTGTTTTTTACTCAAGACTATTCCAAGTATTTCAAAACTTCCCCCCATGGAAAAATCATTTCCATGATGTTATAAGGTCTTCAATTCATCTCCATGTTGAATTTCTTCCCTTCTATTTCACTCCATGGGAGTTACAAATTCTAGTCCTTGAAAGCGATAGCCCTTCCCTTACTGCCAAAAGATAGTGTCTGTTTAGATGGTTCCCTAAAATCATTTTAAGGGGGAGTAAATCAGACCTTCCTAAATCACCTAGGGGAACTGTCTTGAAGATTCAGGAGGAGATGATGCTTGAGAGAAGAAGTATGGATTATCTCTAATTCTTTCCCTGATTTTTCGAAAAACAAACTAATCCTCGAAATTGGAATCAACAACACCTATTGACCTTCTCATGGGATCCAAATCTTCCTTCACCCAGTATTTTTGAAACTTTTGCATTCAAAAAATGAAATGACACTATGGAATGTGAAAATTCACGTGAATGAGCAGTGTTCTTTCAAATCAGCTTTCATGAACTCTTTAGCATTTTTCAATATTAGGATTTTTCACTTGAATTGATTTTCAGACCTTGAGGTCGTATTTTGGGTGATAGGATGCTACTAAATATTTCCCCATTGTGGGTGCCAAAAATTGTTGATGAGAAAAAATTTTCGGGTGGAAAAACTTGTGGATTTCTTGCCAATGCTCTAGGAATCTAAGTCCCTCTACTTAACCGGTGCAGTTTTCGTATATGCATGTGCGAGGAAATGTGGATTTCTATGGTGGCCTTTCGACTAGGGATCCAACAGGGGCACTCCACTGACCCTGCGGAAAAGAGAGCAATCTCTTGCTAGGGAATACTTTGTCTGAAGAGTGGGAAAGGGAGTGAGAAAAGAGGTAGGAGAACTAATGTTGCAGGTAGAAAATCAGATTCCTGCACACACACTAGTTAGAAACTTCAACACATGCATTCATGAGAAGAAACAACTCTGTAAATAACAACAAGACCAAATAGAATTTATTGATCACAAAGTATCAAGAAACCCCTTAGTCAAAGAAAGCTAGAAACTCCTTCTTGTATTGATTGCTCAAATCAAAGTTGTACATAATATGTGGGGAATGGAGGAAATTTGAGAATGAGGGGAATGGAAGAATTTGGCTATCTCCTTTTTTTCTCAAGGTACAATATACTCTTGAGTTTACAAGATCAATCACCAACCCTTTGAAATGGGAATGGCATTACAATTTATAGAATGAGAGGTGACTTATTGTCTTCCTCATGACATTTCGAATATCTTAATATGACTTAAGACTGTTCATATTCCACTTTAAATATTTAAGTCCCTTTTATAATAGCAAGGTGACTTAATTTACATTATGTTTCTAAAGTCACTTTTAAGTGACTTAAAGGCATATCAAAAAGTGCAAACCCCAACAAAGAATTAGAACATTTGAAAGTGAGAGAAAGTTGGGGGAAGAGGAGAGAGAAAGAGAGAGAGAAGAAGAAGAAGAGATGTCATTCCCGATGAAGTCTATTGATCCCCGTTCATGGAAATCTCTGATGCAAAAGTTCTGAATGTCCCATTGTGCCAAAACTGTTCTTTGAGCGTGGCTTACTATTTTTGGTAAGCACCCATATAAGATTTACTATTTTTAGTAAGTAGGTGATCCTTACCCATATGATGGATGAACTTACTATTTTTAGTAAGTGGTCATTTCCACTATTTTCTACTCTGAAACTCATTCTAGGCTCTTTGGTAATCTTCAATGCCTGTTGCCTTTGTCTCAGCTGCTTTTGATGATGACTTTCCAAACATAGCAAGTTTGTATAGGAAAACTTACTATTTTTAGAAAGGGTGTTTCCAGTGCCCGATTTGTGATGGAACATACTTTTTTTTGGACTCTATCTTGTCATTACGATCACACCCTCTGAATTTCACATAGTTTTTCCAACTAGAAAGCCTGGAAATAAATTTTGAAATTTTGACCTGGCAGTGGCTTCGGGCACGGAGCTGCCATGGCGGCCATTAATGGAGCTCAAAATTTTAGGTCTGGTTTTTGTCTCTTTGTTTGCATTGAAAACAAATCCATTGTGATAGGTTTTTCATTTGGAGCTCGTGTGCAAGTTTTTAGCTTGTTTCCATTGCCGGAATGATGGGAAATCCAACGAATGTGAGTCGCTACATGAAGAGAGGGTTTTGTTGGAGAAAATGATTCTGGGCACCATTTGACCTCTTGTTTTGTTGCATCTTGATCACCTTGAAAAATGAGGAAATCTACAAAATATGGCATCATGATCTGACTTGTATCTTGTGAGATATGAATATTTTTCGATCGAGTGACTTCATGGTTATCTGGCAAAAAACCTTCATTTTCTCCCCGTTCTTCGTCATTTCACTCCATTTTTCTCTGAGACCTGCATATTTCTATGTATTCATGGTGTGGAGAGTTTATGTGGCCATGTCGGAGCTGGTTCAGAGCAACAATGGTGGACCGGGTGTCTGGACAATCATGCACGGAGCCATGACAAGGTATGAAGTTGTGGAGGAGAAATGAGAGGAAGAAAATGGCTAAGTGCTGGATTTAAACTTTAAAAACATGCACATGGAGGGGCTGGGAACATTTTTATGTCCTTGACCTCAGGGACATGAGGGACATCAATTTCCACGGTGGTCAAGGCGATGCCATGTGTCCTCGATCCGACGGCAGGGGATTTGCTTGAAAAATGCACCTGGGGGCTGAAAGTCGGTCATGTGGGTGTCCAAATGACTCCCCATAGGGGCTGGGTGCATTTTTCCATGTCTGATGTCCCCCACCTTAGGTACATAAGGGACATCAATTTCCACAGTGGTCCTGGAGGTGACACGTGGCGCCCGATCCAACGGCAGGGAATGAATGCTCCAAAAATGCACCTGGGGGCTGAAACTCGGTCACGTGGGTGTCCAAATGACTCCCCATAGGGGATGGGCACATTTTTCAAGGTCTTATGTCCCCCACCTCAGGTGCATAAGGGACATCAGTTTCCACGGTGGTCCTGGAGCTGACACATGGCGCCCGATCCGACGGCAGGGAATGGATGCTCCAAAAATGCACCTAGGGGCTGAACTGTCAAGTCTATGGAGGTCACATGAGGGTCCAAGAGGTCATATGAGGGCCCCAGGGAGGATTCAAGGGGGTTGGGATAAATTTTCCAACCTTTGTGTCCTTGACCTTGGGGGATGTGAGGGACACAAAATCCCGCCAGGCTCCTGGTGCTGACACGTGTCCTCCCAAAAATTTGGCTAAGTCTTGAACTTGTAACAATGATAACTTGAGCTCCCGATGGAATTTTTTGGAAAAATTTTATATGATCTTGACTGTAAATTTCCTTCTGAATCCAATGGTGGGGGTATAATGTCTTTATTATTCCATTTTATCCCTAAAAAATTGGATTTTTGATTTTGTACTCCACTTGTGCCTGAGAAAAACTGCCTGCAGACCTGATGCGCCAAAGTGTTGTGAAAAATATTATTTCACCATCATTTAGGTCTTGTAATACTCTTTTTGGATATATAGTTTTCTCCTAACTCCATCCGGAGCTCCTGAAATCTTCTTCTGAAGCCCAACAGCTGTTTTAGGCCTGTGTACCGCCTAGGCTTGTGAACCCTATTTTTTACTTAGACTGTTCCAAGTCTTGTAAAACTTCCCCAACCCTTCAAAAATCATTTCTATTATGTTTTAAGGTGTTCATTTCATCTCCATGTTGAATTTTTCCCTTCCGTTCCGCTCCAGGGAGTTGAATCCAGTCCTGGGAAGGCTAGCGATAGCCCTTCCCTATACTGCCAGAAGATAGTGTCTTTTTAGAACTCCCTAAAATCACCTAGGTGGAATGAATAGAATTTCCTAAATCACCTAGGGGATGAAATTTAAATCAAATAGGGGGTGATCAAACTGACGGATTTGACCCGGGGTGTCTTGGAATGATGGGACTTTAAAAAAATTAACATTGGGGTATCGTTGTCGTGCATGGAAATTGTTAATTTCCCTATTGCATATTTGCATGACAACATTACTGTAATACACATTTTAAACTAAAAATGCTATACACATTTTTTCAATTTTACACTTAAAATGCATTATGAATAACCACATCTCATTGAAATAATTTCTAAGCAACCATAACCTATTAAATAAAACTTTATTGTGTAAATGAATCTACTTGTAACATATGAAAATAAGTTCCATAAAAGGGAGTTTTAAGTTTGAAACATATTTTGTCCTGATTTGGGAGACAATAATTGGAAACATGTACATAGTAGGAAATGTCCAAATAATAAGGTAAAGGAGACCTATAAAACACAAGGTTGAAGCACAAAATATATCCTACTTGTGGGCATAAATAAAAACGTTACAAATTCCGCATGGGCCATTTTAGGGAGCTTCACATTAACACTCTATTCACCATATGTACCTTTTAACCAAGTCTCACACAAGCCAAAAAATGGGATTCATCATAACCCGCCTTTGAGTGAAGCCCCTTCACCATACAGGGGTTTAGGGCGAACCCCTTTCTTATATATTCACAATATTTTCATAAACATTATTTTTTCCCTTTTCCTTGACAATGGTTCACCATAATACCTTTTTTGGTTTTATTTGGAACTTTTATTCACTTTTTTATTTTCTATTTGTCTAAAATGTAGAAATGTGGGAAGGGGTTTTTAAATTATATATTGCACAAGGATGGGGAACTTTAATTTAAAAAAAACCCAATGTATATTAATTTTAAGGTTATTTGTATTTTTATAGTGCACATATCTATAACATATGGAAGTAACCTAGTACAATATATTATGTTTAGAGAGGATGAAGAGGAATGATATAATCATGTCTGATTTGATTCCCTCAAACTCCATGAAAGAAATGATGTTGAGCTTGCTAATCTTGAAAGAATTTTAACAAAAATATTCCACAATCAAGAAATAAAATAATATTGTGAGAACACATTAATTGAACTTTAAAATACAAAAAAAACATAAAATCCTTCTACCATATTAACCATGCAACTTTACATATATTCATAGAGTTAAATTTAATTCGAGTGGGATAATATGATGGACATATATGACATAGATGATTCTAGATCAAGAGATTGTTAGGAGATCATGTTTTCCTAGTTAAAAAGGAAATCTTAGGACCCTTGGTTACTATGCACATAGATACACTTGTAATAAATTTTTGCTCTTCTCATTTACCCTAAGTTTTTCATTTCCCAAGATAATATCTAAGTAATTTCCAAGTGCCCATTTATCTTAAAATAATGTTTTGTGTTGAGGTCCACCTAGGCCTCAATGTTAACTATATATATTTTCTTGAATATTACGGGTAGGGGCAGGATAAAATTTTAGGGAGTAGCCCAAAACATTAGAGCACAAATATTTTGTTAAGATTTTGTGACCCTTTCTTATCGGTTTTTAGTATATAGAAGTGCTCATGACTTAAAGTTCTCGGAAGCGGAGAATAAAGGGTTTTTTGAACATTATGCGACACACCTAATTGATATCATGTGATCATATAGGGGAGTTTCTATAGAGGTTTGACCTACATTTTAGAAGTAGAATCATTGCATCTCATAATTATTTGTATGCTTGATATAAATTATTACCCATGACAACTTGGTGGATATTGTTTCATATTAGACTTATTGAAAACCTTAGAACATTCTCTTTAGTTTTGTTGGACGATATCCTATATAATATCCCAACTTTGAGTGTGGGGTAAATTCAAACATAATTAGTTGTTTCATGATGGACATGTTATTGAATGGGGATTTCAAACATGTGGACTATATTTGGATGTTGTACATGGTTCCATTAAACATCAAGACCGCAATTGAATGTTATATAGGGTTCTATCTAGGATGGAATTCAGACACTGACACTAATTTATATATTTTTTCAAAGGTATAATCTAAGATATCTAGGGTAATATATCAATACATGTTCCATAAAGTTATATGTACCTATTGTATATAGAAATCCCAAATTATAACTAGATTTTTATAATTGAATTTAACACCTTATTATGTACATGATACGTTTATAATATGGTTGTAATTTTAATCGTGTTTCTAGTGCATAAGGATCCATGTATCATTGGTAAACACAAAGTGTAGAGAATATCTATCATCCTAAGCAAGGAAATGACGGGGGACCATGGATGCACATAGGTGAGATCATTTATTGCTATATATATTTTCAATTGTATCATTTAATCTTGATTTATTTCAACATATTACATTTCTTGCACTTATTGGAATGATGAATAAATCTTATATGAATGCTAGATTTATTGCCAAAGTTATGGATCTAATAGTCAACCTAGTATGAAAGATTGTAGACATAATTTTTATACATGTAGTACATTTTTGTTGAATGAATGTAAATCCATATTTTTCTACGCATAATGTATGTATATTGTCTTGACTCATATGAATGTATATATATTTTATTGAGACATCATTTTGTTAGATGTGGACATGTAATTATTTTGGATGATTTTAATTTCATATGAGATCATCTATGTACTGTAACACATTTTAAATGTTCAAAATTTTGAGATCATCTATGGACTTCAAATGTTTAGATATACTACATGTAATTTGATAATGTAAATGTTAACTAGGTTGTTTGAAAACATGAAAACTTATTGTGCATGGTTATAATCATTTATATTTTCAATAAATACATGCACCTTACTGCCCCAATCAAGATATTCATACATCTTCAATCTATCTTAGAATTATTTTGAAAAATATAAAAACACCATTTAATAAAAAACTAATCTCATGAATTTCTTAATTGGCTTGGTATGTGGTAATATATGTAATTTCAACAATATATCATGATTTCTATAATAGTATTGGTTCAATGCCATAATGGAAGTCGCCCTCTTCCTAACATAATGGTTGGTTGGTTGTGGTAGAGTATGTTTGATTTCCGAATCTTCCCCTCATCTCCTCTCTAGCTTCATTATTTAAAAAAAAAATCCCAATCACAATCTCCTCTAAATACATTCACCTTTTTACCTCAAGATGAATATGCATGCCTCTTTAGTGCATCTTAGAATTTTATTTAGTATGTGATTTACATAAACTACTCAAACATATTAATCTCCTTTAAAGATTTATATGTTCCTCCTTATATATGTACATTTACAAATAAATCTATCGCATACAAATACAATTTTATGCTAACTAAGAATGCAAGAAACTTATAATCTTTTCAATGAGAGGATATAATAATGCTTGGCATTATAAGACATATGAGTTTCTATTGAATCAATAAGGAGACGAGAAAGCAAGATAGATTCATGAAATCAAATCAAGTAATTTAGTTAATTTTTTTTTTGTAATTTTCACTTAGCATTCTTACTACCATGTAACATGGTTAAAACTATAGTTACCTCAATACTAAACAATGAGGGAAATACTATTCACTCTCCATTTTCTCTCCTTTTAAAGTTAAAATTCAACCAACAAATAAACATAAGAGTTGCAAGTTCATTCAAAATTTAAAGGATATTATTTTTACATTCTAATGTCAAATACACTAAAGTTTAATAGGATTTTAGAAACGAGTATAACTCCCCCACAAAAAACCATGTTTTCCTTATTTTAACATAAATTCCACCAATATGCAAAGGAATACTCTTACAAGATCATACAAATTGAAATAACATTTGGACTTTGTTTTTTCTTATATTACCTACAGAGAAGTCCCTAAGGTTACAAAAAAAAAATTAAGTTCCAACCATCAATATCTACACTCATCTAGGCTCTCAAAAAGGCACCTTATCATGTCAATAAAGGAAAACAGGTGAGAGCAAAGAGTAATTGCTCCATCCACACCCATCAACTTACATGACCTATTTATACAATATAGAAACCAAAAAATTAGAAAAAATCCACATCATGGTCGCATGTTATGACTATCCTATGCAAGAGCCCAGCTAGGTGGTGTTGTGCCTATTCTTCTTGAGGCCCGAGAGAACCCACTAGCTTCTTTTTTCCTCTATCACCTTTGACCTTGACCACTATTTCCACCTCAGAGTAATATCCCTTAGATCCAGACTCTCCTTTCAAAGCACAACACCTGGGAACAACCACCTTGACATCTAGCAAAAGAAGAATTCCTTTGCCCTGTGGCTAACACCTCTTGTCCCTTGGAAATGGAAGAGACATATTTGGTCAAGGTATGCAAGTGATAATACATGCATATCAGGCATTCCTCCAACCCCATTATCTCATAATGTAGCAAAAATTGACTCGAGGATTTGGACAAGCTATTGCCACAGCTTAATACCCTGGCCATTTCAATTACATTCTGCCTCCCAAAATACTATTTGGGGTTAATCATCATCTTTTGCAGGTTCCAAATGATCTTGTCATCTTCCACTTCATTGAACTCCTTAGCCACAGACCAAGCCCTGGCCAACCACTCTTGCATGGATGCGTTCCTTATTCTCCCTTCCAACCAACTAGCAAACTCTTCTCCGCATCTTCATCAGGAACCAATATCTTCTTAACTTTGTTTAATACTTCTCCTCTTTCCATTCAGCCAAACCCCATGAAGCCCTACAAAACCACTAAGAAATGCCAAGGGAAAAGGAGAGCTTAAAGCACAATACCTCTCCATGAATCCTCCTTTATGAATAAATATACCCCCACATGTTTCACACAAATGAAATAATAAATGAGTACACATGTCCACTAAAAAATCATGCCAAATATTCCCACGCACTCATTATAAATTCAATTCCTTCAACACATCGATTGGGGGAATTTATATAATTACACATTCATGGTATCATGTATCACCATCCTTAAAAAATCACTAGGAAATTTTCCTTCCATATGTGAAGAGGGGGCTAATTCTCCATTACCATGCTTAACCCAAAGTTTACCAATCTATTGGCCACTTCATTATCCTCCCGCTTAATATGCAAAAACATGATCTCTGAGAAGGAGGAAGAGAACACTATTGCACATTGATTAATTGAGTCCAAATTCTAGGTACAAGCCTTACCTACATTCATGGCCTCTATAATAACTTTATAATCACCTTCCACACAAATCTTGTTCCAATGTTGATTTCTAGCTTCATATATCCTACGGAGAAGAGCCAAGCCTTCAACTTTGTTATTGGAAGCCACTTCAATATCAAAAGACAACATCATGATAGGTTGAAAATATGAGTTTTGATAAACACACATTCCCCATGCAAGGCTTGGGTTTCCTTTGGAAGCTCTGTAAAAATTCATTTTGAACCACCCATATTCTAGAACCAACCACTTGAAATTCTCAACCTTACCGCCTCCATTATCAAGGAAAAATAACATTTGGACTTGAAAATCTAAATAAATATATTATTTTTTAGAGAGATATACTTTTAAGAAATTTTTAAGAGAACACAAAATCTTAAGAGTGTTATAACAACAAATCCAAATAATTTTCAAAACAAGGTCCATAAAAAACCAAGGTAATTCAAGAACTCATTTTTAGTATAAAATCAAAATATCCTACTTTTCCTCACAAGAATAAAAGAGTAACAATAAAATTCTCATTTCATTACAACATTAAAATAAAATGGAAAAACAAGAGCTCCATTTTATACATACTCACAACTTATTCCTTTGAAAAAAATGTTTGTAAAGGAATTAACAATGAGATTTTCCACTCCAATGCATTCTAATTTACATTTCTTCTTTTCTTACAACTTACAAGAAACTAAACAATCTAAAATAAAAATGGATAAGCCTCCCACTAAGTCGGAACAACATGGAAAATATTTGATTGATAACTGCATTGTTTCTCCAACAAGAAATAAACTCCAACTCTATCAAAAAATCTCTAAAAACCACAAGAGGAAATGGCTTGATTGTCCACCCAACCAAATTGCATCATCACATTCCACTTCCCAATAAGGAGGACATGCTATCCTCCCCTCAAGCCCATGGAATAGAGGAGAAGCATGCATCTAAGATGCACAATGAGGGGTGAGGAAGTAAACACCAAAACATACACTCAAGCAAACAAAGTAAGCTGAAAACAAACACAAGCCAAAGAATCTCCATGCTTCAATGGGTGGGGAATAAGGGTAGGAAATCCATTTCAACAAATATTATCAAGTAACCAAATAAGTTTATATTTTTTCCAAGTATCCACAAGCCACCAAAAGCATCTTATTCCTCTCATAGGCCTTATCTCTCCTTGCCTCCTCCCTACCACAGTTTTTCAAACCTTGGAGGTTTCCTTAGAAAGGAAGGGAGATGGTTTCCAAACCAAATGGATAGCCATCTCCCACGTCAACCAAATGAAGGGAGTTTAGTAGGAATTCCAACAAGGATTTTCCATCAAGCCTTATGGGAGAAAGAGGTACTCTTCCCTCTTCCCAAAAACTCCTAAATCCACTTCCCAAAGGGGGTGGATGGAGAAAAATAAGAAAAATTCAAACAACCAAAAATAACTTTCTACTTATCATTGCAACAATCCACAAAAAGTAAGAAAACAATAAAAATTTCCAATTTAAATAAAAATAATTGTGAGGCCTACCTACCAAGCAAGAAAACTCTAACGTCAACTTGCAATTCCAACTTCAAAATATCTCTTTCTTCAAAGGCTCCCAAAAGCTCCAAGAAAAAATGAACTAAGAACCCCACACAATCTCCAAAATGGAGAGTTAAATAATAAAAGGGTCTCAAAAATAACAACCAATGGGATAGTGACATGTGTCACCCATCCCTTACACAATCCAAGTCACCCTAAAGTCTCTTTCAAGAACAATACAATGATAATAAATAAGGAGAAATTTACAAAAATAATCAAGCAACCCCAAATCCCAAGCCTCGCACAAAATCAAAACATAAATGTTGGCGGGGAAAAGAGATGGGTAAAAAAGGAGGGAAAATGTTTTTTGAGCCTTGGACAGATCCCCCTACCCATATGTATGGCCTATGGGGTTCATTCTAAGGAAAAAGTGACCCTTACTTTTCCAAACATCCTTCCAAATTTTCACTTTTTGCCCAAATTCGAGATTTGGGAAAAGTGACTCACTAAGAGGGGGTGGTGGGCCCACCTAGTCCATGATTAGGTTGCCCAAAACCCTCTTAATTTTAAATATAAGCTAAATTAACCATTCCCTAATTAAGTGGTAACAAACTAACCCATAAAAGTGACTTAAACAAGTAATTATGATAGATAAAACCAAATTAATTTAAACGAATCCAAACAAGCCAAAGTGACCAACAAAATGACTTAATACACATGCCAAGATGATGAATTCCCTACTTCCATCCTTAGTAAGAAATATAATAAATAAGGCAAACAAACAAGGGGAAAATGATTTGGCCCAAACGGTGTATTGTGCAACTTGGAGGTGCATCCCCTGAGTCCCACGTACTCCTATGGTGTACCGTATAGCCTACACACTCAACTCACACATCATACCTTCTTGATGCCAAAAACCAAATAAAATGATACTACCCATGTCCAAATGATCCACTCAAGAATATGCTAATCCAACCAAATTAATTATGCAACATTTATCCATCAATGAAATATATAACCATTACGTCAACTATCCATAATATATCGAAAATATAATCCATGTAAATATCATATCAACAATATCCATAACATCATATCTAAACTAAGTGATAATGATTAAAATAGTGAATTGGCATTATATGCCTCATATATCATCCTTCTAAGAACAAGTTAACAGCTAACCACTAATATGCCGAAAAAAGCATAATAATGTTCAAAATAATAGTTGTAATAGTATTGTATCCAATGTCTCATACAAATAATACAATGAGTCAACAAAAAATAGAAAATGAAATTTGGCAGGCACTACAAGGTGTGTGTGTGTGTGTGTGTGTGTGTGTGTGTGTAAAGATTAATAATATATTATTACACAATGTTCATTGGTATATTAAAAATAAAAGGAGTTAACATATAAAGTAGCATTACTACATGACATTCCTTATAGTTGTTGGAGGTTGGCCACTACTGTAGCATTTAGTCAACCATCAAATAGTGCAATAGTCGCTGCAATTTAAATCCAATGGTCTAAATTCCCTACACTTTTAATTGCCCACACATGCTACAAATAACACCTTTTTTGCAAAGTTTTTTGGCTAAAGCTATAACAATGCAACAACCATTGCAGTTTAAATCCAATGATCTTAGTTCCCTACACTTCTAATTGTCCACACCTTCTCTAAATAACACCTATTTTGTAAAGTTATTTTGGCCAAAACCATCTTAGCTAGCTTTCCTATTTTCCCTGTTGGCATGTTTTCCCATCCTTAACATTTACCTCATCCACAACATATGGCACTAACATTACTACATTTATTTAATAGATGGGGGCACAATGCAAAGAATAATATCAAATGAAATATGGGAAGGGATAAATGCATATAGAAAAATTAATATGTGTGACTCCAAGATTAATACAATTTGCATAGGTTTGACCATGTATGTTCCTAATTGGAAATAAGTTTTTGATCTATTCATTATTTTTTCTGCAACTTGACTTAATACCTCATTCACCAAGAGAAAATCCCTCAAAATGGTGCACAATAGTAGATTTTTCACTACGTATTCATGTTTCCTCCATTCTAGCAAACTATAATGATGAACGCGTACCTAAAAAAGATGAGACCATGTTGATGATTATTGATGGAGTCGAGACGGTAGTGGGGAAAGATATGTATCTCATTATTTAGGCCTCTCAATCTAAATTTAAGACAAAACAATAATGGGTATTATGCTGCATGGCTCGGCCTCCAAGACATCATGAGAGAAATGATCACCAAGGAAGTTCAAAACTGCATGGCTTTATCATAATCTAAAAAAACTCCCTACAATCATACACAACTCAATTCCAATGCACTCTATGTAATGGGTTCATCTTCTCTTCGTAGAAAAGTTTGAGTTTTTAGGCAGGGACATCTATCTGAATGTGTGTTCATAATTTTCATTGGTTTGAGTGAATCACTTAGATGCAATGCAAACAAACTTGTTCCCCAGTAGGTTGGTGTTTCTTCAAATTAGGAACTTTATATTAGTAGGTTATTAGCAAATAAAATTTGAAGTAACACCGAAATTCATTAACCTACAGAAAAAAAAAAAAATCAATCATATTTTATTTTTTTGAGGTATGGCTTTATTTTGTATTTCTTATTTTTATGTACAAATATATCTTTAGGTGTATAAATGTTGTGAGACAAAAGATTTACACATCAGAGAATATTTCATGTTAAAGAATCATCTAATTCGTTTTTCCAATATCCTCTTTGGGTGATCAAGAATTTGTATATGAATGCATATTGAGAGATTTATTGGTATTTTTTAATGTCATACAAAACACTTGATTTTGTATGATATATGGTTAAATCCATTTAGTCCGAGAATTTTTTATTGTTTCTTGATTGATCATTGCACATACAACATGAGCTGCATTTTTAAAATTCTGGCTTACATCAGGTAAGTTGTGAAATATATTGAATATAGTTGTTTACCTTTATATTCTACATGGTCTACCCATTTCATTATCCTGAACGCAAGTCATTGCAGCTCTCATTGTGAAAAGTGTATAGTCATTGCATCTCTACTTGACAACACTCACTACTTCATTTTCTTGATGCTATCACGTGGTTTCAAATTTGATTAATTCCCACATAGGAAACGATAGTCTGCAACTTCCTGGAGAAACCGTAAAAATAGTAGATAAATGAAGGATTACCCAAGACACTTACAGAACATGAAAAAGAAGATTTCTTTGCATAATCAAGTGCATAAATATTGTATAGAGAATGATCTAGAAAATGACCACCACTTTTTCTTGTTCCCCATCCACATAAAAGGAATTCCAGACACTTAGCATTTTCATAGAACATGTCTACACGACATGGCTAGGAGAAAACAGAAAAAGCTTTTGGAATTCAGTATTTTGGTAGAGATACAACATTCTCCCTCATAGTTCCACATGCTTCACATGCTCCCACATAGCCTCTAGGCCTTCAGGCATACAACCCATATGCACGTCATTATTTCGTACATTTTATTCATTGTAATTATTAGATTATTTCCATTTATTTTATTTATTTATTTATTATAATCATTTAATTTTATTATTTGTAAATTTCATCATTATTTTACTATCTCGGAATTATGATTTATTATTATAAACATAATTATCTCAAACACACGTGAATGCAAGGTAGTACTCTGCCACCATGGTATTATTGCTGCAGGCCCCATGTGGTTGTTGTTTTGGTTCTTATCTAACTAGATGCCCATTCTAGAGTTGAAAATCCAATCGAAAAGCTAACTCCATAACACATAAAGAAAAATAGCAAAGCCCTTTTTTCCAATATTTTCTCAAAATTTCATGTATCTCCTAGTTGTGTAAGGGTCAATTGTCGATGTCTTGGAACTTACAGACAATTTATGGCGAGGGGTAGATTGGTGATGCCTTTCCCTACTCCTTAGTAACCTTATTCTTTGTGTGGAACAAAATACTAGCATCGGAGATTTTGCCATCACTACCGCAAACCACAACATCTGCAAAATCCACCTACCATTCAACTTTAAAGGTTTCCATCAACACCCTCTTTTTTTACATATTGTCGTTAGCAACAAGCATTGAAAATTACACATCACTGTGCAAACTATACGTGACAACAAAACAACAAAATGGATCTGAAGCATCTAACCATGACACCCACCACCATATGCACAATGGCACTGCTAAATCCATAAGCCTAGATGGAGATGTTAGAGGAGATGAAAGGAAAAGAAGAGCAGGTAATAAATGTTACGGACTCAAGCATTTATATGATTTTATACTTGTCAAATCAATACAACTTTTAATGAGTCCAATTTATCTCATTTGTTTTTTCTTATTTATTGGTCGAACATATGCAAGATTTCCCCTGCTACATCATCTGCACATCTCTCTAAGGCCTCAAACTATCTTCTAAGATGTCATGTGCTACTCAAACACTAATTAGTGATTCCTAATTAGTAGGAATACTCCTACAAGTGTACGACGATTAGTGTTGGATGCTCCAGTTACAATGAAACACATTTTAATCTGAGAGGCACTTCCTTTGTCGACATGGCATATTCTTACAAAGCTATGAACCTTCTTAATAGCATTCTTGTTCTTTTCAATTTCTTTCTTGCTTGCATAACTGCTGAAATATTACCTCTAAATTTAGATGCAATGCCATCCTCATCAAATTGGTAAACCACATAATTATCATCCCCATCATCCTAAATATCATAAAAATGAAATACCCAAGCTTGAGGCTAGGTATACCTTCCCCCAATCACGCCCCTTTTTGAATTCAGGTGTCACCACAAAACAACATATATCGTAGATGACATGCGTGCACCTAAATTCTTCTCCATCTATCACCTTCTTCATCTCCCCTCATCTCTCGATAATATTTTCCGTCCAATGCTTCAAATCCTACATCTTTATTGCCTCCCTTTTCGCATCCCCATTGCACCACTCGGATGCAATTGCTACATTTATAGTGTTTATAAAAACTATCTGAAATGTCGCGTCAGTTTCGAGACAAAATATCTATTGCTTGTTTTTTATGCATTTCCCCCATAAATATGTGTATGTTTGACTTTTGTTAAAGTAAAGAATGATTACTGTTAATTATTATTAATACACATACATGCTGGATAGGTATCCACCAATATTTTTCCGGCCCCATCCAAACGTTATAGCCGGAAGAAGTTATACACTTTTAAGTTAAATATTCAAATACATGCGAACTCCAGTTCATGACGTGCGAAAAGTGTGTGGTGAGATGGCGTAAAATGCTTTTGAATGCCAGTTGAGCCATGTTCGATTCCTGTAAGAAAAATGCTGCAGATGTATCGGTTACGCCAACCTACGAACTTCATTGCGGTCCTCTATAGTACCCACCAATTTTACTACGGTGTTTTAAACCATCAAATTCTGAGCTATTCTGCTTATGGCGCTTTGAACCCTGGATCTGTGGTGACTCTGAAAAAGAGGTTTCAGAGATGAAGGAAAAATTTCATCTGTATTATAAATGTGAAAATGTTTATCAATCTCCCCACATCCCTTTCAAAAATGGTATGACATTAGTTAATTTTTACATAAATAAGGAAAGATTTTTCGATCTCCTCACATTCTTTCCAAAAACGGTATTTGATTAGTTAATTCTTATTGTGCTGGTCTATTTTTGTTTTTATTGATTATTGATCTAAGTGTGTTTTTTTCATTTTTTTTTAACTCTCTTTTCTATGTTGTTCCTTTCTTCTCTTTTTATTGCTTTTTCTTTTCGTAGATTTTGTTTATTTATGTTTTATTCTTTATTTTCTACTATCGAGTTTTCCTTCCCTTTCTCTTTCTTCTCTCTCCATCTATTTCTAGGACAGTGTGAGGTATTGATCCTTATACTACACAATGCTTAAAATACTCTATGGAATTTTGCATAAACACAATACATAACATAACAATTACAACATAAACCCAAAATCTTTTCTACATCAATAAAAATGAAAAATTCAACTACAACATATTTAAAAATCTCCTAGGCTAAAATACTCAAATACAAAATAGATATGCAAATCTTAACTTGTTAACTCAATTTTTTTCAAGTGTAAGTTATTACCCATTGAACTAACTAGTCTTGACTATAGCTATAGCTCATGAAAGAATCATTCCTAGCAAAAACATATGATGCCATATGCTTATATATACAAAATCCGTTGTATAATATTGCTTCGAAATAACAAGTGACATATATAAGAGATTAGATGCATCCAAATCCTCTATGTAAAATTAGGCTCAAATTGATAATACGCACCAATACATAATGAATTAGATCAACAACCAAAAATATGAGTTAGTTGAAATCACATCAGATACCTCAAACAATGTTGAACTTATTAAAATTTAAAATCTACATGCTATGTTATGCCCTTGCCCATAGGATTGCACACGAGCTCCTTAATGAATCCTTGTGTGCTATTGAAATGCATGTTCATTAACCTCATAGTGTTAGCAACAAATGTATGACAATGAAACAAACACATGTTGATAATGAAAGCCTATGAAATTTGACCTTGTGATTTTACACACACATGTTGTGATTTATTTTAAATGGGTCAACTATTGGAAAACATATTCAACATTAAATTACTAAAATACATTCTAATAAAATATCTGGAAGGATGTTCTAGACTCAAGAAGATACCATCAACAATTCCCAACTCCTCAGGCTTGCCACAATAAAAAGATAATGACGAGCTATTATAAGACACTTATACATATCCACAGACTTGTGCGAAATAATTTCAAATATATGCACAATATAAAGGTAGGCACAAAAAAAAAGAAAAACATTTCTAAATAAAAAATGATTTAAAACATTACAAGTAACTGTTATGTCCTTATAGGAAGCATAAAACAAAAATTTTATAATACAAAACTTGTGCAAAACATAAAAAATAAAGAATTTTTGCAAAAGAAAACATTTTTTATTAGATTAGGTAAAAACAAGGATCGACTCCCAGGAGCCTTACAAAGAGAGATACATCATGAAATATTGACAGTAAAAAACCAAAAAGAAACAAAATGGTCCATAAGGAGTTAAACATGCTTAACTCATACAAAGAAAACTAGGACCAACAAAACACATGAGCAAAAAAATGAACAGCCTAAGGAAAGGCTTAAACAATTTCGCCAAAAAACTGCTAACAGTTCACAGAGAAACCTAAGAAGTCTTTCAAATTTTTGGGGAAAAACCCCTGTTGCCAACAAGAATTTAATTATCGTGCTCTTCCTCCTCTTTCAACTCAGTCTATTCCCCTTCAACTTCTTCATCAGAGTTGCTGACAAAAAGTTTGAACTTTCTTTTCTTATTTCCTTCCTCCATCACCTCCAGCCCATCACTCAAATCCTTGACCTTTTTATCTAGCTCAACCATCTCCTGCTTGGACTTCACCTGGGCCATGCAAATATGTTGGGAATCCTTGATTGCCACCATCATGGCCTCACACCAACCAGAATTGGTTTCTTCCATAGTCTGGACCACCATTTTGAGATATTGAACCTTTTTGTTAAAACCCTCATAATCCCAGTCATTACTAGCAATGCCCTTGTCTTTGGAAGTACTCACTTCACCTCTTCTCTCCACATCTTTGTTATGTAAATATTCCTCCTCAACATTCCTGTGAATTGGCATTTTTCCAATCCGCATTTTGTGAGGCAATCAGCCAGGGTGATGTTGTCCTCCTCTTCCACGACCTTCAGAGTTTTAGCCAGAATGGGTTTCCCATTCTCATACATAAGAAGAATAAGACCTTCATGTATAGGTGTGTTCACCTTATCATTCTAGAAATACCTCAAAGAAGTAGTCAGTGACATGAATAGAAAAAGGGATGCTCATCATAATTTTATGTCTGAACATATTCAGTAAAGACAGATGGTGTGTGTAAATTTTATGATATTTACCCTCCAAAGTAATATACTTCATAATTTAAAGGAACACCTCATTCCAAATCCTTGGAATGTAGGCTCTAGCAATGCCATCAGTGAAAAAATGACACTTTTCATTACCCACAAAAAACGTGTTGATTTCGTGTTCACTGTAGGTTCTATTTTTGAAAATCTTGAGGCCTTCCGTCTGCATCTACGTGAGTTGAGAAATTGTGCCCTCAATGAATTCAATTTCCATACCCCTCACTGAGAAACAACCCTCAGTACAAGTCATACCAAAATACTTAGAGAGAGAAGGATCATAACCATGCAATTTAGAGATAAAATTACAAAATCCCCTAATCCTAAGTGCCTTCCAAAAAGGAGGATTGTTTTCGATAAACCCATGGCTTGAAGGCTCGACCCTGATTCTATCACCACCCATGATAGCAAAGAACGATCTCCCAAAATCAGACAAACAAAAAATTGCATGAAGAGCCTTCAAAAAGTTTGAAACTTAAAGTGAATATGGTCCCCTTAAATAAACTATCTTGGAAAATGTGGCACCAAAGGTCACTCGTGCAAGCATAATCAAATTTAGTGCATTCTATCCCTTTTGATATCTTTATTAATTGTTGAGGGAAAACCATCACCTTTAATCCATATTTTGTAATCATGGCATTGTACACTGAAATTGGCCAACTTATCCGTGCACGTATTTCCTTAGCGAAGGGTATGATTAATTGAAACCGTATCAAAATATTTTAATATCCCAAAAAAATCATAAAGAACATTTCCTAAGGTCCAATTTTAAATATTATTATTGTTAAGGACATTAACAGTAATAAGGGAATCTCCCTCAATCTAAAGCTTCTTGATCCCTTTTTCCTTAGCAAGGCTAACACCCCATAGTAAAGCTCTAGCCTCCGCCATGTTTTTGGTTTGTCTTCCCAGGGGACCAACATAGGAAAAAAACCAATCCCCATAATTACTTCTAATTATCCCACCCCCAAGAGGGACCAAGGTTCCCTTTTGATGCACCATAAAAATGTAATTTGAAGACATTGCTCTTCGGTCTGATCCATCTAGTTTAAGTTTTAGGCCTTTTGATCTCAACTGGATTGATGGAGAAAATTTTAAGGAATTATTCTTCCTTTCTAGGGCATATATTTTTCAACTTTCCTTTAAACAATTTGATATTTTCTTTAATGGCAACAATCACTTTGTTTATAACCTTCTTGAGGTTTTCTTTCTGATATCTGAAAATACAGTCATTCCTAGCTTTCCACAGACCCCAAAAAAATGGGGGAGGGATATCTTCTAGGCCATCACCAGAATAGGGAACTTGAAAGGACTCTCCCACTACAGGAAAAAATCCTCAATGGAATTAGGCATAGTCCATTGAAACTTGAACAAAATCTAAATAGACATAAAAACCATTTGGATAAAAGGGAAATGGAGGAGAATATGATTAACGCTTTCCTCCTCCCTTCTGCATGGCGAACATCTATTGGGGATTATAAAACCACACTTCCTAAGATTTTCCACCACGAGGATCTTATTTTGGGCTTCCAGCCAATAGAAGAATATTCACCTTTGGGGTGATATCTTTCACCCAAAGTCTTCCCCAGTAATATTTTTGAATGGAATCCTTAAAGTTCATACCATATGCTGATTTGACAGAGTAATCCCCAGATTATTCCTCTTTCCATTTAATGGAATATTCCTGATTTTGAAATTTAGGTATGTAGAAATTCCTTAATTTAATGTTGAGCTCCCGAAAGGAATGACGATCCCCATTTAAATTAGGAGGAGGGTTTATAGTCTCTCAACTGAGGATTTCACCCTAGATCCAATAATCACAGATCCAAATTTTGCATTTGTATTCATAATGTTGCGCTACTAATTTCCAAGGCTCCATACTAGCAAGAGGATTATCTTCTATCTAGCTATCATTCTAGAAACTGATTCTATTACCTTTACCAATCTCCCATTTAGAACCCTTATTTAGAATATCCTTGGAAGCCAAAAAGGAGTTCTAAAAGAGAGACCCTCTAGGGAGATCATTTTGATTGAAAAAGGAATCCATTTTGCCAAAATTCTGTAAATATTTCTTCTTGATGATGTCCACCCAGAGACCCTCTTCTCTTAAAACCCTCCAACCAGCTTTGGCAATCAAAGCTTCATTCATAAGTTTAATATTTTTCAATCCTAATCCTCCACACATTTTGGGTTTAGTGACTTTTTCCCAAGCCACTAGAGGAAACTTAAACTTTTCCTCAGCTCCCGCACATAGGAATCTTTTTTCATTTTTTTCTAGGGAGACAATAATTTTGGAAGGAAGTTTAATGAGGGACATAACATAAATGGGGATACCTTGAAGGGAAATTTGAAGCAGTTGAATCTTGCCTGCTTGTGAAAGAAGGATACTCTTCCAAGTAGAAAGTTTTCTGTTTACTCTCTCCAAAATATTATTCCAAATAGAAAGATCCAAAATTTTGTGGACAAGAGGCATACCCAAGTAGGTATATGGAAACGTCTTGATCCTGCACCCCAAGATGCGAACTAATCTAACTTGAAATTGCTCCTCCACATTTATAAAGAAAACAACACTTTTGTGGAAATTGACCAACTCTCCCAAAACCATTTTTCATAGTCTTTTAGAACCATCTTTGAATTAGAGGCTTCCTGGATAAAATCTTTACCCAAAAAAAATTTATAATCCAAAAAATGATTAAGATAAATAGATAGAAGACCATTTGATATTTTAACACCTTGAATAAGGTTGAGAGACATAGCATGATTAAAAATCCTACTTAAACACTCAACAACAATAATATATAAAGGAAAGGAGAGAGAGTATCCCCTTGTCTCAATGCAAGTCTCACTTGGAAGAAATCTTCACGTTTTTCGTTCACAAAAACCAAAAAATCTAGTTGTGGAGATGCAAGTCATGATCATGTTAGCAAAAGAAGCATTGAAGCCTACCTTGATCAGAATAACCTACAAGAAGGACCATGAAATCCTATTATAGGATTTATACATATCCAACTTGACAAACATAGTAGATATGCCAGAGTTTTGAATAGAATGGATAGCTTCTTGGATTACTATAATGATGTCAAAAATTTACCTTCCTGGAACGAAATCTCCTTGATTGGGTGAGATGAAGTTGGCCAACACATTTCTAATCATACCCGATATGATTTTTGTAATCAATTTGTAACTGGTGTTACAAAAACTTATAGGTATGAAGTCCTTTTATATCTTTAGCTCCAGTAACTTTGGGAATCAGAACCAGAAAAGTGTTCATTTTGTTAAGTAAATGACCATTGCTGAAGAAATCTTGAACCATCTCAATAACCTCCTGCTTAATCACTTCCAAAATTTTTGAAAGAAGAAGGCAACAAACTCGTTTAGGCCAGAATATTTATCTAGTTCCATATCAAAAATTACAAATCTTATTTCCTCCTTAGTGGGCCTAATTAAGAGTTCTCTTGTTTTCTTGAGGAGATATAACATTATGGAATTGTCAAGAACTTTATTCTGAACATTCATTATGGTTCAGGTCCACATGGAAAATCTCCTTGAAATAATTTATGATTATTTAATTGATTTCCTTAACCTCTACGGTTAGCTCCTCATCCTCTCTCCCAATTTCACTCATCTTCAATAGATTGGCCTTGGAAGTGGTAGTGAAATGAAAGAATTTCGTGTTCTTATCTTCTTCCTTTAACCATTTCACCCTTGATTTTTGTCTCCAGTAAACTTCTTCCTTGGCCAAAATATCATGATATTCAATCAATAATTTATGTTCTTGATATTTGAGAACTAGATTAAGGCCATATCCCTCCATTAGTTCCTCAATAGTTCATAAATATTCAGCAATCTTGATTTTCTCTTGGAAAATATTCCCAAAAGTTTCCTTGTTCCATTTTTAAGGTTACTTTTAACATTCTTCAGCTTGAAACTCAATCTACAACTAGCAACTCCATGGACTTGAACACCCCACCATTCTTAAATTCTATTGAAAATGACCTGGTGTTCCAACCACATCTTCTCGAACCTAAAGGGTCTGGATTTCTTAGGAAGATTTATGCCCAGATTCAGGAGGATAGGGTTATCATTCGAACTAATTCTGGGAAGAGTAGTTAGAGAGTAGAGTTTATTAATCATACACATGTGGCTAACCATAAATTTTCCAATCTAATCTGAATGAGATTTTGTTCCCATCCTTCTGTTTTCCCAATCATATTTTGATCCCTCCATCTCCAATTCAAAAATATCATTTCACACTAAAAAATCAGCCAGATCCTCTATACTGTCAGAGTAAGAAATGAAACCACCTTTTTTTCCCCTGGGGAAAGAGGAGTATTGAAATCTCCCCCAATGATCCAATCTCTTTCCTTAAACAATTGTCTAAAAATAGAGAGGTCCTCCCATAATTTTCTCCTTTCAAAAACCCTATTCAGAGCATAAATATTGGAGAAATATCAGTTTTTCTTTGATTCAATCTCTGTGAAGCTGATGGCTACATGCCAGGATGTTGTTAATAATCACCTCTCCTTTTACGACTTTTAAATTCCACATTGTAACAATTTACCTCCTGAGGCCCTAGAAGAACTAATTCCTTCCCAACATCCTTCCTTCCAGATAATCCTGCTAACTTCCCTTAATCTATCCAAACTCATCTTAGTTTCTTAAAGCATTAAAATGTCAAGTTTTTTTCTAATCCCATTATCCTTAACTATTCTATGTTTACTGGGGTTATTCAGACCCATAATATTCCCTAAGAGAAGAATCATTTATTCTTTCTAATAGAGGGGAAAACCCTCCCCATTTTTTTTTGTACTCCCTTATCAACATCCTTCTTAGCAAATTTTTCCCTCGATTCCTTATTACTTTTCCTATCCTTTAAAGCCGAATCTTTTCCTACATCTGCTATAGAATTTCTATGGGTAACTGGATTATATTTGCTTACCAGTGTTTTTGGAGAGGAATCACCTTCATACATGTCTTGAACATCTCCCATCAAGATCCCAAAAGGATTTGAGGTAGTAATAACATCATCTTGTCTTTGTCCATAAGAACTCTGTCCCACTGATGATAACTCATATAGAGAGAGACCAAAATCCACTTTCAAGGAATAGTTTCCTTCAGATTCAAAAACACTCACTAAATCTCAGTCTTGAGAACCACCTCCTCTATCTCAAGGACTCATGTTGCCTTGTTATTCTTTGATTTTCTGATCCCTTGACCCTGAGTTTACTCCTTTGACAATGTTAGATGTCTTGTTCTTTTGGAACTTCCTGGTTTTGAGTCTTGTCAGTGTTCACCACTTTGCCATTTTTCCCAACCTATCCTCCATTCTTGATTTTCCTTGTTATTTGTCTGTGGTGGAGGTTTGGGTCCTGACTCATTTATTTTTTTTATGAGGGGGCACCTTTTGAAAGTCATGTTTGACCAACTTGCATTTATTGTAAGTAAAAGGAGATGGTTCATATTCAAATATTTGCACCCAGTCCCCCAGTGTGGTCATTAGTTTGATATTTCCTTCCAGGATAGCATATTGGCCCATGTTCACACATAATCTAGTACGAGTCAACCCTGTCTTGGCCTTAGTAATTGGATTGACCACTATAGGGGAGCCTAGGCTCTTAGTAATCCCTATAAGAACCTTAGGTTCCCAAAAATCCAGAGGCAACCCAGGAAGATTTGGGAAACTCTGAAACTATATTTTCAAAAGGATTAAATACTGATTCCCATTTTTGGATCACCACATGATATTTACCATTAAACCATGGCCCCTCAGCCATAATTTTAGTAGTGTGTTCTTTACTGGGAAAAGTGACTAGGAAATAACCATTAGCATAAGTCACAACCTCAATGGATCCATTCAAAGCCCATATTCTCTTGGCCCAACCTCTAAAATAGTGAATGTTGGGCCTAGTTCCCAGACATTTCGCAAACAGAGCTCCTTCCATGGTCGATTTATCCCTATCCAAAAGAATCTGTAGGATTTTAAGAGATAGATTACCTTTCTCTATGAAAGGCTCTAAGCCATCCATTATATTTTTGTCTAGTCTTTTACCGACCAAACGTTCAACCCACATAGTATCCAACAAAGACTCATACTTTTTGTCCTTACTTGATGCAATCACGTGCACTTGCTCCATATCCAGTGCCTTCTCCTTCTCTTCTTGTTTCGCTAAAAAGTTCCTGCTCATTTCCTTTATTTAATAACTACCCATTCACCCACTCACTCATCCCGCTCATGCAAAAGAAAACATATGTGCAATGTTAAATCTTAATTTCCAAGCTAACATGTTGTTAATGATACAAGATTGAATTGAACCTGGATGATCCCTCATCATACATCCAGGGTAATAAATAGAAACATAAGCCCTTGTTTATGTGTCTACTAACGCTATTCCATTATTTTATAATTTCAAATTTCTTATCCAAGTTATAGTTTAATTTCTCTACCCTCCCACTTAAAAAAATATTCAACTCTCTTCCTCTTGACATTTTAATTATCCTCATGTCAATTATTTGTTCCACCTTTCTCCTTATTTGGTAGATGTATTCTCCAATCCCACTTTTGTGACAAACCTTGTAAGATATTCAAATGAAATATACATAAAATATGATGTGAAAATGAAATAGAGATAACTTAATTGCATGAAAGATAAATTTTCCACTTACATCTCCCCTCTTAGTAATGACTACATCACCATGCCACCTACCTTTAACTACTTAATGTTAAGGAGGATTCAATACCATGGATGGCTTTACTCCAGCCTACTACATCATATTTACACATATAGTTAAGATTAAGATCTAACACCCACTTCCCTTGCATGTCCTCTAACAAATGATAGTCTTAAAAAGAGAAATAAAATTTTCAATAGTGAATTCAATATGCATGCCATCTACACCAGTTTTAAAGCTAGTAATATACATCTCATAAAGTCCAAGTTTGTATCTAACTTATGCAACCTTTTGTAGATTATCCTCATGTCCATCAAAGATGAAGGCTTCCCAATTGATGTTGAATTTTATGCAATAGTAGTACTCCAAGCTTGAATATTTACCATGCAACTCCATAGTTCTGATAATATCACATCCATGAAGATTTCATTATATGTTTCTATGATGATGTTCATCTTTTGTTACTACTTCTGGATCACAAAATGATGGATCTATCTAGCAACTAGCTTAGGATCTTCTATAAAAGAATTCATCTTATTCTCTAGCCATATCTCCAAATCTCTTTTTCTAAAGTTTCCAATACTAAATGTTCATATGGTCATCAATCCATCTTACTTAAAGCCATTGATTAGTAGTGAGTCCTTGGATTAACTCATCACAACATGCCAACATATGTAATCTAGTGCTCTGTGAAACTCATTATCATAGATTATCGAAACGCTATTCATATTGCACACATGGGAAAGAAATAAACATGGATTAACATATTACTCACATTTCATAAAGCTACTAAATAATCTACCAAACATAACTACATAAAGAGAACTATATATCATGATGCAAGCTTTCATGAAAATAAGATGAATCAAACACATGTTATTTTTATATTAATGCTAAAGAAGATGCCTGTTAGATGGACATTCAACCATAACCAATTCTTCAATTGCGTATACATTTCTACACTAAATTAAATTATGAAGTTTCATATGACTATTGGTCTTACCTAAGTCATAAAATCATTTTCCACTACCCTATGTTCTAAGAGACTCAATTTCAATTTTAATATTTTTATGCTTGTCATACTATCTATGACATACTCTTTCAATGGTATGCACACTGTAGAAACAAAATAACGCACTTGGGTGCATTTATAGGTCCATAAACAGCATACTTGCATTCATATGATTCATAAGTGAGAAAACTAGTAATTGACCAACTATCTTTGGCCTCTCTTTTTTGTCTCTTGCTTTCTTTTTGGTCTTACACACCCTATAACCCAATCATGAACTTTATTGCTTTATCTTTCATGGCTTCAAACACCAACACCTAACGAGGATGCAGTAGCAAACCTCAGGTTGCTCCTCGTCCCTTCTGGCATGCCCCTGACCCTTTCTATAGCTTACTCACTCCTTTTGGGTCATATTTTATCTTTTGGGCATTTTTTCACTTATGGGTCAGCCTTTCTAGCTGTCAATTACAAAATTTCAAATAAGGGAATCATATAAATACATAGCTATGTGTTCAAAATTAGGGACCAAGACACTAAGCATTACTATCATCACTTAAGGTTGCATTCAAAAGGCACCTAAGGATCAATCCAAATGCATCCATCTAACATTCATTCAAGGGACAAGGGACTATCATACTTCTGCATACACAACATATGAAGGGGAAATGTTCATTCTATTCCATCCACACATTCTATTTACATTGGTACATTCTAGCTATAACCCATTATCAAGTGCAACTTACATAAGGGCATCCTAGGGCACCATTTTTCTTACACACACAAGAACTACATGGAGTATGAGATTTAGGTGCAGTTACTTGGTTATAAGTTCACTCTCGGGGTGACCGTCAGGGTCAGTCCAACTCCCCATTTTGAATTTTTCTTTTTAGGTTTGATGTGGTTTGTGGGCTATGTGTAGGTGAACTTGTACTTTGTAGGTTATAAATATCTTTAGCGATCCATAGAGAGACTACTAAGGAAATCTAACACAAGCAATAACTGTGGCTCTCTTATGACATAATAATAAAGTAAGTATCTTGAGCTTCTTACATAGTCACTCGACACCCAGGATTTTAATCACTAGTGCCCAAGTGCACCGTTGTCCTACTACTGGGCACCCCTGTCCGTCATTGTTCATGAGTTGAAAAATTTCATAGAGATCAATTAACGATGCTATCTTACAATCTTGTTCATCACTTCTCCCTATGTACAGATCACTTTCAGATTAATCGCATAAATCAAGCTAAGTCTTCTTAAATCATCCTATACGTGCTTAAGGTTTTCATATTATTAAATCCTTAGTTTACTTGTGATCATATTCTATATTTGATCACTTTATACATCAATTACTTTGAATATTTAGATCTGTAATTCACATGTAATTCAAATTAAAAGATAAATTAAGTAAATTTTTTTAAAGAAACGCTTGAATTCAACCTTCCTTCTCAGTGATTTTGTTCTATGCCCATTAAATGTGGTGGTCATATCAGGTTCCTTTGAGAACACGTCTACCAACGTGAAGTTCCATCTAGAAGCTATAGGTCCTGGCTAACAATCAATGTAAGAAGGTCTTCTCAAACCTTTACTTAAAGGATAAAATCTCCCCCAATGGGAGTACATTAATGCATTATGATAGTGAGCACTCATATGATGAAGATACCAATCTTATGACCATTGGGATAACTTGACAAGCTCATGAAAATTCCAGTGGAGAGTTGCGATATACTAAAACTTTGCATATTCCACATGTTCTTAATTCTTTAATGTAGGAGGAAATAAGGCTTATTGAAAGTAGTTCTAAGGCTTACGAATCCCTATCTTATGTGCTTCTCCTTAGATGACCAAGATTGTGGTGCTCATGCATTTTGATATAGCCAAAGGTACTTTTGGATCAAGCTTGCACTACTGCTCCTCATGAAGGAGAACATGGAAGATGCTAATGTCATACAATAACCGGGTTCCAAATTCAAGAAAACTCATGAAGACAAGGCCTCTTTAGATCATGATCTGAAAATGCAAATCCGCTAGGTACATGAAAATTTACTTCAATGGTTACTATTCCATCATGTAGATTTGTTATTACTCATAAAGCAAGAGAACGTAGAAGGTACTCAAGGAATGAGTGCTCATGGGACTCCATCCTAAGTTATTTCACCCTAAGACTACCTACCTATTCATGGCAATGAATATCCCTCATAGGGTTATGGATTGTAGAAAGAGACTCATTTCATATTAGTCAAGAGGTAAGAGTGATGTTATTTTCTATAACTATTAAAATATTGGTCATATAGCAAGATTTTATTATTATGAACCATCACGATAGAACAAGAAGTTTGAAGCTCCTACTGTTTAAGAAAGAGGTAAAGATAAGAAGGTGTATATCAAGAAGTCTGACCTTGTAGATCAATGTCAGCACCAATAAGTACCTATGCACAAGATAGCTCAAATGAACATCATAAAGTTCATATCATATAGCATCTAGAAGAAGGAAACAATGCTTTACATAGTACCTAGATCAATCCAAAAGAAAAGGTGACCAATGTCCTGGCAATGGAAGTCGAAAAAACCATATATTGAAGTTTCCAAAGTGTTTTTGACATGCCAATTCATGTAGATAAGTATTAAAAAGGATAAAAATATCCTTCATTTGATAAGCTCAATTCTGACACAATCAAACTAGTGAAAGATCAAAACTGTTTTCATGATAAAGTATGACAGATATAAAATAAGAATACAAAGAAGAAAATGAAAAAATGAAGGGGAAAAATAAGGGAATATGTTACTATTGAATAGTTTTCTCTCTCAAGATCCATATATATAACAACATACTTACTAACATGGTAATATAGTAATATGTGTGTGATTTTGTGTCTATATTTTCCCTCCCTTTATGTTATTTGAATGTAATTCAAGTAGTGTAAAGGAAGTAAGGAACATACCTGTGAGAAATCTAGAGAAACCCTATTATAGAAGTACATGTAGAATAATATGTATCATGGAGAACCATGGATCAACATGTCGATCCATGTGGCGTAAATAGAGATAGTGATATGTGATAAGGAGCACTATGGAGAGAATTGATGATTCAATTTTTTAGAGAATTTGAATATTTTGATTTTTTTGTGAAGCAAAAATTTGAAGGGGAGATGAAGTGATCAGTTCCCAACCCAATTTTATATGTTGTTTAAATAACTTAAGGATTTGGGTGTCCTTACCGCCAGAGGAAGAGTGTTAGGGAGAGATGTGTAGTTTTACTTTCCAACTATGACTACATCCTGGACAGGTCCAACCACTCTAAATGGTATAAAAACCAAATTTAGTTCCATTTTGATCCATATATATTTATGTGTTTGAATGGATTCCAACTAAGGTCATCTGGAAGCGATAAAATTGTAGCTCCTAAGTTAGGACATCTGGGAGGAATGATAGAATGTGATTATTGTACTAATTGATGATAGATAATTTATTGATTGACTGATTTAGTTGAAGTAGAATACTCATAGATAGATATTTTTCCACTTGTTCCCCCCATATTAGGTCATTAGGGGGAATGAACTTGACGTGATTAGGAAAATGTTCAGAGAAATTTACATTTATTGCCCCCAGCTTAGGTCATTAGGGGGAATTAAAATGCATTTTAATGATGAGTAGATTGAATTGTTTGTTTGATCAAATAAGATCAGAGTAAGAATTGTCATGGTGATATGCTAAAATTATTGATTGATTGTGTAGAAACTAGAGAGGGATCGTAAAGTGATCTTGATTGTATGCACCCCTTTTGGTAAAAGGGAGAGGTGTAGGTAATAATCGATACAAGCATCTGAGCTGAAAGTATAGATTCAAGATGAAAAAGTGTGGTAATGATAATATAGAATATGTTTGTAAGATTGTGTGAATGTCGGTGAAACTTGTGTGAGAGTAGTATATAGTGTTGTGAAATGTGTTTGATGCAATAGTAGGAGAAATTATGAATTAAGTGTCTTGAATGGGGATGAAAACGGAGTAGTGATTCTCAAGATATGATCAAAACCATATGTCATGTATTAGTTCGAGAGGTGAGTGCAAATAGGAACCATAGTAAGTGAAAAATTGAAAGTTACTATATATAGTAGGAGTAAAAAGTGAATAGTCACTTCATTTGAATCGTGATTGAGTTGAAAATTGAGCTCTGGACTTGCAAAGATGCCACAGATTAGAACGAATTGGATGACTAGGTTTGGGAGGGTGGCGAAGGCAGTGACAGCTGCAGACGACCTCTACAAGTTGGTACGTATGTGTATTTTTGAATTTTTGATAAAATATGCCTAATTTTAGAAAAATTTTCAAAATTTTGGGTTTTAAATTTATGGGTTTTAGACCTAAGAAGTAGCAGCCAGGGCAGTAGATGTCCTTTGGGACACTAGCACCCAGTTCTAGGCACTAGGGTCCTACCCCAGGTGCTAGAGTCCTACTCCTATGAGCGTTGTAGTCCCAAGAGAGTTGATTTCCATAGTGTATGTGAAATTTTTTTTCTGATGAATATATGTGGTGTTTGCAATTGGTTTTGGACCTATATGAGGTACTAATGTTAAATATTTTGGTTGTATTTGTGTTGTGTAGAGAGATATCCATTCAAGGGAGTTCTGTGGAGGTTGACACTCGAGTACATGTTGACTTTAGGGTTGTTCGATGGTGAGTGGGATGTTCTAGACCATGTCAGGTTACAACACATAGTGAGATTGGGGGAGGTGCCCCATAATATGTCCATGATTACAGCATTATGTGAGAGATGGTGTGTAGATACATGCACATTTTGGTTTCCTACAGGAGAGATGATTGTGACCTTGGAGGATGTTTATCACATATTGTGATTGCTAGTAGTGGGGGAGAGGGTATATGTTATGATAGTGGAGGATGTTACGAGGTAGATGTAGGGAAGCTAACAAGGTATTTCATAGGGACATGGGTTACAAACAGAGACCCATATCAATCCTGGATGCCATTTTGAGATCAGGTGTTCCATGATTATGGAAGTTCATCGCAGTCATGATTGCTTTGTCAGTAGTAGTAGAGGGTGGTGGTGTAAGCATCTTATATAAGATGCATGATATATGTCAGCGTATCGAGGAGCATGGCCCACTTTTCTTAGGTGAATGTGTATTGGCCCATTTATACAGGAAATTATACAGGTTTGCACATGAGGAGCATGGGGATGGCCTTGGAGCCACCACATTACTACATGTATGGTCTTATGAGCATATTTCTATATTGAGGCCACTTGGTGGGCCACGCGTAGAGTGGGCTAGCCTAGAGATATTTGTTGCTAGATGGGTAGGCATCCATAGTAGGTGGATGGATACTACAACCTATAGAGCCATGCTAGATTGGATGGGGCCAGGGGTCATGATATGGAGGCCATATAGAGAGTATGGTGGATGGGTTGAGGATGCAGTTGAGTTGAGATGTATTTATCATATTATGTGGTTGGAGGATCAATTTCCTAGGGTGGCTGAGTTATTTCAAGAAGAGCGCGTATCAAGGTAGTTTGGCATGGCTCAGGATGTGCCCCCAAAGCCATATGTGTGGGTGATGGCCATTAGAGCACTAAGGAGGTGTCTAGGCAGGTGAGACCAGCCCCATATGAGTACAACTTGTGCATCTAGGTCTAGATGAGGTAGATGTGTCCATTGAGCCGATAGATGTGGATGATGCAGGTTGTACTCAAGCATATATTGATTAGTGGGCCACCCATAGGTGGGTGTTATTGTTTCCCTATGATGGTAGATGTGGTAGGTGGGCCATTAAAGGAGGAGGAGGAGAGGCTCATGCCCCTGATGGAGATGTTGTGGTAACAACGTGAGCCAAATGTGAGTATGATTTGTTATTATTTATGAGTTATTGTTTGGTTTTGTATTGTAGTATGCGTAGTAACTAATGTTTTTGTGTTATTATAGGTGACATGTATTATATGTTGATTGTTGATACATCGATCCACACATTGATGTGGAATGTACCTCCAGATGTTCTCCTGGGAGGTGGGCTATTGGAGCGAGTGGATGTGATTACAGGTGAGCATGCCCATTTTTTTGAGCCAGTGGCAGTAGCAGTGGCCACATGTACTATCTTATTAGGTGAGCATGACGAGGCACGTGAAGAGATGGAGAGAGTGAGGAACACCGTAGGAGGTGGAGCCTTGGCTCATGATATATTTTCTAGCTTTGTGGATTTGCAATATGCAATTCACATAGTTGGCTGAGATAGTGATACTATAGAGATAGGAAGAGAGATATAGACCGAGACAGTGACAATGATGAAAATTGAGTGGTGAAGCATCTAGTTCTAGATCTCATGATTGATACGATAGTGATAGTGATGATGATGTATGATATATTGAATACTTGTTGTATATGATATATCCTGTCATGGGGGATTTCCCCACAACGATTGTATTTCAAAACAATGATTTTGGTCGAGATATTTAGATATCGATGTTTTAGTACTATTGCATTGTGTTATTTATGTGTAATTTGATGAGGGTTTTTCCTATATTGATTCATGATGTGTGATTATAGATGTTGATTTTTTATTTTTTATTTGTATTGTGTAATAGATTATGATATAAAAAATAATGATGATATATAACATGTGATAGATAGATGTATGTAATAGAGAGAGAATGCATTAATCCTAGTAAAACAATGTTGATGATGTATGACTAAGTATATATTGAAGATAATGTATGGAATTGTGCAGATATGTAATGAAGATAGGGGAAGAAGAGAAATCCCCCCAACATATGTGTAGAAAATATTAGGTTAATTTATATAAGATCCCTCAACAATCAATAATGAACCATAGTACAAGAGTGTATCATCAGGAAATGGTTGATAGTGCATGTGAGAAAGATATAGAACATGAAGCACAGTGCATAGATAGTGAGTGATGTGAGGTTATTATTTTATATCTCCCTCAACAGTCATGTAAGAACCTTAAGAACATGAGTGCATCATCGGGAAATGAGGTGATCACAAAAAAGATCACCTACCAAAGATGGAGAGGTCGGAAAGGCACGGTGAAAGCATGTGAAATCGTAGCATCCTGAGCATAAGAACCAAACTGAATGTCTAGAAAGTAAGCATTAAATGAATGGAGATGTGGTAGTAAGAAATGGAGATTTCTGACGGCTTAGGTAGCCAATGATAAGAAGTAGCATCGTGTGATGAATGAGATGGTGCAGTAGTGGAAGAGATAGGTGGAGGATGTGAATGAATGATGACCTTAGGTGGTGGATGAGTGATGAACTTAGAAGTAGATGATGGAGACAAGTGAACTAAAGTGAAAGGATGCTTATGTGGAATATGAGACAAAGACCACTCACGAGAGTGAGGGAAAAAGGAAATGACACTTTGATCTTTAAGTTGTTGTAATTTATCATGTAGATCACAACAGTCATTATCTTGATGGCCATTGATGTAGTGAAATTTGCAATATGGGACGATCATGTTGGTGATGTAAGTGACGAGGAGGATGGTGTTGATTAGATGGGAAGTTAATTAAGCACTTATCTAGAAAAGTACACAATACCTCATGAGGTTTGACAGCATCTAAAAATTGTAATGGTTCACGAGTAGAAGTTGAAGGAGTCTTTTATGGAGACTGACATGGTGGAGGAGATGGAGGACGTTGACATGGTGGAAAGATGGAACATGCTTGTGAGGTGGAGGGGATGGAGACCTAGGAGGATGCTCAACCAATGGAAGAGGAGAAGAATCCTTAGAAGCAAAAGTAGAAGCAATAGAAGGAGGATCTATAACACGTGCAGTAATCAAGTCTTGTTCTAGATCGATAACTTTATAACATAAAAGTGTAAATGATTCACATGTATCATATTGAAATTGTTCTTTAAATGTAGGAATCAAGCCATGAAAAAATATAAATTAATTTTCTAAATCAATAGGATGAAATAATAATTGATGCATGTAAGAATTGAAGTAAGATATAGTCTAATATAGGTTCATTTTTTCCTTGATGCAAGCTAGGAAAGCAATCATGAGTGATTCTAGGACCATTTTTAATCATGAATCTCCTAAGAAAAGCATCTTCCATGTCATAATATGTGCTAATAGACCCAAAAGGTAAATGTTTATACCATTGGAGAGCATCATTGACGAGACTACGAGTGAAATGATTTGAGAAGCAATCGATCATTAGAATAGGAAGCCATGACGAGATGATAATTCTTGAGATGTAAATAAGGATTTTGTTCCATCAAAGCAAGTGAAAGTAGGAATGAAAAAATCCTAAGGAAAATATGAATTATGAATTTTCTTAGGAATATGATTGCTATGAAGAGAATTTTTATCAATTGACACATATTAGGCTTTTCTTTCTAGAGTGACAGATTGGACCTAATATTCCAATTGACCAACAACATGCATGAGTGATAAGATATCATGTGATGGAATGGTAGGTGAAAGAAGAGGCACATTAAGTGGTTGAACCTTGCCATTGTGAGGAATTATCATTGGAACTTAAGATGGAACTCAAGAATAGTTGATGTAGAAGGAAATGTAGAAGATGGAGGCTCAATAGGAAACACTAGATACTCAAATGTAGGGGTGATAATGAGAGGAGGATAATCATCATGCATGAAATTTGAAAAAATTTCAGAAGTAGAAGAAAATAGGTTAGAAAATTCACATTCAGCACTATGGAAAGATGGAATATCTTGACCAATATGCTCATGATTAGAAATGGAATCTATGTCACTATTAGCCAATTTTTTGCAAGCAATCAATTATTCCAAACTATCATCAACATATAAAGAATTAGAAGATCTAACATGATATAAATCATTACAATCACTAGAAACATTATGAGATAAAACATTAAATTCATCTTGGATATGAGTACAAAAAATATCATGTACACGTGTATTTACATTTTCTCAAATAGAATTTTTCATATCTATAGGACGAAACATATCATCAATAATAAAATCTATAACAGTAGCATGTATGTCAATAGTGGGAGAAGAATCTACAACAACATGAAATTCTATAGAACAACAAGGAGAACATCATGTGAAATTTTGTTCAGTTGTAAGTACGTGAAGACCATATTCATTATGAGTAGTAGTTAGAATTTGAGCTTGGAAGGTGACGAGATATCTTTGAACTTTGTTATCAATTTGATCACAATGATAAAGAAAAATAAGCTCAACTAAAATAACCTCATCATCAAGGATAGGGTTCACTCTTTCATGAGACATAGAATTCCTAGGAGAAGAATATTTATTCTTAGCCATGAGTTCGACTTTGGACAAGTTCACCAAATTATTTAATAGAATGTGAATGTTAAATTTAAGTTACAGTTTCACAAATTATTAACAAATGCTACGATAAAATTATATAAGCTAATAAAATGAAAACCTTAAGTACAAAAAATAAGGAAGAATGGATTGGCTAATATTCACTAAATCCTAAAGTTTCTGATGTTAAAAAAATGATAAACAGAGATAACATATTGTCGCAATGCCACACAAAAAATTACAAAGATGTCAGATGTGACTAGACTAGGGCACCTAGGCTAGTATTGTGACACCTAGGTGTTAAGCTCCCTATCTGGGTGCTAAAGTCTACTCAAAAAATTAGGAATTGATTTGCATAGGGTTATAAGGTTGTGGTTGATCTTCACTTCCTATCACTAGTATGTCACACACAAATATCGTAGATGTCGTTGATAACCTGTAAGATAATATTCAACTGCAAAACCCTAAAACACATCTAATCCCAAAAAGAAAATAATTCAAATGAGGGTTTGGAATATTCTTAGCTGTCAAACAAGAGAAATTACGACCAAACACTACACTACATCTCATAACCAACGTAGTTCTATGTGATTGTGTGTGTAATAATTTCCTTAGGTTTCCCTTATACCAAGATGGCATGATATGGCTAGATAGAATGCAAAATGAGTGGATGGAATAAAAGAAACCCCTCCTATGCAGTGTATGTGTTGGTTCCTGAAATCACACCCCAAGGAATTGAACGGCTAACTGGAAATAGGCTAGCCTTGAGGGAATGATGAAAAATGGAGATTTTTATTGTAGATAGTTGGGGATTTGTTTAAAACTAAAACCAATGAGTCAATTTTGAGAGGTTACCAACAAATACCTTAACTAAGGGGATGGCTTAGCTTTGTTGCTTTTGGTTCTGCTTGGACCAAGTTGAGAGGACCTAAATGGGGGATCTGAATAAAGGAAAGGATTTTTTGTCTTGGTTTCCTTTATGGTTTGTATAACTCAATTTGAGGTAAGTGCAACCACAAATACTATAATCACTCATCAGAGTTGTCACTTGATTATCGTACACACTTGACACATAAAATATATATCAAAATAGATGGATAATGAACAACCTCAAATATTACTCTTGCATGATAATATCAATCAGGGGTGCTTTAGGTGGTATTGGGTTATGAAATTGATGGGATTTTAGTAAAGCATACTGGTAGTGAACAAGTTTTAAACTTGGCTTTACAAAGTAAGCATATGTATGGTATATAAGTATGATATGCTTAATAGGTGTGAAGAAAATATGATATTCTTAAATGAAATTGAATGTGGAGGGTAATTGATTTTTTGAATATGAAATGTTAATATTTTTATGGAATGGATCCATCCTTAAGGGCGATGCTTGAAAAAAATAAAAATCAATTTAATAAAATTTGTGAAATGACATTTTCATTCATTGATGCTCAATTTGCACAAATGTCATTGATAATCTTCGAGATCCTAACCACAAGTCTTTGAGTTATAATTTATATAGAGTACTTGCTATACATGTTTCATACACATTAAATACCCTTGAGGGTTAAAAATAACCTTTAAAGAATAATGTTTCCCTTAGGATTTTACAACCATACTAAATTATTGTAGGGTATACACTGCTCTAAAAAATTATCATAGTGACCAGAGAAATACAACAATTGATGATTTTTTTTTTGTATTTTAAAAAAAGTATAACTAGTGCAAGATTTCAGCAAAAAATACATCTCCTCATTCATAATTTTAAAACATAAGAAACATGAAAGTAAAGTTTTAGAAAAACAAAGAGAATCCATTTGTGTAAGTTTTGGTGAGGAGACATAAAAAATGCCTTCAAAACCTACTAATGATTATACAATGCAACCATCTTAGCATTTACTGATAGAGTTAGATAACTACAAAGTGTTTTTTTGTGAAAAACTAGAAACTCGAAGTGGAACAAAACCTTACCAGTCAAATTATACAACTACCCGCCCAAAATAAGGAAAAGACCCTCCTTCTTATACAACCTTTGCCAAAATATCCTCCCAATTCCCTCCCAAAAAACTGTCCTAATGGATCCTTCAAAAGTTTCTTCATACAATCTAAGATCTTTTCCAAAATGAGAGAAATATATTCTAATTGAAAATATTCCCTCTCTCTTCTGAATGGGGTAAGTGAAAAAATGTAACACAACGAAACTTGGAGGAAAGGAAAAAGGATATTACTCTATCCTTCAGCAAAAAAAATTTCCTTAAGAAAACTACATTATATTTAGAGAAATCTTCATACCAAAATATCTCATCGTGTGGGCATGTATTTTTTATTTCTTCCCTCCTCCTTTAGCTTTCATGGTCTGTATCAATGGTTTATTTACCAATCTATCCCTTATCCTGTCTCTGTAAGCATCAAACTTCCCGAATATTTGTAGGATAGATTCCTCGTCAGGCCATGCATGGTAATGGAAAATTATTTCCTTCCTGACACCTACATAATTAAGGTCCATAGAAATAATTCTTCTCTTATTTATTTTATTCACCAGTTTAGCAATTGTCATTTCGATCTGTACCCATTGTTGCATGGTAAACAAACTGAAATTACTCAATTCTTTGGGTTTATCGAGAGCATGATCTGTGAAGAACCTAATCTAATTTTATGTATTTTCCACTATGATCCTTTCTCCACTTTATGTTCCAATCATCTTATCAATAAAATAATACAGACCATTAATGTACTCAATTGATTTATCCCCTACTTCATCGAGAATTTTGATAAATTTATCAAATAATCTAACCTTACCTTTGTAGCTTCATGGTATTCATGTTGATTTTGTGTAGACTTGAGATACATAATCCATTCCTTAATAACCAAGTCATCATCCAAGTTCGTAATGGCTTATATCTTTGGAGACATATCACTCCACATATTTTTTTTGGCTTCACACTTGTCCATCAAAGCTTTGGTTGTCTCTAATTTATCAAAGATATGGTAGTTATGTTTCATGCACTCTCTGATCACTTCCTCACCTCTAGCAAGAAAATGATTTTCCCATTGATTAACTAAAATATAAATATTGTAGTGTAATCTAATGCTATAGGAGCAGTAACATAACTAAATAAATGACCAATAAAACATAGCAAATATACCCAAGCAAACTAAGATGGAAAATGTAAAATCCTAATGTGTAAGAAAGGGTTAAGAAAGCCCTTAGCTGATTCGCAGATGTCACTAAATTGTGTTGTAGTGTAGGCCAAGTGAAAAGGAGGAATAAATTATCACACACAAGTCCAAGAAAATATAGAACTGAGCTATCGTCCTAGACTGGGGTGGTTATAAAAGGATAAGGGCACCCGTGGGCACCCTAGTATGAGATTTGGGTGCCCTGGTATGTGGAAATGGCAAGAAAACCTCCTTTGGAGTGTCGTTTGATGTTTTCTTGTGTTTTCTTCCTATCGCGCTAATGCCTCTAAACTGCATCAAATGTCACTTTGAATAGGAGATGGAAGAATAACCTCCAAAACTGTAGAAAAAACATCAAAACCCTAAAAAATAAAAAATCATATGAAGGGGTTAAAATTTCCTTATCTATCAAATTGATGTATTTATCACTAAGTGCTTCACTAAATCTCAGACCCAATGTAGTTGTAGGTGTGTGTGTGTGTGTGTGTGTGTGTGTGTGTGTGTGTGTGTGTGTGTGTGTGTGTGTGTGTGTGTGTGTGTGTGCAAATATTTCCCTAGGTTGCTCTTGTGCTAATCACACTTTATGAAGTAGTGAGCAAATAACTAGATGTAGAATGTAGTAAATATGTAAATGAAAACAATAGACTCCGCTCCTATGAAGTGTGATGCAAGTGAACTAGCCTTGTGTGCCTTGTGATGGAGCTAAATGGACGCAAATGTAGCTTTAGGTGCCTTTGATGGATGCAAATCTAGATGGTGAGAGCAGATGATTAATGCTTGGTAACTCATTATGGTCACATAAATTTATATTTATTTGGTTCTCTTGTTCTAATTTCGTAATTAACCCTGAAAAGGCCAACCACCAAAAAGATAGAAAGCTCAAATGGTAATAATGTGCCCAAAAGGTGAGAGTAAAGTGAAAAGAGGATCAAGGTGACCCAGAGGGGACCAGGGTGGCTAGGGCACCCTAATCCTTGCTAGGCACTCCAAACAAAAATATAAAAGACACATAATGGCAATATAGACTGGGAAAGTGCAGATGTAAGATCAAAAATATGAAAACAAGAAATATAAAAATGGCTAAAGACATGGATTAATTATTAATCTTTTCGCTTAAGAACCATATGAATAGTAGTATGAGACTGAGACTAAATAATGACTCAAAGTGTGTGATTTTGTGTCTACATTTTCCCCCATTTTATGTTGGTGAGAGGAAATTTCTGTAACATAAAGTAGATAGATATGCATACCTGAGAATCCATTAAGAGTGATGTAGAATGCATGCCAAAGGACTAGATAAAACATAGAGTGATAAAAAGATGAAGCATTGAGACTAATGATGCAAAAAGTGTAAAATTGATGAGAGTGAACATAGGGCAGAAGTGTGTGTGTAGATTCCAATGTGTATAGTGTACATGCATGGTTAGTACCATGTGTGTGTTGTTGTTGACTTCTTGCTACCCATATGGATTGACTTGATCTGTGATGAGACAAAAGGGTGTAGAAAGGATATCTTGTAACTATCTATGAAGTGTGAGTTTCTTAGGAGATTTCATGTCACTGTGGCCAAAGAAGTGTACGGAGAAAAATGTGTTATTATCCAACCTATAACTACTTCCCTAAGAGTGTATGGAGAGATCTTTATACTGTATGTTTTTTGGGCGATCCAACGTCGCTAGCCGAAGAAGTGTAGAGAGGAAATTCCGATGTTCCTCCAACCTGTAACTATTCCTCATAATGCTAAAGACAATTTTCCCTATATGGAGTTCATAGATTGGTCTTAACTCACTTGCTATATTATGTCATGGAAAAAAACTGAACACTGGAATGTACAGGTATTGTGTTGTGTAGTGTGTAAACCCAAATGATGCCCCCCTCTTTGGGGTTGCATGCGACGTCATGGATAGTAGAATGCAGATTTAAAAGCGGACTAACCACGTAATTGAAACTATGCCCTATAGGGGGAAGGGAATGTGTTTATTAAATACCAAGGCACACGTAAACAAGTGGCTAGAAAATAAGTGTTAGTACGAACATGCATGTAGAAAACAAGTTTAATCCAAACAAACGATGTGTAAAATAGCACATAAGTAGACATTTTAAACATCCAAGAAGACAATGTAGGCTGCAAAAAGTGGGTTGCAAACATGGGACACCACTCAATATGTTGTAAGAAACTAAAGGCCGCAGTGGCTACAAAAAAACAAGCAAGTGTGTACACCAAACTAAGGGCAAGGCACGCAAAAAATAGAAAACAAGAGTAGACAATGTAAAAAAAAATTATGGAAGAAAATATCCATGCATAACAAATGTTACACATGAAACAACTGTTATCATGTTATAAAAATAACAAGTATGTCAAAGTATGTAGAACCTAATAATGGAAAGTGATAAGTACAAAATGAAACAATAACACCTATAGTGTTCAAATGTGGATACATTCAAAAAGTTAGTATGTCAAGAATAAATGATACATGTATAAGCTCTGCACCTGCAATCACAACTAGAAAACCACATGAACACACATGTGTGTATGGTAAAGATAATGACATATAAGAGATCTATTTAACATGTCTATTAAAGTGAACATGTAAGAGCAAGCGCAAGCAAGAGTAAATGCCACCATAAAATGTAGTATGCTATGTATGGATGGAATGGAATGCAAAGTGAATGGTAGGAGTCACATGCCCTCAAATGAATGGAAGTGTATATGGTAAGGTTCATTTAGTATTCCCCCTTAGTAGTCAAGAATGAACCATAAATGAGAGTACGTCATCGGGTATTGAGTGTAGCGCATAAAGGATAATATGTAAAATACATACTATGTTTGGTAGGATGAACAATATGTAATGGCATATATGTAGATGACTTAAGATGTGTAGATGTAGAGTAGATGCAATATGTAATGTAAGATGACATGTATGAGGTGTAAAAACACACAATATGTGATATCTAGGGGGTGATGTATGCAGGACAAGATGAAAAATGTAGAATGTATGAAGACGCACAATGTCTATAGCCTGTGATGTAGTGCGTAATTTTTAGATAATGTAGGATTGTGTGATGATATGCAGTGCCTAATGTGTTGTCACTAATGTGTAGTGTGTGGGGTTCATGTGTAGTGAATGCCCTCAACAGTCAAGTGTGAACTGAAGCACAAGAGTGTGTCATCAGATAATGACGATGCTAATGTGTAGATGATGTTGCCTATGCTATAAGGTTGATAATACAAGTACGAAACATGTGTTGATGCTAGGATGGTGGGGGGATGTGTGAATGCTATGTCCCCAATTTCGTGTGAGTGAATGAAATAACCAATGAAATTTAAGAACAAAGGTCCCTCATTTGATGTTGGTGGTTATGAAAGCACATGTTTATCTGTTAACAATGGTTGTATAGTAGATGTAAATCATGTAGGGGAGTGAATCCTATGTGCATGCAATGGGTGAATATATGATGAGCACATAGGTGCAAAAAAATACGTAGGTGATGAAGCCCATTCAGAAGATGAGCATAGAGGTGATGGAAAATTGTGTGGAATAAAACGAGGCAGTGACCTACGTTGAGATGTTGTGATTATATGAGGAATGGTCCTATGCTTATATATAGTACTAGTAGAGTGCTAGGGTTGAGTAGATGGTTGAGTAGGTGAACTAGGATAGATTACACTTTAAGGAATATTAATTGCAATGTACTAGATGTCATAGAAGATGCAATGATCGGTGCTCGAGGAGATGATGCCCATGGAGGTATACCATCGTTAGAAACAACTTGATTGTTATGAATGAATTTGAGTCGCAAATGATTCATCGAGACTATGGAATTATACCTACGAATCCAGTTGATACTTAGAAGCATGTCATAACCATCAACTGCGTGTATAACAAGGAAAACTACAAGCATAGTAAGAGGTCCTACCGTAACATGAATTTTGACCACACCATATGATTTGTTACTCAGATATGAGATATTGGAACGTGGATAACTAATAGCATAAAAAATTAGAATAGAACATACATTGATGGGTCATGACGAATCAACCATAGTATTATTGATAGAAACTGCTCCAATAAATGCATTAATATGTAAGTGATTGGATGTGAAATCCACATGATAATTATGTTCGAAGAGGGAGATGATTAGTGGAGAAATGTCGGTATTAGTAACTAAGAAATTGAGAGCCCCTAATGTAGGAGGAGGTACTGCATGATAGGTACGATTAGCTGATGAATCATCAGTTTTCTTGTCATATTGTGGAGTTTGGTTATTAAATATTTTGAGCTTACAATTTTCGTTAATTGGTGCCGAGTCTGTAGCCTCTGGAAATTCAAGATTGTTGTTATCGATAAGATATTTGATGATGGTGTGAAGCTCGAGACACATTTTTGAAAAGTTTCCCACACATCAGTGATAGTCACATCAGATATTTCTCATTGTAATTCCTTCCTTGTGGTCCTGATGGGTCTAACTAAAGCGGTTAAGGAAACTTGATTAAGTTTTCTCTTTGAGAAGCTACTGTAATATGAGATCTGGGGCCATAGGGAATTTGGTGAATGTAAAATGATGTGGTTGTGACTGAATTTTTTTTGTAGTAGGTGACCAGGTTAACAGTGATTTTGGATCGTCAGATAGGTTTAGTTGCGGAAGGTTTGAATGTTTACTTGATTTGAAAATGCGTAGATATGTTGATGCTCATCTCTTAATATTTAAGTTTTCTAATGGATAAGAGTTTGATTTTGCACGAAGCTTAAGAGTATGGCACAGATTTGATCTGAATGAAGGAGAGGTCTTAAAGAGATACACTTTCCTAAATGAGGGGTGGTAATAGACTCCTAGATGAATAAATCATGGAGCTCAGAGTCCGCAAGTAGATTTGACATCTTAGCTAAGTTGTTTTTGTATCGCCAAGACATAATCTTACTAAGTGTTCATTAGATCCTTGTTTAAGTTGTGCAAGTTTGGCATATGAGATCTTAGAGCTGATGTTGATAGATAAGAAGTGAATAAGAAAATCATCGGCAGAAAGATGCATGAAAGAGACTACCGAATGGATGGGTAGGTCATAAAACCAATGCATCACATAATCATGTAAGACTACAGGGGAAAGAGCTTATTGCAAATATGGAAAATGATCATCCACATAAAATCCAAACAAGCCATATGGAATATCTCAAGAAATTCTCTTGTGTGGGTCACCATTGGCCATTGAAAATGGGATAATTTATGGGTAGATGAAATTAGGTGGGAAGTGGATAATTTGAAGATATAGCAAGTTACAAATGGAGTATGTAGTAATAAAGTGGAGTCCAAAGATGGTGATGCATGGGAAGTAGCCTGTTCTAATTGATGAATTTGTCATTGACAGATCTTGATAAATAAAGAAATTACATCTTGAGTGCCAATAAGAGGAAGGTTGTCATGTTTGAGAAACAAGAGGTGGGATAAGTGATTGGTAGGAGTAGGAACGAAAACAAGGATGAGTAGAGGCCATGGGAGCTGAAGAGTAGAAACAAGAGATTAGGTAAAAATCGAATGGGTGGGATAATGATAACAAGATTAAGCTCTGTGAGGAAGATGAGTGACCTTACTCACAAAGAAACATATAAAAGCAAGTCTAGATAATTGGCCATGGATGATATCTTCCAAGAATATTGATCATTAATGCTTTGATTTTTAAGAAAAATTGAGATTTAAATAAATGGTCATGGCGATTAAGAGTGAGCCATATTAATTGATTAGAGAAAGATTCTAAGTAGATGAAGGTGTTGACAAGATTGGGGCTCACCCCCAAAATGATTACAACAAAATAGAAATTTATTAAACCCATAGATGTAATATTAATTTATTTTCAATTAAGCTAAAATGTAATACAAGAAACAATGAAATATTGTAAAATACAACCTAAACAATTTAAGCTTGTGAAATAGTAAAACCCTAACTAAGACAAAGATGGGTTAATGAAACCCATTAAATAAAAATAAGATGTATACATCACTAGGCTGATTCATCGACTTTGTTGACATGGACTGCGAGAGTTGAATGACTGAATTCATAGGAGGAAACGTCTTCACAAAAGTTCTGAGAATATGCAGATTCTGGATCAAAATATAGACTAGACTGGGGTGTCTTGCAGAGGGACACAAGGCACGTTCGTGAAACTCCTCTAGTCTAGTTATTGTTTGGTACCTGGGTCATCATGAAATGCCATGTAAATCTCCTAAGGTGTCAATTGGATGTTCTCCTGTAGTTGACCTTCCTATCATGTGAATGTTGTTGTACTAGCGCAAGATTAGCCGAAATCACTGTAAACCTGCAAGCAGAAGAATCACCTGCAAAACCTCAAAGAAAAAACATCAAAACCCTAAAAAATAAAGATGCATATGAAGGGGTTGCATTTTCCTCAGTGACCACAATGGTGATCTTACTAACTAAGTGTTGCACTACATCTCAGACCCAATGTAGTTTTAGAGTGTGTGTGTGGCAAAATTGTGCCCTAGGTTTCTCTTGTGTCAGTCACACTTTGTGAAGTAAGTGAGCAAGTAACTAGATGTAGAATGTAATAAATGTGTGCATGGAAAAAATAGATTCCCCTCCTATGAAGTGTGATGCAGATAAACCAGCCCTTTTGTGCCTTGTGATGGAGCTAGATGGATATAAATGTAGCTATAGATTCCTTTGATGGATGCAACCTTAGGTGGTGATAGCTAGATGCTTAGTTCTTGGTCCCTTCATTATGATCACATAAACTTTATATTTATATGATTCTCTTGCATTTAATTTCATAATTAACTGTGAAAAAGTTTTGACCACCAAAAAGATAGAAAGCTCAACATGATAGAAAGGTTCCCAAAAAGTTAGAGTAAAGTGTAAAGAGGAAATCAGTGTGCATGGCACTGGGATCTAGGGTTCTGGGGTTCTCCTGTCAGAAATAGGTGAAAATCTATAGTTATGAAATGACAGACTGGGCAAGTAAGGGTGTAAGATGACCGAAATTAGAAATAGAAAGAAATGTAAAAATGGCCAAAGACATGGGTTAATTAGGTACTACTTTTTCACTTAAGAACCATGCAAATAGTTGTATGGCACCAGAGACTAGATAATTACCCAAAGTAGTAGTGATTTTGAGTCTACACTAGAATGAGTAAACATATTTCAATGTGAAATATTCAAACTAGATTCCACAAATGATCAAAACACTTTGGTATCATGTTATGGTCTCTATCTCAATGTTTATTCTATTTATGATATTTTAGTGAAGAACAGTCCTAATAGCAAATCATCTAGAGGATTTTTCATAAAATTTACCGGGGTAACTTTCCTAGTATCATTTAAAATGGGTGTTAATGTACTGATTCAAAATTATGTTCAAATAAACACTTTGCATCATGAGTTATTTACCTGTTAAAGTGTCTGAAAGTATTTCTTTGCATGGATGAGTGAAACCAAATATGAGAAGTATAGAAGGTGCAAATATCCATAGATTTCAACTAATGAGAATACAATTACCATCGTTACCAAAAACATGGTCAAAATATGAACCATGCCAAATATCTATGGAAAATTGAGATCTTCAGGGGACAAAAATGAACATAAAAAATGAAAGTCATTACAAAGTATATTATTGTCAATATTTAACCCCTTTGATGTAGTGGATCAATGGATCTATTATTAGATACTAAAATTTCACTAGGTTATAGCCTACATGGGAGATCTTATACACCAATCTCACTTACAGATAAGAGATCCAGTATGAGTGTCCAATAAAATATTCATACATTAGCACTTGCTACATATGACGAATGCCCCCCTTTAATCTATATCACAATAATGAGATGAAGGGATCATTCCTTAGAAAGACAGAATCTATTATATTTAAGATACCAAGGAAAAATGTACAATCTCCTGTAACAATGCTTCGATACATGGCCTAACAAATTTCACAATCATAATAAAACTATACATTTGGGTTGGAGAAATGAGTATGGACTATTAGTCAGGATCCATTCGTGGTAGGCCAGAAGAAAGGATGAAAACTATCATATTCATTTTGATTGAATTAGGTTCTTCAATTCCATCAAATGTAGTTTGGCAAAATTTCACGGCCGATTATCATAAATTAGCATTAAATGCGAGTGGTTGAAAAATTTACATTCGAGTGAACTATGAAATGCATTCAACCTTGAAATCCAAAATTTGACTTTTGAGGGTCTGAGAACTGACCCTATAAGCGGGCATTTGGTTTCGATCCCTCTACCTTATTACATGATTGGGTGCATGAAGAGCACGGTAACTCATTAGGTGTCTTAGGGACAAAGTTTATGGTCATGAGACTGTTGAGTTTCGAACACCCTTAGTTGGTTCCCTATTCTTAATCATCTTAAGGGGATTTTTTGTACCTCGAAACACCATTAATTACTGAACTCTCTTGAATTCAGGTTTCAGATTTCACAAAGCATTGTGGTTCATGACACCAAAACTCATTTGTCAATTGCTCCAAATTTGAAACTCTCAAGTTTGCACATTAGGTTTAGACATGGAGAGAACATAGTTTTTGACATTATTCCCATTATTATAGGCTTCTCCTTACCTCAACCCTGAAACAAACCCCCTTTCTCTTGAAAGCTAACATGCTCTATCGAATGAAAACTGACCTGTAACAAATATAGGCATAATTGTTTCAAATTTTGGAATTTAGTTCATGGTTTTATGTTTTTGGCGAAGACCCCCAGAACCTTAGCCTCTGAAGTTCTGAAGGTGAGTGAGATTCAAACATTTATATCTAAATCTTTACACCATTGAGTCCAAAATTCTTAGTTGAGATGAAATATTTCTTTAATTTCCCCTTTGCTGATGATAATCCTGATAAATATTCAAACCTCCAAAGTATTGTGGAACATGCTAAATGGAATTTTGTTTAAAAGAACGCTTTAAGGTCCCCTAGAGAGCTGATATGAACCATTGTTGCCATGTCTTGAAGTTTGAATCTTTGGTATCGATATTCCTAACTAAGGAGGAGGATTGCAATCGGTTAGGGACCTACAACCTTGGAGGCCATATTGAAATTGTGAGCTCATAATGGCCGAATAGATGCCTTAACTTTTAGACTCAAATTTCTTAGGTTTATGCCAAATTTCTCTAAACTTTGATTAAAATTCGGATCAAGAGGGCGATTCAAAAAGGAGATCTCAAAAGTAAATCATCCTAAAGAAAAAAGCAAGCATGTTCTGATAACAAATGTGAAAAATGAAATCAACGGCTTTCTGGAAGATTATAAAAAGGGAATGGACTTTATCCTTAAATGTGAAGATAACTGACGCTTCCAATGTCATGGCATTTTGTGGTTATGGAAAATCCTAGAAGAAGATCAAAACCATATTGACAAAGCTACTAGAAAGTTGATTGTCCGAAGCTTCTCAAAACCCTTCTATGTTTTCCATAAGATCTAATTCCTTGACATACTTGATCCCTGTTTACTGCTATATACTAGTAATCAACTGAATGGATAATATGAGTCCTAATGGAGTATGTAAAAAAACAAAATGGAGTAAGTGTAAGGAACAAGTTCTATTTTACCAATGGATTGTTGATCACTTGAGTTATCCGGGTTCTCTTAGATTCTAGGCTTCATAGGCCTACTTTTGTACTATCAAGGATCTATATGAAACCTGACTGAGCTTTAACTCATAAAAAAATCTGATTTGCCTCCAAGTAAAAAAATGGGATCTTGAAGTCTAGGAATGATAGAGATTGGGTACAGAGAATAACTTACTTTTGAATCTTGAGGATCCATAAATCTCTAAATACCCATGCAAGGTGCATACTCTACCTGCTCGAGATTCGCTCACTATTTCCTCAATCTACCTTTGGGTGTCCGAGGAAGAAAAATCAGGCTTTTGGACATGAGTTCAGGATAAATAACTTCCTCATCCAAGTGGTGATGAAACAATTTCTCCATTAGTTAAAGGAGGGTATTCATTGAATAGCTTTCCAATCTTCCTGTGTGAAGTCCAATGGCTTGAATACAAAGTACATTACGACTAGTGATATGTCATCCCTTAACTCTAGTGCGGATCATACCTAGGAATGCATTGTACTGATTACCCCTAATGGTCTCCTGATTTGCAAAGACATGTAGAAGGTGTATATGAATTTGACAAATTCTACAAAGTGAATGAGGAACATGTCTCCAATATAGGTCTGCTCAATGAGGTTGAAAGGCAAGATCTAGTATGAAATAGGTGAAACAATCACAAGTATCTATGCATCCATAAAAAATATATTAAGGAGATCTATAGTGTTATCTCATTAGATATGCATAGTATCTCAATCCTCCAAAATCAATCAACTTGGATCACACCATGCTCAATGAGATGAGGCCAAAGTCCAATCCCCTCTATGCAACATAGAGCTAAGCAAAGTGGGATGCGTAAAGGCTGACAGTACCTTTTCTAATGGAGTTGAAATGGCGAAGTTAATGTACCTACATACTTGGAGAATGATGGTGGAGAAAATCCTCAAATATACATTCCATATCCAGTCAAGTTTATGGAAGAGACCCGAGAATGCACGAGTATGGTGGGACATGTAGGTTCCTATGTGCAATCATCAACAATTGAAAGATCATGAATCACCATCTCAAGTGTGGTTACGTGATGACCTGCCCAAGTAAAATCTCAAACGAGTCATAAAGTTGCATTTTGATCTCGTGAAGAATAAGAGCTTGCCACATTGAATAATTCATGGTATGTCAGACCAAGCATGAATAAAATCTGACATATACCAAAATTGAAAAGACATTCTATTATAAAATCACTAAGTCAAAACTTACATTAGAGTTATGCATATAAAATAAGCTTGAAGCATATCTTCTCAGAATGTCAATCAAATACGTAGATATCCAATATTTATGACCAAATTTGTTATTGAGAAGAGCAATAGAGCAGAGGGGAATTTGAGTCACTGAGCAAATAAATTCCATATGAGTTTGCTAATTCCTCGCATGAAACTTATTGGTCAAAACTGAGCCATTTAGATTTTATGGAGCTGGAGATATCCAGAGCCCAATGTATTGCATCATTATCACGAAAGCTACCCTCATTCAAAATGAAGAATAACCAAGAATATTGTAAGGATGATCAAATATTGTTGGTTCTGTCGACACTAAAATTTTCCTCCGTAATTTCTATTTCATTAATGTATGTATTAGGAATAGGATGTTGTTAAGTATAATTAGTAGTAGCATCTGATAGAATATAACGGCGCTGCTCAGTACGGTGCCACCAATAATGTGGAGTACGGTAACAGTCAAAGTACAATAGGAATGTTGTAAAAAGTAAATATTTTTCGTAAGTGGTCCGGTAATGTTAAAATGTCAAAGTTAGGGTAAGTAGAGAAGTAGGGTCTACATGATTAGGAATTAGAAATATTATATTGGTAATAAGGACAAGGAGTGAGGTCATAAATATTTTGTGTATTTTATTTGTAAAAAGTCTAAAAATGTGGAACCCATGTGAAATGATAAGGTTTATCTTATCTTAAAAGATAAGCTTACATGTACAGATAAGAGTTAAGGTATGGAATATGATTCGTCAGAGTAGATTTCTTATCCTATCTTAGAGATAAGATGGATAAGCCTGGAAGTTCTATAAATAGAGAGGCCACCCCCCTCATTTAGCATAGAAGGAAGTAGTGAGAAATATTGTAGAGAAGTGTGTAAAGGAAGCCATCATTTTAAAGGTGTGTTAAAGAAGCCATTAAGAGGTGTAATTGTAAAGTTTCTCCCATAGTTATTGTTGGAAGGCAAGTGAAGTCAGTAACACTTGAAGTACCTCATGGGTGAGATTGTAGACAATTTCATGTTAATATTATAATTTACTTTGATATTTCAGATTTGTCATCATTCCGTCTTATCATAGTCTATGGTATTCTTGTGTTATGTTGTTGTTGTGTTTCCAGATTACATCCACCAAACTAAAGGCTGTGCATTAGTAAATAATCATAGCACGAGGAGTTCCCGGTGAAGAATTATCATAGTGCCGGATTGGTGATGACATTCCACACAATCCTTAGAATTTGCCAGAGAAAAATATGACTGCGTCTGGTGGATTTTCCGCATATAAAGTTCCCATTTAGTCAATCAAGATCAATAACATAATAATATATTTCATACTCGTATTATTATGCATATTAGAGATACAATTATATAAGAGAGGAAGCTCCTATATCTAAGGAAAACCACCTCCATAAATATCTCCCCTACCTCCTATATACGAGTGTTTACAACAATCACAATTCACGTATAATCAAATAATAACATTATTGTTATAAAATAATGTTAACAACAGTAACCATAATATTTACCACATTGTAAATATCATGTAGTAAATACTCATAGTAAATACTAATCATTCTAACTATTACACTCGTAGAAGATGGTGTAAAAACATCTCCAATATTATAGTGATCTATCATTGCTATGGTTATATACAGAAGCACTTGTTAATGGTATTTATGGGTATGGTAATTCCCCCACTGTGGTTACTCATGAAAATTAAGATTCCTATAATGCAGCCTAATATTTGAATGAAAGTAATGCTGCTTGTTTCATTTAAGAGATTAAGCCATCTTGACTCATCTAGGGGCTAATGGCAAATATATAGAATTGAACCTCCCTATGGAACTGAATTTAGAAAGGATTTAGGGTTATCATGGTCTATGGTTAAATAGACCTTAGGTGGAGTAGAAACACTAGATGATCTTTTCAAATAGTTCATGGGATTCCCTATTAATTGAACAGTGATCTTAAAGGATTTGATAAACCCAAAATTTGAGAATATCTTAGAGTTTAATGATTGAAGATTTGTTAGGATATGGCTACAAGGAGAGAAGGAAATATTAAAGGATTTATTATTTGGTGAACTTGTTTTTAGAGCCAAGGATGAACCTTTAATGCCACAGATTCTCGGAAGGACTCATTACCCTCTATGGGTTGATCGAATGGTATGGATAGTCTCCTTTGTAAAATTGTATTGTCATAATCATGGGATCAACCCATTGATGGAGATATGAGTGAAATATTTTATCCCAATGGCATTATTGAACAATTTTATACAGGTATAGGTAGACCAAGGCATGATCCCTAAGCATGGAAGAGATTTAATTAAGAGAATTATATGCTTATTAGTACTATACCAGACATACATTGGTCCAGACTCCACAATATCTCGGTGAGCACAAAGATTTCTCCTAGTACATCTACTGAGTATGGATACCTCATAAGATGGGTTAATTAATGCTTTTTTTCTTTCTCGAACAATATGAAATGACATTTAGTTCTCATTGGAGGAGATAGAGGTCCAAAAAGAAATAATTTCCTGAAGTTGTATGTTATGGTTGTATAAAAAGGGTACATTTATAAGTATAATTGTCCAAATAGAGCTTCTACATCTTGTAAAGGAGATAATGATAAATAAAAGCACCTGTGAATTCTTTTGATGTAGTAGATAATGAGCATGTGTGAAATAATGAAGTAGATGTGTTTGTAACAAAAAGAAAGAAAGAAAAAGATAATCAAGATGGAAATGATCCTAAGAAGATGAAAAAGAAACTAGTAAGAAACATAGGAGAAGAAAGTTGGGTGTGCAGGATTTTTTGATTTCACAGGGGCAAGGACCATACTCCATCTTGGAAGATCTGTCCAAAAGGCCTGCAAATATTACATATGGTCAACTCTTGGCTATGTCTTCTGAGAAGAGGCGGGAGTTGCGAAGTGGACTCAATGCTCGAAGAAGGAAGGAAGTTGAGGTCCCTGTTTTGGAGGCAGAGGCAGATCCCTATGCTCCACAAGCTGAGGTATTATGTAATGGTATTTCAATTCATGATGTCTTAGTTGATGGAGGTGCTGCAGTTAATGTAATGACTGAGTCTGTAATGAATATGTTGGGTTTAAAAATTGATCGCCCCTTCAACACTTATGTTAAGGTCATTAAATAAGGGAAAAACCAAACCAGAAGGTGTAGTTTCAAATGTGGCAATATCTGTTATGGGTGTGGTTATGTGTGGTAGACTTTCAGGTGATGAAAAATGGTACTGTTGCGTACTTTAAATGTTGCTGGGAAGACCATGGCTAAGGAGATTCTTTCATGCAAGAAACTACTGGAATGAAGGTCCTTCATGACACTTGGACGTGGTAGAGAGAGGGTGAAGATAAACGTGATCCCTCGACATCATAAAGTTCAGAACCTGTGGATTCAAGTGATGAAACTGATGATTGGACATCCTGTGATTACTCTAGTACCAGTGAAGTGGACACTGAAGATGAAGAAAGTGAGGTGGATGTTTCAGTCATGGATATCCT